>JASCZW010002079.1:0-435829 GCA_034211315.2 Aedes japonicus | reverse complement strand
CCGACATGCTTATCAATACATACGTATGAACTGTCAAAATTTCCCGCCTATCTTGCACAAAGGATATCCAAATATATCACATTGAGGGTTCTCGGCCATGCACCGTATTTCATGACATGGGACAGTAAATTACTGAAAAATATGTGATAAAAGATGTAAATCCTAAAATAATGGTTGTCTCTCAAAAGTTAATATAATGTTTTGCGAATGAATGTCTTGTGATGCAATTTCACAGCAATAGTTGAAAAATAGGTCATGCAGATTTAATTTTATGAATTGAGACACTCTAAACTACTCAAACGCGAACTGAAATATAAATGCTTGACTCATTTGGGAAGGCATACTGTCAATGTAGAAGTTTTCAATGAGAACGGACGCCGCAGCATATCTCCTTTTTTCCTGCGATGATAACTTCAGGATAATTTTTACCCTTACTTTAAAAGATTTAATGTGTAGAATGCTTTAATGAATATTATCGTAATTCTTAATCTTCTCCAACTTTCCATTTACTTAGAAGTAAACAAAATTCTCATGACCTATGCCTGAAAGATCCATTCTTTAAGATTTAGTTTTATTGCTGCAACTCAATTTTAATTTACACGACATTTTATTTTAAGCTACAAATCGATATTTCAAATTCGAATGCTTTAAGTTTACATGCTTTTAACGTAAAACGACATCACCGTGCAGCGCTTGTCATTTCCTTAATAGTATCGTGGCTGCCATTATAATCGGTGAAAGTTAGTTGAGGAGTAAGGAATTAAAAAAAAAAAAACAAGGTGTGAATGTTGTGTATTATTTGTAGCGCATTGAGTGGAGAGCATTGAGAGCTTCTTGATACACGTTTGTGTCCATGGATATTTGAAGTTGTTCAAGTGTCCGGTGAAAACTGTGTAACTGTTTTTCTGTTACTGTTCAAATTTTATAAATCCTTCCAAAAACATCTACGATGGCGGCAAATGTACACTTTCGACATGCATATTTGAGGAGAGAGATCTGCTAAAAATATTCAGACATGCACAAAAACATATTTTGGAAGGTTAGCCTGTATATTACCCTCTGAGATGCCCTAGGCAGAAACCTTTTGCCACCTACAACAGCCTACGGTTACATTAGCTGTTATTTTCGAACTAGCTGTTATTTTCAAATTCGATTTTCGATTTTCGAAATGTTACACTTTCGAGTTTTTCTTTACGTGATATTATTTTAATAAAGTTTATTATTCTATGAATAAAGCTGCTTCTAATTTTAACTTTTGTAAGTCAATCATTGTCAATGATGAATAAAGACTGTATTCGATGAAATTTGGACACACGCAATTGTTCGTAACTTTTTAGCGTGTAGGTAAAAATTATTGAAATTTTAACTGAATATATTTCATTGTGTTGTGTCAATTGTGTAATGAGATTCGTGAAAATCGGTCAAGTGATTTCAGTGATGGCTTCGAATGAAGAAATAGTGCGCCAACAAATTTTGGGCACTCACTTCGAAAACCCAAACGCTTCTCATCGATGGATAGGAAAACAGCTCGCAATCGCACATTCAACCGTATCTCATGTGATCAAAACGTTAAAGGACCGTAAGACAACTAAGCGGAAAAATGGTAGTTGCAAAAAACATGGCACATCAAATCCGGAGAAGGCCAGGATGGTATTGAACCAATTTAAGCGTTAACTCAACATTTCGATCAGGGATGTTGCGAAAAAGCCGAAAGTTTATGTTTGTTTTGTGCAGAAAACAATGAAACGTTCTGGAATACATGTGTACATATCCAGAAGGCACCAAACCGGAGCGATAAACAGAACTCGGTGGCCAAAACTTGTGCAAAAAAACTGTACAGCGAGTGGCTCACAAAACCGTTCTGCGTTGTGATGGACGATGAGACCTACATTAAAGCCGACGCAAAACAAATGCCAGGACAGGAACACTACTTCGCCACCTCTAAGTTGGCCGTTCCGGAGAGTGTACGGAAGAAGAAACTGTCGAAATTCGCCAAAAAATTCCCTTGTCTGGCAAGCGATCTGCGGATGTGGCAAAATAAGTCAGCCCTTCATCACCTCTGGGACCGTCAACGGACAAATCTACAAGCACGAATGCCTTCAGAAACGACTTCTGCCATTCTTGAGATCTCACGATGGCCCGACACTGTTTTGGCCGGATTTGGCATCTTGCCACTATGCCCGGCCCGTCTTAGACTAGTACAAAGAAAATAATGTAGTTTTTGTACCAAGAGACGTCAACCCTCCAAACAGCCCGGAACTTCACTCAATTGAAAAATTTTGGGCAATTATGAAGGCAAAGCTCGTTAAAACTCCAAAACTGATAGAAAATGAACTTGAACTAAAGAAAGTGTGGTTAAAAGTAAGTAAGCAAGTCGGTCCTATCATTGCCCAAAATTTGATGAAAGGTGTCAAGGCAAAGGTGCGGGCATTTGGGTTGGAAGAAGAGGTTCAATAAACCAATGATGTCAAAACTTAACCATTTAGTAGTACTTTATTTCCAGAATGCTAGAAAAGAATCGGGCTCAAGGAAAATTTTTAGTGAACTATTTTGTGTGTCCAAATTTCATCGAGTACAGTCTTTACATAATTGTTTTAAACAATTATGTCACAACGATTTCTTCGAATGATATGTTTTTTGAATATCATTCATATTTGAAACAGCAATCAGAATTGTCATTTTATATTCAAATATTATTGAAAAAAACTATGATTGAATATTAAGGTCTGTATCCCCAATACTCCGGACACCTCAAAATATGAATAAAACATTAGTTTCGCATTATATTTCCGTCGTAGTTGTTTATTTCAGATTCATGGGATGTGTTTTAACAATTCGTGAAGACAAAGCATAGTTATTCGGTATTTGCATAAAATTTTCGAACTTTGCGCTTAACTCCGTCCATTAGGGTTTGTACAGACTCTTCAGATATCGTAGAAGCCGTCTTTGTCCAAATTTGCTGGAAGTGTTTGATTTCTTTGATTCCTTGCTTCTTTCCAGAAAGCTTCCGCTTCATCAGAGCCCAATATCTCTCGATTGGTCGTAACTCTGAGCAATTTGGCGAGTTTTAGGTTTTTGGTACAATGTTCACTTGATTTGCTCGGTACCACTCCATCACAGTTTTAGCATAGTGGCATGATGCCAAATCGGACCAGAACAAAGGTTTTTCTTCGTGACTTTTGATGAAGGGTAGCAATCGCTTCTGCAGACACTCTTTCTGATAGATCTCCTTGTTGATTGTGCCTGTAGTGACAGAAAGATTTACTCTTTTTCGCCACACGTGCAAATTAGCTTGCCACACAAGGTATTGTTTTGGTAAATTTTGGATGCCTTCTTCGTTCTGGAAATGCTTAGCTGTAGCATTTTTTGGCCATAGCAGAATAAAAAGGCAGCCCTGGAAGCTGATTGAAATTCTCCAGGACATAAGTTTCATCGTCCATAACAACGCATGAAAACTTCGTCAAATATTCGCAGTACAAACGTCGAGCCCGTGATTCTACTGCCAAGTTCTGTTTGTCGTTGCGATTTGGAACTGATTTTACTTTATACGACTTAAGTTTCAAACGTTGTTTTGATTTTTGGACAAAACCAGGCGACATCCGTATTTTACGAGCCACCGTTCGAATGGAGAGATTTGGGTTTTTCGTTAATATCCTTTTCACCTTTCGGTACATGACAGAATCAGCACGTCCAATGTTTTTGTCACTTCTCGGTTTCCTCAACACCGTCAAATGTTCCCAAAATAATTTGAGCACATCGTAAACAGTGGATTTATGCAAATCCAATGTTTTTGCAAGGTCCCGTATTGACAAGTCAGGATTTGCCGTACGCCCGTACAAAATTCGTTCGCGCAATCGTTATTCTTTCGTCGCCATCTTGAATACTAGTCAAGAAATGTGAACATCAATCATAGTCTTTTTCATCATAGACTCTCAGCTATACCACAGTGGGATTTTTCATTCCTACGAGCAATATTTCAAAAGTTACAATGATTTGACGTGTCCGGATTAATGTGGATACAGACCTTAGCTGGCAAAATTACTTTTTTTTTCATTTATTATTCATTTTCATAAATTAACATTCGTTTAATACTCATTTAGCTGTTATTCTTTATATTGATAAGCAATGATAGTTATTATTCGTTATTTTCAAACATGTCATCCTCAAGATCCTGAATTGGAGCATGACCTATAGAAAACCTTTATGTTTGACAGTACATAGTTGAATCCTAGAGAGTTTGAGCTGTTTAGTGGAATACCTGTAACTAGAAATTAGAAGAAAAATTAGTATCTTCCATTTAATTCCAACTACCTTTGCTTATCTTGACAGATACACGTACTTCGTCTACAATGAGCAGACTTTTTCAGTATTTCGTCGGATAACTCGACTCCGCAAAAGTCGAGTTATTAGTACGAGACACTGAAGAAGTCTGCACATTGTAAAGGAAATACGCGTATCTGTCAAGATAAGCAAAGGTAGTTGAAATTAAATGGAAAATACTAATTTTTCTTCTCATTTCTAGTACAATGTTGTTCAAAACTAAGATGACTTTGTCTTTTAAAAATTGATGCTGTTGCAAAAATATGCTCTTAAAAATTCCGAAAACACTGAAAAAATCTGGTTCAGCATTATTTAAACAAGTCTGAAACAAAAAGTAAATTGATTATGCTATCTACTATTATCTATCTCATAGAAAGCTCTAAGGTACATTACTTTTTCTTAAATTTTGATGTTATTAGACAAAAAAAAACTGAAACTTCCCTAAAAAAATCTTCAAGTTCAAGATTTTGGTTGATGAAGGAGAAGGATAGGGAACTACATTGGCAGCGAACACTTCTGAACTTTTTCCATGATGGTCATTTCAGCATCTTCACATCCAGCCAACATACAGTGCGGGAAATAAGTATAAAGACAAACTACATTCTGAAAATTTGCATATTACATTCTATTTTGTGTAAACCAAATGCTTTCCAATTCATACTCAGCAGCAAATTAAAAGTTCATCATCTGTAGTTTCCCCTTTGAGACGAGTCATTTCAAAACAATCCAAAAGTTTTTTCTCATGGGAAATAAATATTAAGACAAGGTCAAATGTTTTAACCGTATGATTTATGTACCGAATTTCAATTCCAGAAAATAGCAAATTAGTAATGTGCTGCATTTTCCTTTTTAGAAATAACCTCTTTCAGACGTCTGGCATAGAAGTTATGAACGATTTCAATTCATTCGGATCAAGTTTAGACCATTCATACGGAATCGCTAGCTTTAATTCTTTCACCAACTACTTTGACCATAAACTTTGCGAGAAAGCAAGCCCCAAGCATTCTCGATTGGATTTCAATCGGGACTGCATGCCGGCCATTCCAGTACAGTGATGTTATGGAGGTCCACGAAGTTTTTTGTTGCTGTCGACGCATGACAAGAAGCGTTATCCTGTTGAAAGATCAAGTTCTCATCCTTCTCACTGTCAGCTAATGGAATAAGAACTTCCTCCAGAAGCTGGCAATACATTTCCAAGTTCATCCAGTGTTGAAATGAAACAAACGGGCGCCTGTTGCAGATACGCTAAATCCTGCCCAAATCATAACGGTACCTCCACCAATATTCCTTTTTTCTTTAGTTGCTGTTTTGCACTGTCATCACACCAGCAACTGCTGAAACCATCCGGCCCATCTAGTTCTGAACTTCTTTTCATCACTGAACTTCCCAGAACTGGTATTTTTTAGCAAAGGCATAACGAGCTTTCTTATGACGACCAAGAAGTTTTGGTGCAGGTGCCGTTTTCCTAAAGGAAATATTGGGATCTTCACTCAAAATCTGGCAAATCCGAGGTTTGGACACAGGAAGATTCATTTCGGCTTTAATGGCACTTGGACACAGCCTTCGAAGGACTGCAAGTCGTTTGATTTCCCTCTTAATTTTCGGTGTCAGAATAGACGGACGTCCAGGTCGCTTCTTAGTGGTATATTTTAGTGGGATAGCTACTTGTCCTGGCTCAAATTCAGTCAATCGTTTGTTTTTCGGCATTTTTCCTGCAAATCCAACAACAAAAAACATAATGAACAATATTTATCTAATATAAATAGCCCATGTATTCCTAACAGTACCAATTTCGACGAAAGCAAACAAAAATTTGAAGTCTTACGCGTCTCACGTCTACGGGGAAAGACAGTCTGGCGGTGAATTGCGTCTTTATATTTATTTCCTTTGAAGACGAGATCAACAATTGAATCTTGTCACACACACACATGCTGTAAGTGAATGAACCGGTCATGAACATTTGTGCTTTCAATACATATTCATTGATATGCGTGTTGCTCAAGTTACTCTCACTGAGAGAATGAAACCATTGAAATCATTTTGTCGTTATATTTATTTCCCGCACTGTGCATTTTAACGTTGTGGAAACCTAAAATGAACATATTATTTTTTATTGTTAGATGGAATTTTAAAGTTGTTGCAAGATTCTGGTGTATGATTAAAATTGGGTATGTCATATAGACACTGTATATAGACCGGACAACACAAAATCATTACAATCCGCCAACCCTGAAAAGATGTCAGTAAATTTGAGCAACTGATCTGGCACCACTTGTATTTGTACAAACTTGAAGTAAACAGCGCAATAGGCTAAAAATAAGATTCGGTTTCGATGTTGGTAGTTTGTTTGATTCCGTTTGAAGATTTTCATTGAAAAAGTTATAGCGAAAAGTGCCATGTAAAAATGAACATTTACTGAATATGGAAGTAGAAAATCACCTTATTTGTTCATAATTTGCTTTTGTCAAAACAATACTTGCGTCCTTTAAAGTGAATAAAAGGTTGACAGTCCGTTTGACTGCATTTTTTGACAGGTCGTTTGGCTGCATAAGACAACTGTTGTCCAGATCTATATACAGTGTCTATAGGTTGTCAGGGGTACAAGGCATATTGGCCATCGTGCATATTAGTTCGGTATTGGAATTGGATGACATTAGAAAAATAAATATTACTAGTCAAGTTATGCTTAATTGACCATAGAATGGAAATAGAGGACATGGATGAAAAGCTGCAATTATTTACTGATTTATTAAAAAATATCATTCTCTGGTATATCGAACCTCTTTTAAAGCTTCACCAACCGCTTCGATAATGAAAGATACGCCACAATTCCCGCTCAAGCAACTCTTCACTGTCCGGCGTCTGACGGTTTGTATGTCATTATTGCCAAGCGTAAAATGTAAATAAAGTTATTTTTACGCATGAATAATAGAACAAATTGTTTCTCCATCGCCCTCATCATCGCCATATCCTCTCCAACCCTTGCCGGGTTGCAAAAACAAACCCAGCTGAAAGTCCTACCTTACCCGAAATCGCCCGGCAGGTTCCCGACTGTGCCAATAAGTTGACGACTGCAGCAGCCGGGACACCCCCCTCCATGAGCCTCATGAAACAACCACCTCGCGTTTCACAATCCACCCACGTAACCCATTCGTTTGGTTGGTGCTCGTTGCGTGTCAAGTGTTCACACAGCATGTTTACTCGCCGAAAATAAAACATATCGTCGTCGTCGTCGTGGCTCAACAATCGCACAAACAACACAAAGCAAAATACACCCGCCGTTGCATCGAGGCAGCAGCATCCGTTGAAGTGGTTTTCACTTTCGGCCTCATTAGCGACGCTGGAAAGGGGACTTCTATCAACCCCTCGTTCGGTCGCGACAATCGTGGCTCTCAAGTTGATAATTTTCAATTTTAAATTTCACTCTAATCATGATCTCTAAAAGACCGTGAAAAAAAACAACTTCAACGATGAGGATGATTACTGTAGGTACCAGATCAGAAAACGCATTCTAGTAAGATTATGGGGAATCAGCTTTTGATGTTGTGCGAACAGCAAAAATTGAAACAAAATCGAATTGTCTCGCCACATGTGGTATTGCAGAGCGAAGGAGACACATTGAAAGGATTCACGTACTTTGGGTCGTTAAATTTTAGGTTGCAGCTAAACTTGTTACAGTTTTGTTTTACCCTTTCAGTGGATTGAACGTTTTGATGTGGTTTTAAAATAAGGCTAAATTAGAATATGAACAGTTGGTCTGTAATTACTGATGGTCTGATATTTGCTGAAATTTTCCATGCTTTTACTATAGATCGTGAACACTTCCTGCGCGTTGAAAACCCAAAAATTAAGGTTTTGATTCAACCTTAACGAATGTCGAAACCAGTAGAAATCTTGAACTTTATCTGAACGTAGAAAATTCAGGGGAAGAGGGGGTTTCGAAAAAGTCTACGATTGGTATACCACAAGTCTATGTAGACCTGTGTTATTTTGCTCTCTATACAAAACGAATATTTATACATTTAAGCGCTATATACGAAGGATTAAAACAATTCAAGACCAAAAATTGAAAAGGGCCTAACACCAAAATATAAACAAACCGTTTATTAGTTTTACTAAATAGATCATGAGCATCTTTTGCATCATTGTTAAATTTGAAAATATGCCTAAATTTGTTGAAAAAATGTTTCAAATCCTAAAAAAGGGCTAATCACAAGCACATGCATTAATTATGATAAGGCCATGATTTCAAAATGCCTTATGATTGACATGAGCTGAACACTTTTCATAGGGCTTTCCATGTTTTCTCGTTTGATGCTCATTTATTGACAGCAGATAGCGTAATCTGTATACTATTTTCAGTTTTTCCTAGTTCCTAGTAACAGTGGTGTCCAATCTCCGTGATTGGAAACGTAAGGTTCACATAAAACTTATGGAAACTGTCAAGTACAAAATGACAGGTATGTTCTCGGATATTAAAACCAACTGATTAGCAAAGCTAATCGTGTTCTTCAAAATGGGTTTCAAAGTTCATTAATATACTTGAATGAATGTTAATTTGACTCTAACTTTCTTGATCTGCAACTGGTGTATTGAACTTGTGTAGATTTAATATTTTAACATGGTCTTAGCTTAAGTGATCTACAAATGTTTCATTTAACGTTTTAGGGGCTTCTGCCGATGAAAAAAAGGGTTGAACATTTTTTTAAAAGCGCAGACAAACATTCCAGCTAGAACGAAGTATAGCAAAATATATGGTTGATATGAAGATACATAAAAACACTAGCAGCTTTGTGCTACTTTAGCTGAAACGCGGTTCTGTACAGCAAGAGATAGAGATCTTTTGACATTATTTCACCAAGCTCTACATTGCACATGGATTGTTTTCTCAACTGATTATAGTAATGACATCAACTTTGTATTTGTTATTTGTGTACCTTATGTGTGTGATTTACAGCCCTTGACTTTTGTTTGTAACTGACATTTTTCAAAAGCACTGAAAATCGAGAGAATAATGCGGAAAAACTTGTGCTATTTCTAATTGATTAAGCACAACAGCATTCAACAATGCTTTGTATGTTTTGCACAAGCTATAAATGTAATAAATCTCGAGTACTTTTTCAAAAGGACGTAGGTAACAAAATGTAAACAAACGCGTTGTTCATGGCCTGTTATTGAAAAATCATGTATATATGCCCACATTTGATGAACTTTCTGATGGATTATTTCTGAAAGTTTTTACTAACTTTTTACAAAACGGTGTTAAATCACTTTTGCACTTTTTGGGAATAATTTACATACGCCGCTTGTGTTGGAATGTAACTTGCGAATCATTGTTATATCATTTGAATGCCTGTTAACGACGCGTAAGTAAAAGGCTTTATACCACAAGGTTAAAAATTTAGATTTTGTTTAGTAAAAGTTGATTTTTTTAGCAAAGATATTTTTACACCGTTTTGTTGCAGAAAAAACTAATACGTCATTTTGATAATTTCGACGTACCTGTGTGAAATATGACAACTTGACGTAACATTTCGACGTATCAACATTGTCATTCGCAGAATGACGTATCATTTTGACGCAAGTAACATACCATCTATCATACTGACTTATCAAAATGACGTATTGTCTTTTTCTATTGCAGACCGTTGTAAGAAACATTTTTCTAAATGAAACTTGAATTTTCACTCCTAATGTATTTTTTAAGCACAGTGATGTAATATCTTTTACCAATGTGTCATTCAGTGGAATTCAATTGAGATAAACATGTCTGGTTTTCAAATAGGAATAAAAATAAATTCAAAAAATTTCAATGCCGATTTTCTCATTTTCGTCCAAATGTTACTTACGTCCATTTGAAAAAGTACTCGAAAAATGTATAAAGAAAAAATCACAACGGAATTCGAACTTCTAGGGGATTTAAAAACAAGCAGAATTGGTTGTAGTTAATTGGTTCGATTGTTCACGATAGCTACCACATATTCGAGTGTTCCGAACATTGTACATTGTTCCGATTGTAAAAATGCATCCAACAACTTGCAGGTGTAATTTTTTATAGTATTTTTTATGAGATTATCGCAGAATAAAATGGAAAAATCACAAAATGAAGTGTTGTTGTTTTTTCTTGTAGTAAACAGAGCATACTGTGATGATCATATGGCAGCAAATATACCACTTATACCAGTTTATTTGACGTTTCTTCAACGGTGTAAAAATAGAATGAGTGGAAACAAATAAAATCAAGTTACTTATTACACAACAACATTTTTCACTTTTCGTTTCATTGAATCGTTCTAAGTTGCCCTTCCGTTACGTGCCAGCAGTGTTGCTAAGGATCATACCAAACAGAAAGTTATATCCGTAGAAATCAATTAATATTCAATTAATTCGATGTTCAATCGAAAAGTCGATTTAAATGGTCTGCAGAAAAGTTTTGGATTGAAAAATTCCTCGTAAGTCCATATATTTGCGTATGTCTTTATGTTCTTTGGTTTAACCATAGAAATATAAGAGGTTTTGTGCAGTACGAAATCACAATCAGCTCAACGGCCTGCGCAATCTGAGTTCAAAATCAAATTTTTGAGAAGAATTTCATTTGGAAGAATCTTATTTGAAACGGATTGAGTATGGTGAATTTGAATCAATAGAAAGAACCATCCGAAAGCATATTCTGAAAGTTAATTGAATTACATTTCTCGAAAACCAGGCAAAGCAAATAACATCAACGATCTCAGAATTTAATTCCAGGATACAAGCTACGTTTTCTTACCATCAAATTTTTATTGCTATTCTAAAAATATGCGACTATAAAAAAACTAACCCTTGAACGCTTAGCGGGCGTCACATTTAGAACTAAACGTGTACATATATGTTTTATAATTTATTTTATACTTAAATAAGTAGACTTTTTCTAAAAATATTAATTTTATAGCGATATACACAAAGAAAAAAAAGTGTGTCGTCTTCTGGAGTTGGATTCCCACTCTCCCCATCCAGAGTGCTGCATTCGGGTGTCATGATGGTCCCTTCCATTCCCATGAACTATTTATATAATAGTGTAAACATTTATGTAAATACAAAATATTACAAGCATGCGTATCTTTTATATATGTTCTTCATTCGGTTAATCCTGAAATGCTAGAAAATTGTAAACTGTTAAAGTGCAGAGTTCTGTGTTTCGAGCTTCAGCATGTTTTCGATAGCATCATTTCACCAAAATCTTGATTCGAGGTATCCTGAAAAAGTTTGTTAAATCAATCGAAATTTTACAAAATTGACATTTATTCATTTTCATTTACTGATGCCCTGGTCACTATTTGCTACTTGATGCTAATTTTATAACAGCATTACACTTTTGTTATTGCTGATTTAAGAGTTATTTCTCCTAAGTTAAGAAAACTGGGAAGATTTAAATTTTTTCCTTTATTATCGAGATTTTCAGCCCTGGGCTGGTTCATCTCCCGTCGTAGTCACTCAAACACCTTTTAAGGAATCCTAGAGGGTTAAAGCAGTTTAGTGGAATACCTGTAACTAGAAATTAGAAGAAAAATTAGTATTTTCACTGAATTCCAACTACCTTTGCTTATCTTGACAGATACGCGTATTTCGTCTACGTAAGTCGTAGTCGAGTTATTAGTACGAGACACTGAAGAAGTCTGCACATTGAAGATGAAATACGCGTATCTGTCAAGATTAGCAAAGGTAGTTGGTATTAAATGGAAAATACAAATTTTTCTTCTAACTTCTAGTTACCTGTTTAGGTATTTTCGTAAGTTGTCCAGGGGTGAAATTGGAACTCGTGATTTTGGCGTGAGAGATATTGATGTTAACCACTACGCCGGGCTCGCCCTGGGGAAGATTTAATTGAAATGGAGTTAAAGACAAATGGACATTAGAAAACAATAGGTAATGTTTAAATCATCTACTGCATGAAGTTTTATCGACTGGGAGCCGAATGATGTTGAGAAGATATTTCCAATTTTAAAACATTATGATTCAAATCTGGTACACTGTACGCAATAAAAACATAATTAGTAATGTATTCATTCCATGATGGGGTTTCCGTCAAAACATGTTGTTAAGAGGATCTGCAAACAACACTTTATCGGGTTTCTTTCTGATGTTGTTAAGTAAACTACGACGAGAAAACCATTATTGGTGAAAATGAGAGGTTGTCTTCTGATCTTAAAACGAGAAGAGGTTTTGATCTAATTGGAAATTGATTTCCATCACATGTGGTCATTAGGAAGTGTAAAAACAGAGATTTCACATCGCTAGAACCATTCAGTGCCATTGACGGTATTTGAGCACGATTAAGCGCGTATATTTTTGTCATTCAAGGTGGCGAATGCGTTCCTGCCTTGACCTACCCCTCATGGGGATGTGTGGCAAAAGTGTGTGCTTTCGCTTTGAAATACTGCTTAACAAAAAATCTTGCGCTCAATTTTAAACTACGTCTGTTCAAATTCACAAACTTTCGAAAGCTATGGGACCTATCAATACTTTATCATCACATTTTTGGTTCTAGCAAAAAATGTTATTAACTGCTAGGTTTGCATGTTGATAAAAAGGACATGTCTTATTTTAAACAATATTATTGATTGCGTGCTTCATGCAACAACAAAATACATAATTAGTTAAACATTAATCGATTAAACATAAACATCAATTTAAAAGTACTGTACTTAGTTATTTTTTTTGTAATTTTGTTGCGAATTCAACTTGTTGTGCGTCCTATTAGCAGATAATAATATCACGAACTCAACCCCAACAGTTTGTTTATCTGGCCGCGGTCTTCAACAAATGCTTGTAGCTTGACTACTCCCCGTCTCGTTGGAATTTAGTTAAAGTTATCCCAATCCACAAGCCTGGCAAAGACCGTAACAGTGCATAAAGCTATCGCCCCATCAGCTTAAAGCGTGCATCAAAAAGCTACAAAATGTTCGATTTTTCATGCGATTACCCTGCCACCTGGTGGTTGGTCCACTGGTTAGTAGTCAATATATACTACACAGAAAAAAAAATTAATTTTAACAAGCGTGTAAAATATCCCCTCGTTTGGATCCAAGCTAAAGGAGGCGTAAACAACGAAATTGTTTGCAACTTTTCATGTGCCATACAACAATATTGGCAATTTTTCATACAACAGGCTGGATTCAGGCGTTATCTGGCTTAAATTTACATGAAATATCCCATTATTATCTGGCAAATCTAGCATTCCCTTTATGTGCATTAGATAACGCAGTAACTGTGTAACTGTGAAAAGAAAACAGCACCATCAGATTATTTACGGCAGCTATTGCGAGAACAGTGAAACACCTTCGATCTAAACTTTGTTCAAGTTGGTTATCGTGGGTCACTTCATGTCGGCCGGATACGATCACGGAAACATCTATAAGATTCTGCAACTCCTGGAGAAGGAAGATCTCATCGATCGGAAGCCTGCTTCCGGTCGTCCGACAGTTTTAAGTGACCGGGTTCAACAGAAGCTCCAACGGATGACGGAAGGCAAGGTGGCCACTTCTTTCCCGGCGTTGGACTGGGAGGTCGGTGCCAAACGGTCAAAAAATATTTGGCCAAACTGAACATGTGAATGCGTCAGTCCAAGCCAGCCGTGTCGAAGAACCAAGCGAAAACCCAGAAACTGCGGCTGAAGATTCTGGTCAAAGAGATCATCCCGGCGAAGTGGAACGTGGTGCCCGTTATGGACGACGAGAGGTACCTCTCGTTGGACGGAAACGACTGGCAAGGCGAAGGCTACTTCATCTCCCCGACAAAAGAAATAAGCAGCGATGTGAAGTACAGAGCGCACACGAAGTTCTCAAAGAAGGTGCTACTGTGGCTCGCAATCAGCGAAAAGGAGGTGCCACGCCCCATCTCCTTTTTTGTCTTGGCTGGCAGTAAACGGCGAGATCTACTGTACGAAGTGCCTCCCAGAAGTTACCACCTTCTTTGAAAAGTACCGCAAGGATGACGACGTGGTGTTTGGCCAGATCTAGCCGACGGATGCTTTGATCAAAAGGCGACCAGCAAGCTGAAGAATATGCCTACAAGCTTTTTTCCACCTGTAGGCAGCGCTCCGGCTAACAGAGCATGGTAGTATTTTTGAAAAGTTGTTTATTTCTTAATTAATAAAATTCAATTCGGTTCGTTAAAAGATCTTTTTCCATTATGTTTTACCATCCTTCCAAAAACAGTCGCTATTTTTATTGCGCGCATTACTATCCTCCATCTCGAAGCTTTTTGAAAAGCTGATCCTCAGCCGTTTTCTGGAGTTTTCTAACCAGAATAACATATTCCTCCCAGAGCAGTTTGGTTTTAGGAGAGGTTATTCCACAGTCCACCAGTTGTTAAAGGTTACTAACATCTTAAGGCAAAACTAGTCCGTTTCAAAAACAGCTGCCATGGCATGATGGTCTTGTGTATAAGCTGCAGCGATTCAACTTCCCGATCTTTCTCGTCCAAATTATCAAAAACTGCTTACGGATAGGCGCTTCCAGATCTTCCTGAGGTGTACCCATTCCTATGCGTTCAATGTTGACGCTGGGGTCCCACAGGGAAGCTTCCTAAGTCCCATTGTGTTCAAAATCTTCTCGACAGTCAAGTGATTCGAGCTCTGACACGTAAACACCAGGAAGGCCAGGGTGTTCTGTTCGACTACTTCTACAGATGAAAGGTTTGCATCAATGGAGCAAAAACTCACACCATTCTTTGTGTCCCACTCTAAAATTTACATCGGCTTGGTCCACCTGGTATTGTGAAAGTCCACCTCGGAAGCACTCTCATCGAATGCTCGAGTGAAGTGGTATATCTTGGGCTCACCCTTGATAGCAAGTTGCAATTTAGATCGTCACGGATTTCCTCACCAGATCATCCGTGACCTTGCCCGTTAGTTTAGACCAGTTCATAAACCACGTAGAGTTATTTTTGAAAATCTCAAACTATTAGGCTATTAGGATTATAATTATTCACCTAGGCGTAATTTTCGATTTCTTGAACTTTTAGGGCATCATGATTTCACTGGTTAAGCTTCACAGATGATGTACACCATCTTCAAGTGATTTAAATTTGGCTTAATTGAATCTGTTGGGTTACCGGACCCTAATCACGTGAGTAGCATCAGCGATTGTACATTCAAAGTTGATTACATGTGGGGAAAGAATACATGCTAGAATCGAATGTCACCTCAGCTGTTTGCCTGCTGTTTAACTAACCTGGTAAAACTTCCAATGATGCCCTCAGCCAGAGGGGTGATGTCATCTATTATTGAATTCGCTCCATCTCGAAAGTAGTGCCAATAATGCAAGCGGTTTGGACCCATATCCTTTCCAATGTTTTGCCCTTGGTTCCTTTATTCCAGGTCATAATGCAGACACTCCCTAATGCTACATCCAGCTGTGGGCATTCTTATATCACTCGGCGTTTGATTACCGAGCATGATGTGCCTCGAGCCTGAAACACCGATGTGCCCGAGCCTTGGTTGGTTCCTTGAGTACCTTGTACCCATACCTTGGATTGGTCTGCACACCCTTGTGCACAGACCGTGGAAGGCTTCAGAGGACACCCTTGTGTCCAAGCCTTGGCAGCAGTCTTGAGCACCACTGGCCTCAGGCCTAGAAATGAGCCACCTAGAGGACACCCCTTGTATCCTCTCCTTGGCATGGCATTCGTATAGGACACCCTTGTGCTTGCCAGCAGATAGTTCATGCACCCTTTGTGCCGTCGATGGAAATAGAAACACCCTTGTGTTTCGGTGCAGGATTGGTTTGCGCACCCTGTTGTGCACAAACCAAGGAACCATTCGAACACACCTGCTCTACTGGGGCTAGTTCCAATCACCTATTGTGATCGACCAGTGAGTTGTCCATTCAAGCACCCGGTGTGTGAATTCAAATTGAATTGATATTGATTCGGTAATGAAGCATTGATTCGCCCAAACCGTGAAAAAACCGCAGTCATCCTTGCGCCTGCTTTGATGATTCATTGAGCAATCCATGACACCCCTTTCGGTCATTAAATTGAAATCCGTCATGATTATATTGCCTGTATCCGCAACCGTATCTGGCGTATCCAGCAATTGTCGGCAGTCGACGCAGCGTTTGTTTCCGTCGATCGGCTGATCGACGACCATATGATTGGCCTCCGTGAATGTGTGCCGATGGTGAATACGTCATCATTGCTGGGTTCCGAAAAAATAGTGGTGTTAGCTACCGAAAACGTAATGCCTAGCTCGGCTAGACACATACATGTGAGCTGCTTACCTGGACAAGTAGGTGCAGCTACTCGATTCCATACCGATCCACGCCAACCGATGTATGTCGTGATTGTTGGCCCATTATCGCTACGAACGATTGCGTCACGAACTGATCCCGCATTGATCCGTAGGCTACCTTGTATTTCCGTGTTTGTATGTAGCATTCGACTCTCTACTGTGGCATGCATCTCTGTGTGCTTAGTCCAACACGAAAAGTGATAGACACTACCAAATATCGCTTGATCAGTCTATCCAGGCAGCGTTTGTTGTGATTTGGTTCGTGTTTCCTTATCTCTCCGAACGAGTCTCCCATTGCGGTCATCTTAGTATGCTTGGTCCAAACCGAAAATGGGATACATACATCCAAATTTTCCTCCAAACAGTCGTTACAACAAACGCCTGTGTTCCGATCCTTTCACGTGTTCTCCAGTCGCCACTCAGATCGTTCGTAGTTGGTGTGTCAACCATATCCTTGGTACGCATCGGTTTCGGTTTGTTTTACATCCAAATCGGTTGTACAATGATCCATCAGCTGTGATCGACAGTTGTAGTGAGTTGTTGTTGTGCAGCTCGCTCCAGATGGGTGTTATTGACCGATGGTGAAAGTGTGTCAGTACATGAAGTATGTTTATTGACCATTCGGCTGGACGTATGCTGCGCTTATATTTACCTGGTAAACCAGGCATTGTGCCGTGGTTTTATGTTGTGATGTCCGACGCAGCATAAGTAGAAATAGATGCGTTCTGATCCAGCACCAATGTTCGTGAATCAAGGGTCCATGTTGCCTTTGTTAGAATACGGTATTGTACTCTAGCAGCCATCGCAATCTAGTGCCATATCCATCCAAGAGTAATGGCGATCTCGCGATAATTGATTATGCCCGCAGTGATGGCTGCTGGCTAATTCGCCCACAAACCAACCATTTTGGCATCCATGCCACGCATTGACCGAAACTGGCAGTTTCCCTTGTCCGGTTTTCCGATTAATCCGGTTCGAAGGACCATAATGTTGGGTTACCGGACCCTAACCAACACCGATTGGGGGGTAATAAATTATACTGCCAGTTGTGGGGTAGGAAACACTTGGCGTCTCCATAAGTGGACTGTATTTTGGGTTTACGGGTTTCCTTTGGGTTCTATTTAATCATTTCCCCACAACATCACACGTTCGTCCATTTATCACACATCTCATATATTTAGTCTCTTGCACTAACATACATTCTATTTACAATATTTGCAATTACTACAAACTACTTTATTGTACAAACATACAACACAGAACATTTCTTTCCATTCTGGCTCTACTCCCATCCATCCTTCTTGGGGTCAGAGCAGACACGACTGTCCGCACAGCGGTCATCACTCGTTAGCAACCAGATGATCCAGCTGTGACGTCACCGATAACGATCGCCTGTTGTGATCGCTGTCGCTATCGGTCGATGTGGTGAGAGAGACTGTCTCGGATCGGAGGAACGATCGTTGGGAAGAAAGTCCTCTCATTCCACAGTGGCGTAGCGAGGAGTGGGGCGATGTTACTCCCGAACAGAATCGATAAAGCAAGTATTGAAGTCTGGATGTGCAGAAAATAGTTAAACGTTACAAACTAACTGTTCACATAGCTAAAATAACAATGATTTTACAAGAAAATTGAAGACCCAATGGCCTATGGCCTGTTGTATCAATAATTATGTTATAGGTAAAATTTCAAGTGGAAACAATTGTTTATGTTCAAGTGGCTCATCTAAACACACACCGAAGGAACAAAATAATTGTTTAGTGAATTATAATGTTTTCATTATTGGATAGCTGATAAATCATATATAAACATCACTTATGTGTTTCGAGGCAGTTTTACTTTAGTTAGTATTGAGAAATATTGTATTAAGTAAATCAAATACAGCTAGCAATGCCTCGATTCATAAAATAAGAAAAAAACGTACAAAGACTGCATTAAGAAATAAATACATCGAATAGGACGAAGTTGCATCCATGAATTTGTTGATTATAGACTGACATTAAATCCATATCCCTCGAATGTTTCTGACTTAATAAAAAGAGTAGTGTAACTTTTCATGTTACATACTACCAAATGTCTTATCAAACTTATCTTACCAAGTGTCTAACTAGTTGAAACTCGCTTACAGCTTGAAAACTTTATGAGTTATAATAAAAATGTAATCGATCATTGCATAATAGGCTGAGTTAAGGGACACATACACTATAAAAGTACCTGGCAAATAAACTCTGAAATAAAATCACAACCAAATCAAATAATATAGCAAAACACTGAATATCAATATACTGCGTTAAACTCAAGATATATATAGTATAAGGTCTCGCCTATTAAAAGGACGCTGAGACTTTGAAGCATCTGCCCTGCTATCAGGACGAAGTGATGATATGAGTTTTCAATCGGGTCCAATTACAAACTAACAGCTTCGCAACTGAAAAAAATCCATATTTGCACCCATTGCCCACAGGAGAATTCCAACGGTAAAAGTCATTATTCACGGGATTCCCAAAACGATCAAGTGGTGCTAACAGATATAAATCACTCAATTCCAAATAAGCCGGAGGTCCCGATCTCAAACAGTGCAAAGAGAGAGACGAGAGACACAGAAAAAGAGTTTAAAGGTACACGCGCGTGTTGCCGAGCAGCCGGAATCCCGCAGAGATACTCCGGCGGTTAGTCGGTTGGCCGGTCATGAGGCGCCCGGCGTGTGCGCGGAGCAACATCACCAGCTAACACACAATTCATTCAAAGTCGCCGTCGTCGCCGTCGTCGTCCTTTCCTTCGCCGATCGAATCGAACGGCTTATGAGAAGGTGGTCGGCCGGCAGAGCGGAGAGGGGATCACCTATAACCTAGAGCGTAAAATATCATCAACACTATATAAATTTTCTAATTTACTTGCGGGTGTATTCCGACGCTTGACGCCACGCAGAGACGTCCACCTTTTTGTCAGCCAAGAGAGGTTCGATGATTTGGTTCGAGCTCACCGAAACCTTTCGAGACTTGTTTGAAGAATAGACTCATGTCTTTCATGCGGAAATCTTCGGGAGGATATTGAAGAGAAGAAGTAATTTTAAATGTGTAATATATTTCAGGTGCGTGTGAGAGCCTTTCGGGTGGTGTCGGATGTCTAGTCCTCATTGACGACGGCAGGGTTGAGTTGGATGGTTGAATGGTGAAAACGAGCATCGCGTGGGCAATTTACCATTTGATTTACCGTGAAGAAAGAAGTCAGGAGAATGGATCCGATTTGTATATTGGTAGCCTTTGACTGAGACTTGATTGAATCATGCACTCAACTCAATCGAAGGATTGAAAGTCTTATGTATGGGGCGGTGGTGGGCTATCACGTGCCTGAATTTTAATTCGTTTCCGAAGGTCCAATCATCCGCGGCCATCGTGCAAGTTTTCATAATTTGGGTTCGTTTCAGGTTGACTGATAAAGCAAATACCGCCGAACGTGGTGAAGCGGTTCTCTAAACATCACAGATTTCACCCTCGACCCTCTTCATACTGTTTATTTCAGGCAGCTAATACAACTGGCTGCCGTTTCTATTTTCAGAAAACACCTTCTGGTGAGGACTATTTTTTTTATTTTAGCGCTACATCGTGCTATTTCTGTTTCTCTTGAATCTGAGATTTTTGCTTAGAAATATAGCGTGCCTATGGTTTTGAAATCGAAAGAATTTAAATGCTTATGCCGCAATAATTTACGGATCAATCACGTTTGACTTGGGTATCAAAAAAATACCGTGCAGTATTTCTTATCTTCACGCAATATGTGATGCCTTCTGTAAACAACATTTCATCGCCGCAAGTGACCCTTTTCGAACATTTTTTTACATATCCAAGTGAGCGCTAAACGTCAGCTTCCTATCATTTCCCGGCGATCTACCCAAAAAATTCAACACCCAAAACCGTCGCCTTCGACGGTGGTCATGCACGCGCGTTCGAGCCATTTTTGGCAAACCAGAATTGTAAGGAAATTTTATGCTCTTTTAAGTGCCTAATTAGGTCTATCGGCTGTTATCGGACAGCCATCTCGCCACCACCACGGACGTCGTCGCCTTTTATGGTTGTCAGTTTCGATGAAAGTGCAAACTTGTTGGTAAAAAGTAAAGGGAACTTCATTCTTTTGTTGTTTTTCAAGAGGGTTGAAGCATATGATCTGTTCGAATGCAAATATGACAGCAAAGGGATAAACTGTTGAGGGAATGAGGCAGATAAATGAGAGGATGAGCGTGCACCTAGCACCGTGAAAATCATGGCTCGCAATTCACCTTCCCATTCGCCGAATTAGAGATGGTTAATGATCTTATCAGTGGCGTGTGCAATCATTTAGGTTTAATGATTTTATTTTGTGTGTGGATTAGAGCCAGCTAGCTATGTTTTATGCCATATTATTCTGCGTAGAACGGATATTTGTTGAAAAAAAAAAACATAGTTGACGAATATAACTCAACCACAAATAAGACAAATCTTTAGCTTATGGCAAAATATATTAATAAAGTTGTATAAGCTATTATTATTTTTAGAAATTATTACTATATTTCGCTATCTTTCACATTGATGAAGCTGAAGAAAGTGAGCAATGACAATTTTATTAATTTATCTTTGTTGGTGATGAAACATCAATCGTGAAAAATATGTATTCTAAAGAGATTTCCAAAAGCGTTTTGAATTTCATGTTTTTTTATGAACGTGCTCAGATGGATAAAAAAATTCCTTACATATATTTTTGTGTAACAAGAAAAAACCCAATTATTTCAGTTTCCCAATTATTCAAACTTTGATTCTTTTTAAGGTTTGACACTTTTGTCATTCGACGTTGTTTGTTATTGAACTTTTTGTCTTTCAATCCATGCCATACAATTCTTGAAAAAGTTAACACTTTAAAATCACATGATAATATGAAGTTTTAGCATGGACTAATCTTTGTTTCAACACAGGTACATTGCAGTACATTTAGAGCATTAAAATATTAAGGTTTAAACATGATAATAAGTCATTTCTCGATTGATTTTTAAACTGTTTCCATTTATCGATCAGGCTTTTCTATTTCAAATTTCGTCAAAACAATTATTTCCGCATTCGCTCTTGTGTTTACCAAATACAATTGTGTCTTATAATGACACTAACGTAAATTTTAAATGCACTGTATGATTTTCTATACAGACTTCGTTAAATAAAGAACATATTATGTGTATAAAATGGGGACACACTCAGCTTTCCTTCATTCACTCATGATGCAGAGTTGTAGAGCAGGAGCGTTAATGTGTATCACCCCCGCAACTGGCGTTGCAAGTACCCACCAGGTAGCGAGCAGCCAGAGAATGATGGGTTAGTGACATGCTGTATTGTTCAGCTGGACTGCCATTTTAATGCAGTTGTGTGCTATGCCAAGCGCGTGGCAAGCAAATTTGTGGGCAAACAGCTATGATCAGTTGGTATATACGCCATATATATATATATATGTATGTATATATATATATATATATATATATATATATATATATATATATATATATATATATATATATATATATATATATATATATATATATATATATATATATATATATATATATATATATATATATATATATATATATATGTATATATAGTTATATAAAACAACGGACACCACCTGCATTAATCGAAGCAGGATAACCACACCGAACCCAAATCAACATAACGCCAGCCGAAGCTACAGCGGCAATGCATAGTCAACGCGCACCGCAGAAATATTATTGAGGAATCCAGCACAGCAACAAGCGAAGCGACGTGGACGACCGACGCGTGGACGAGCAACGTGGACGCGAGCAGCACATCGGACGATATTGATCGATTTTGCTGAATAGGACCTTTACATAATAAAAGGGCTAGAGATAGGAAATTAAGATTCAGTTTTGATGTAACTTTGTAGTGAATGGTAATTAAAGTTGTTTTTTTTATAAAGCTCGAGATAAATCATGACCTAACTTGTATATATATATAAATATATATATATATATATTTATATATATATATATATATATATATATATATATATATTTATATATATATATATATATATATATATATATATATATATATATATATATATATATATATATATATATAAATATATATATATATATATATATATATATATATATATATATATATATATATATATATATACAGTAATTCCAAGGAAAAAGTTATACGATCTCAGAATTTTATAAATATTCAGGATTGTTCAACATCGAAAAATATTAGACCCGAATTTTTTTATTTCAATATTAGATCGACCTTTCTGCGTTAGACTGGTCCAAAAATCGTGATTTTTCAAAATCTTCAATTTTTCAAAATTTATAACCCCAAAACCGTTTAACTGATTTTAGCTGTTTTTGGCCATTGTATTGGTATTTTTTTGCAAGCAAAGATATTGAAACCTTGAATATATCAATTTTTATATGAAAAAATACAAAACAAATAGTTTTTCTTGAATTTGACTGCGAGGGGCGTCAACGACTCCTTGTTTTTTTAGTATTTTTTAAATGAAAGAGCATTCAATTTTACATAAATATATCAAAAATTGGAGATGTTCTGGTGTGTCGTTTTGGAGATACAATTTTTTTAAATAATAAATCATTATCCTCTTCATTTTATACATCACCTGCTCAGAAACGATGAAGATGGCTGTAGATTACCATGCGTCTCCATCCAATCAAACCTATGACTAATGAAATCTATGAGTAGGTCACAGAATGTCAAGTAAAGATTATATAATAAATAATATTTACTTGACATAATTATATAATATTATAGCAACTAAGACTAATGAGACTCTTTAGGTAGATATTGACAATTTGATTACCTAACATTCTTTCGTTACACAGAGGGGCATTGGTATTATTATTTAAAAGAAGAACCGTTGATACGTATTGAATACCTACTGTAGATGTAGAATGTTTATCGACCTGTGAGATTGAATTGAATTGTTTCTCGGCTGTAGCGATCAGGTCTACTCGCTGACGGGAGTGGAGTAGAGGGAATAGCGGAGAAGCAGCAGAGTGAACAACATCTCTTTCATTTTACACTCGTCGCTCGTTTGCGTTATCTGTTCTGTTGCTTTCTCGCTTTAGAAATTCCGCCTCCACTGGCTCCCGTCCGGCAACAGACTCGATCGCTACAGCCGAGAAACAATTCAATAATTTATTGTAGTCTAGGCTGCAGTTCACTTCAATGGATAGAGAGAGATATCACATAAAAACACGGAAATTTATGTAAGAAGTTACCAGTTGAAAACAAAGTATCATATCAGAACAGTTATATCAAAGAATATCGTAAAATGAAACGTAAGTGTTCAATTTGTAGTGTTTGGGTGTTGAGTTCGTGTTCCAGAAAAAATCAACGCAAAATTGTACGACCATGCTGTGGAAAAAGGTTAAAATTGATGAGAGTAGCTCTTCATTTGTCAAAGTTGCTACAAGAAATTGTATACATTGATACCATGACCGAAGAACCCATTACAGGACCATCCAGTATAGCACTACAGGTATGTTATATAAAAAGCTCATATAATTCTGTTTTAATTTGAATTCTTTCTGTAATTGTTACTGAAATATTTTTATTTTTACATTCTTTAGAACAAAGCGAAGCAACCAGTCATTTGAAGGATATTTTAGAGATTTGTTTATAGCGCTTTCTCCCACCAAAGTAAATAACAAAATAGAAATTATTTGCATTGATTTCCAATCAATCAATTTTTAATCAATAATTTGTTATATTTATTTACAGCTCATTGAAACAACCAGCTATGAATCGATCGGTAGTACCACCAATAACACGTTTTTTGTCTGGACGATAAATGAAATGGTATGTTTGCTGGGATAAATTTAAGGAAACAAAAGATAGCAATGAGCGGTATAGGATTTTAACCACACTGCCCAAAAGTTGGTCTACATAGGATTATGCAAGAGTTTGATGTTTCCTAACATATGGCCAACCAAGTGAAAGTATTACAACAACAGAGTGGAATAATGTCAGTACCTAAAAAGAGGATTAGTAGAGCCTGTTAGAGAGGAAACGCTAATGCGTGTTTGTAATTTTTTATAATAGCGACGATATAAGTCGTGTGCCTGGGAAAAGGGATTATTTGATATCCAACAATGAAGAAGGTAGGATCTACATACAAAGAAGGTTAGTTTTATGCAATTTGGTAAGAGGCGTACTCATATTTAAAAATACTCATCCTGATATTAAGATTGATTTTCGATGTTCGCCAGTAACCGTCCAAAACACTGCATTTGTAGAAACAAGGCACGTATATTGCAAAGTGTTTACTTACCACCAAAACGTTAAATTGATTTTTAAAACACTCCAAAGTAAACAATTACTTCATTCGTTGTGCAAGAATTATTCATTCGTTGTGCAGGATGCAGTTCAAGGCTTTCATTGGGCAAACGCTCAATGTACTATTCACCCTTGTGCTATTTATTTTAAAGATGAAGAACCAAATGATTTGAAGTTTACCAGTTTTACGTAAATTGCTGATTTCACTAAACATAATCATGTCGCAGTGCGTCTTTTTTGACTCAATGCATAGCGTTCATAAAAAGTAAGTTATCAGGGTTTAGAGAAAATTTTATTTTCCTCAGGATGGATCTGGAAGCCAATATGCAAAAATAAATGACCGCTTTAATTTGAAAACATGCAAAAGATTTTTTGGCATAGATGCCGAGTGGAATTTTTTCGCTACTTGTCATGGAAAGGGCCCCTTGTGATGCTTTGGGAGGCGTATTGAAACGAAATGCTGCGGAAAGCCAGTTTGCAAGATCATCACATAACAACGGCCGAAGAACTTTTACCATGGCTACTGAAGCCAGACTCGAAAATACACTCATCAATTTTTTTCGGAATCCGACTATAATAAAATGGAAGAAAATTAAAAATCGTTACACACGTGAAGCAAAATTTCAGGGACTCAGTCATTCCAGTTTTAAGCCCCAAAACGAAGAGTATATTATTGTGAAACAAAATTCATTTTCAACGGAAGAAAAATGTATAAAATTGTTATGAAAAACTTAATAAATAAAAATAAATGTATAAAAGTATTTTTATTTTTAACATGTTCATCATGTCGCGCGGCTTTAAAGTGTTTTTTCTTTGAACTTACACTAAGCAAAAATATTTGAAATTTTAAAGCCTTATTTATTTGAAAAGGTAATCGTCAAAAAATAGCAATTGGTCTGTGTGGTTAACGGAAAGCCTTAAAGACTGATTCAGCTGTTATACTAAGTTTGTAAGTAACTCATAGATTTCATTAGTCATAGGTTTGATTGATGGAGACGCATGGTAATCTACCATGCATCTTCATCGTTTCTACAGGCGGGTGATGTATAAAATGAAGAGTAATGATTTATTATTTAAAAAATTGTATCTCCAAAACATTATTAATGCAGAACATCTCAATTTTTTGATATGTTATGTAAATTGAATGCTCTTCGATTAAAAATACTAAAAACAAGTATCGTTGAGGCCCCCGCAGTCAAATTCATAGAAAAACTATTTGTTTTGTATTTTTTCATACAAAATTGATATATTCAAAGGTTTCGTATTTTTGCTTGGAAATTCAAAAAAAAAAACCAATACAATGGACAAAAATGACTAAAATCGGTTAAACGGTTTAGGAGTTATAAATTTTTGAAAATTGAAGATTTGAAAATCACGATTTTTTGGACCAGTCTAACGCAGAAAGGTCCAGTCTAATAACGAAATAAAAAATACGGGTCTAATATTTTTCGATGTTGAACAATCCAATGGAATATTATAAAATCTGAGAGATCGTATAACTTTTTTCATGGAATTGCTGTATATATATATATATATATATATATATATATATATATATATATTTAGACACCTTTTGCTATATATATATATATATATATATATATATATATATATATATATATATATATATATATATATATATATATATATATATATATATATATATATATATATATATATATATATATATACATATATAAATATATATATATATATATATATATATATATATATATATATATATATATATATATATATATATATATATATATATATATATATTAATAAATGTTTTCCTTGCGAACTCAATATATGTTAAAAATATTTACATTAAGATATCAACCTCAAAAGGTTTTCCTTAACATATTCACATTCCTTTATTAATATTTCCATGTTTACCTATATGAACAATTTGTTTGTTACAAAAATTTGTTTACATGACATTTGTAAACAATTTGATTTTTTTAAACATTGATTTATTGAGATTAATATATTAATTTGATATATTTACATTCAACTTTTTGCATTTGTAAACATTTTAAATATTTTGCATACCTAGTCGTGAACCTCATCTTCATAGTCCATGTATGCTTCAAACCAATTGAACTCCAAATTTCCAACAAGATATTTTTTTCGGACGATTTTTCTTGTTCCTTGCTGGTGGAATGGGATCTGAAGAATTCATTCATTCATTCACAAATGTAGTATTCACCTTATGATTTTCCAGTTATCAATTTCTGATCTTAAAATTGCGTCGGCAGAGTCAAAATGTCGAAGGAACATTCTAATGATCGTACCACTCGTGTCCATCCCCGTGCTTCAAATCACAAACTTCAATGCTATGACAAATTGCAAAAACGGCAATCGCATCAACGTTATCCTCTCCGAGATTCGAAAACAATCCACCGTAAATCATACGCAGTACCCTCCATTCAAAGACACCAAGGACACGTTGGTCCTCCACTAGCAATGTCTATGTTTCGGGGCCGTAGAGAACAACCGGACTAATTAATGTCTTGTAGATGGTCAACTTTGTAGTTCGGCGAACTTTGTTCGATCTTAGCGTCCTTCGGAGTCTAAAGTAGGCACAATTTCCAGCCATAATGTGCCTTTGTATTTCTCTGCTGGGGTCGTTATCGGCGGCCACCAATGCGCCCAGATACATGAATTCGTCCACCGCCTCGATTTAATCGCCGACGATCTAAACTCGTGATAGGAGGCTAACATTGTCTTCTCGTGAGCCTCTTTCTTTCATTTATTTGTTTTCAACGCATTAATCACAAGCCCAATCTTACCAGTTTCAGCCTTAAGTCTGATGTACGTGACCGCCATCGTTTAAAAGATAACAACGTCGTCGGCGAAGCCAAATAGTTGGATAGACTTTCTGAAGATCGTGACACTCGTGTCTATCCGAGCTCTTCGAATTACACGCTTCAATGCAATGTTAAACAATAAAGACGACAATCCATCACCTCGCCGTAACCCACTCCGAGATTCGAGTATGAGAATTTCCCCCATACTCGGACGACACACATCACTCGATCCGTCGTTGCTTTGACCAACCGCATCAGTTTTTCCGGAAATCCATATTCGGGCATAATCTGCCATAGCTGGTCTGCCTCCCAGAAGTTTCCGCCTTCATTTAAAAGTACCACAAGGATGACGACGTGGTGTTTCGGCCTATTACTCGAAGAGGGCGCTGGAGGAAATGGAGCGGTTGGGCATTCCGGTGATGTCCAAGCATGCCAACCCTCTCGAATAATTTCGTGACCAAAACGATGAATGATTTGATCAAACAGGCGACCAAGATACTGAAGAATATGCCTACAAGCAGCTTTTTTCACCTATGGCCTAAGCTCCGACTAACTTCCGCAGGGCGGTGCGGCAAGGAGTAAAAGTATTTTTGAAAAATTTTCAAGCTCCCAATGAATTGAATGAAATTTAGTTTGGTAAAATATCTTTTTCTGTACTTTTTTACCATCCATCCGGAAATAGTCGCTTTTTAAGTCGTGAAGAATGTTGAGTACGCTGAATCACAACATGGTAGAAGGGTTGGATGAACTTAGTTAACCCAATACAATAAAATTATTTTCGACCCAATACCAGACACAAATGAAAATTGCAATTGATTTTAGTTTGCATGTGATGGCTTCGAACAAAAGAAAGTAAATACGTCAAAAAAGTTGCCCTAAAACACGATTATCTGAGACAAATTCGATCAAATGTTGATTTATTGTCGGGGATGAATGTATATACTCTACATATTGTATGTAACATGTTAACTTTTCTGAAAGCTTATTACACTTGGGTTCAATCATTCTATTCAATTATCTATACATTTAAAGCTTGAGTAGATAAGATCAATGTCAGCTTTTTGATGAAGTAATGTGGCAGATTTCTTCAAAAACCAGGGTCCTTACGGTAAAACTTGTAAAGGGTGTTCCGATCAAAATTTGGTCCAATTAAACTTGATGCATTTCCTTTCATCGAGCACTAGACAAATTTGCACACCTCTCATTTTAAAGATGTGTGCGTGTAGCATCATGCCTCTGTTTTGTTTTTGAGATTATCACATCAGTTATCAAAATGCCGTCGAAGGAAGAGAAGCAACGCATCAGAGTTTTGCACGTGCATGGCGAAAATCCAAACTTCTCTCACGCCAGTTGGCAATATTGTTGTATGTGGCTAAATCAACTGTTAAAAGTGTTCGGTGAGCGTTTGTCGATAGCCAGGAAAGCTGAATCGGGTAGAAATCGAAAGCCGGAGGCCACAGCGACGACACAAAGAGCGAAACCCCAACCTCTTCGTCCTAGATGTCGCAAAGAAGCTGAGGCCCCTACATTTGTGGATAGAGCTAAAACCGAGCTAGACTGTCGACTTACAAGAAAGTGGTGACTCCCAATCGTGACGATAAACAGAACAAGTCAGCCAAAGCACGATCGGGACGATGCTGACGAAGTTTGATTGCGTGGTACAGGACGATGAAACTTACATCAAGGCAGACTTTAAACAGCTTTTTGGACAAGAATTTTATATAAAACCGGACAGATAAAGGTGGCAAATATTTTCAAGCATATTTAACAACTGTTAAAGTTCGCGAAGAAATATCTGGTGTGGCAGGCCATCTGTACCTGTGACTTGAAGAGCAACGTTTACATTGCGACCGAAACCGTCAACCAGGAAATTTATCTGAGTGAGTGCCTACAAAAACGTCTGCTGCCTTTCCTGAAGTGAAACAATTGTTCCGTTCTATTTTGGCCGGAGTTGGCATCTTGCTATTACGGAAAAAAGGCCATGGAGTGGTATGCTGCCAACAATGTTCAAGTGGTGCCCAAGGAAAAGAACCCTCTCAACACGTCAGAGCTCCGCCCAATCGAACAATATTGGGCCATCATCAAGCGGAACCTTAAGAAGACTCAAAAAAGCTGTTGTGAGCGAGAGAAACAGTTCAAGGCAAACTGGCGTTCTGCGGCGAATAAAGTGGATAAGGAGACTGTATAAATCAATTCCACAGTTTCAGGTTTACTTTCTTGTCAATGAAATGTGAATAATTAAGTTGCAGTTTCAAATTCTCTTTAAATTAGAAAATATTAGCGTGCCTTAACAAAAGCATTCCTTCATCTTGCAAAATAGTGTCCCCTGGAGGGGTTTTAGAACTGTATTGTCTTCTAACGTCAATGATATGTTCTTAAATATTGACTAACATATTCGTTTCACATTACAATCAAAAATATGCTTGTCGAAATTTTTTGTACGCTACCCTATAATAATTACTGTCATTTTTATGTATTAACATGACTTTCAGTCTCACATATTCTCAAAGGCGCTGACTGGAATCGATACCAACACCAACAAGTTGAAAGGCATCCACACTTATTTCTATACTAACGGCGGCGTCTCCGGCGTCTACGCTTGACTGTTCTTATATGAAGTAAATCTTAACTACTGTACCAGTTTAAATAATATCCATGTCATTTTCCCTGGGGTTCTATACATTGTTGGTTTAACATGTTCGAGAGAGTGTATGAGACGTAAGACACCCATGCTGATAATTCCAGTAGAATTTAAATTAAAAGTTTGGTTGAAAAGATGTTCGGAAGAACCAAACGGCTGCTTCGGCAGCATACATTGACGAAATTATCTCCAGTATTGCTGATTAAAGTACGCTGCTCTGCATGGGTTGACTTCTAGCAGCGTCATGATTGATAGCATCCGGTTTCCGAAAAACGACGGAACCCTGGGCGGACCATCAAAAAGTGAAGCAATCGGGGGTTGTGGGCCACTAACAATAGACTGTATAATACCCACTGTTTTATATCTGCAAATGGCGTGAATCGGAATCGCTCGAGACAATGTTCAGCAGGAAAAGCAATAAAAATCAAACAACAACCCCCGGAAAACATGCGGTGACTGTAATGGTTTGCATGGGGCGAAAAATTGATACTGTGTCATGGGTAGAAGGAAAGGCATTGTTTGAGAAGAACAAGTGAAGCCGTATGGGTGGATTGGCTTTGAGTAAATCATAACTAGCTTTCATCTTGCGCTTTGTTTGATTTTCATGCTATCATACTGATGTTCCGTTTTTGTATTGCTTCGAGGAATGAACAAGGATCAATAAGGGAAAAGAAAATTGAGTATAAAAACCATTCCTGTGCAGCTGATGAACAGAGCGGAAACCGTACGAGATTTTTTTTCACGAAGCAAGTGTCTCAAAGTCTGTTTGCTTCCCGTCACACAATATGCTTTTGATTGAGTTCCGAAATCAGTGGTTATCGCTTGAATGTTTGCACTTTATTCTTTGTCTTTGGTGTTCTCTGGTAACAGATACGAGCCAAAGCCAGTCAATTTATTTCTGCTGGTGATGCGCTATAGCTTATGTATGAATCCAAAGCCGGTTAAAACGTTGCTATGTAACACACAAAACCCGTCAAATATCAAACACAGCCACACACAAGCCATCATGCACACACCCAAAAACAACCTTGCTCTACTTGGGCCATCTTCCACAGCCGGGAAATGTAGATCCAATCTTCGATAGGAATGATGTTAGCAAGCCATATGTGCTCTCGGTAGTAACTGACAGGTTCTGAAACAAAAAGTAAAGGAGGATGGACAATGTGTTGGCACTAAGATATTACTATGGGTGGCGTCCATGAACTATGTAGCATTCATTGGGGTAGGAAATGCCTCAATTGTTAAGAATTATAACAAGGGATCAGGGCTAGTAATGTTTTGCATTATGTAATAATTGTATATTGAATGAGTTAAATGAAATGATATTCTTAAAGAAATTACCCAGAGATCCATTGCCCCGAAAGGCCCATCACAAAAAATTCCATTAAGCGAGTGATCTATTTCCAAAAAATGATCATCTCCTCCGTTGATCATCTTATCCTTTACCTACCTCTGAACTCTACCTCAAATTCTATCCTAGCTCTTCCTGAAATCAGGAAACCACTCGTTTGAAAACCATTCCCTCAGAATGTAAAGTAAAACGGTCTGAAACGGTGGATGAAAATAAAAGTTTGACTAGGGCTGGTCCAGTATTTTTTCGGTTTGGAAATTTTCTCGATTTCGCTGGTTGGGGATATCCTTGGTCAGCCTGAAACTAAGCAGGTGATTTTAATAGTTTTGGAACCTCATTGGCTCTCTAGGGGGCAGGATCGGATTTTGGCTTGTCTTTTAATAATATCCTTATACGGGATTCTGTGATTCGAATTTTATAGGATTGCATTCTGACCGCTGGGAATACTTGTGGTTGACTTGTGGAAGCTTTTCACAATTATATCGCTGTAAAGCAAATGAACAGTTTTTGGAGAAGTTTGCATCTGTATATGATATCAGTTCGTTTTTTTGCATAACAGATTGAATTGTCTAACAGATAAATCGTCAAGCTCAAACTTTTGTAGGAGTAAGTAGAGGGACCATCACCAACATCATCATCATCGCTCCAGCGCACAGTAAAAACATTATGGCACATAAAGACTGTACTCGAAAAAAATTCCTTTACTGGTGTATTGGATCTCCTCTCCATGACTGAACCCGTACTTTGCCATTGCCACTTATAGAATTTCAGCAACAGTATGGCTGACCCACTGTTTCTTCAAAACCAGCTGCCAAATCTGGTAAAAATAGCGTCTCGCATCCGTGAGACTAAAAGAAAGGCAGCAGGCTCTTCTAGCGACACACGTCTTGGTAAATTTGCCCATTCATGCTACCCGTCGTGATATACGTCTGGCTCATCTCTCCACACACACAGCCTGCAAAACAAAAGACTTTTTGACGAATTTGTTCACTTTATTTTTCCTTTATTGATCGTTTGGTTGATAATCAAAAAACATTAGACCTGTATTCTTTTTTTTTGGCACTATGTGTGGTCCGAAATTTTTTTTTTTAAGTTTATTTACGGGTCTCTGAATAGAGTAGAAACCTCTACGCCAGGCCTTTGATGATATCGTTGCATAAATCTTTTCGAATCATTTTGCCAGCCGTACACGGAGCATGTCGTCCAAGAAGACGGTGTTGGAAATGATTCGGAAGGAGCCACGTTTGAAAAAATTGAGTCCGTTCGTCTTTTTCGTCAATTGTCTTTTTGTTATTTCGTTAGTCAGTGTTACGTTTACAAATTTAATACGGAGTCTTTTTTTGTTTAGATCGTGATATGTGGCATTTATGTGCTATGAAAGTTTTCCGAAGAAGTTATCTCGAACCAAAAATAAGAAGCTATTCTTAAGCTGTTCCTGATACTTGTGCGTTGGAATGATATAACTTAACTCCTTTTGAAGCATTTCACCAGCCGTACAAGGATCATGTCGTCCATAGAGACGCTGTTGACACTGCCTCAAAATGTGTTACATTTTCAAGTTTACTTCCCCTTTCTCTCAGTTCATGTCCACTGTTTCGTTTCGTGTTTTTGTTATTTAGTTTGGCAGTGTTTTTTTCAGTTTTCTGTAGTTTAGAATGTCATATATGTGCTGTGAAAGTCTGTTTGAGCAGTTTTCTCCAATAAAAAATCGTCGAGATATTTGAATTCTACCAGTTTTAGTCATGTCTGATGTCTCAGTAGTCCCAACAGTATAATTTTAATGGTTTACTGATGGGACTTATGAGAGAGAAGTTTTAAAAAAATTGGGAGGACGTTGCGTCTTTTTTGCTAGAAATGTTAGAGGGCATTTCGTAACCTCGTCAGCCGTTAATAGGTTAATAGATGTCTAGTTCTTATGTGCTCTGAAATTCGTCGACGTATACCTCGTCTAACTTCTTTTGGATGACCTGTCACTTTGTCCTCCTTAGTCCGTTCTTGTCTTCTGCGTTATTCAGTTAAATTCTATAGTTCTGTTGTACTTGTCTGTTCATTGCCTTCTTTTTATTTGTCTAATACTAATCTCTAAGTCGTTTAATCGCTTCAAAGTCTGACAACAAGTGCAGCCTAACAATCTTGGTCAGGTATTAGATTCACTTTTCGGTGGCAAGGTAAAGCTTCATCACGCCTATTCCCTATCTATTATTGAAAAATTATAGAGAAAGAAGCCGTTATAAGATTGTTTGTATACCATTGTTATAATGTGTGGTATTTTTATTATAACTCTTTGAAATGAGAAATAACAAAATAAGAATGGTGCCACGTTCGTAGTTTTAATCAAACTTCTACTCAGTGAATCCAACAGTCGGTTCCCTACAAATGTCAATAATCTTGAATACATTGTGTACCAATATATACCTGTCTAGCTAGATTTATAATTAATCGTGGCTTCGGCTCATCATGTCAGGGAACGCTAAGAAAGGTGTTGCAGCCAAGATAAAATCCCACATCATTATTACTGAGGAAAGAGCCCCACTAGACTGCTCCAGCATTCAAGGCTCCCAGACAGGATGTCCGTGGGATCACATCTTTAAAATCAGTGCATCAATGCCAGATATATGACGCGGCATGAAATCAAAATATTCAAGATGTGATACTACCACGTCAGGATATGTCTTTGGTTACCATCTCAATGCTGATGGCGTAGGCCCTTCCATCGCGTCCAGATCACATATCCGAGGGGAGGGACTATTTGTGGTCCGAAAAATTGACTTCAAAATAAATCCTAGAGAGTTTGAGCTGTTTAGTGGAATACCTGTAACTAGAAATGAGAAGAAATATTAGTATTTTCCATTTAATTCCAACTACCGTGGCTTATCTTGACAGATACTCGTATTTCGTCTACAATGTGCAGACTTCTTCAGTGTCTCGTACTAATAACTCGACTGTGACAGTGTCTCGTACTAATAACTCCAGTCGAGTTATAAGTACGAGAAACTGAAGAAGTCTACACATTGTAGACGAAATACGCGTATCAGTCAAGATAAGCAAAGGTAGTTGGAATTAAATGGAAAATACTTATTTTTCTTTTCAAAATAAATGTTTTTTTTTTCAAAAAATTTCAACTCACGTTATTAGAAATTCTTACAACTGAATATGCAAAAGAAAGATTAAAATATTTTGCTTTTAATATAAAAACACATCTTTCACATGACATGGATTATGAAAACATAGGAATGTATTAGTTTTTTTTTATGGTTTCATGGTCTTGGACCAGAAAATCCCCGTGATTTTATTTTTAAAGTTAACATTTCGTTATTTACTCGAACTCGAACAAATAAGCACGGAGAACAGACATTGATGTCCATAAACCGTTTCTTGAAAACGTGTGTATAAGTAAATATGGGCAGCCAGTATAAAAAGCCTCTTTAGGAAATCAGCAAGTTGTGTTAGCGTGCATTATTCTGTTAAACAATAGTCAAGACGGGGGCGACCCCGGCGTATTGGTTAACATCCATACCTCTCACGCCTAAGTCACGAGTTCGAATCTCACCCCGGAGAAGTTACGAAAATGCCCAAAAGTGGTGTTTGGCTGACTACGACGGGAGATGAACCAGCCCGAGGCTGAAAATCTCGATAATCAAGACAAAAAAAAAAGTCAAGATTTACAAATTATAAAGAAGGGGGCTAATGTGCAATGGGAGGCTCAAGTAGATTATTATGGAAATTGTCATCTATCCAAGTATAATTTCAATTGCTTTCTGACAAAAAAATGCACAAAAAAAATATTTTGAATTTCGAGATTATCTGACAGGATTTGAATGGCAACTGATCTCATGATCAGGAAAATTGAAGCCAAGAGCTTCTCAAAATTTTCTTGTTTCCCATAATAATTCCCATATGTTTTTTAATCTGGGTGTGCAAAATTAGTTCTAAACTAAGTTAGTTCAATGAGTTAAAATGAATTTATATGGACCTTATTTCAAATCATTCAAGCATATTGTCTCTCACAAACTCAAAACATCGCGTTCGATCCAAATTCTACTTTCGGAGGATGGCATGCCTCACGAGTATCGTTTAAGGCAAGCGTTTAATGATCCAAAAACACAAAGTGAGCGTTTTAATTAAATTGGACAGCAAAACATTGGGATGGAACCACAAACCGTACTATATTTATCCAGAAATCGCAATTCGCACACATCCAACCTCTGATCTGTGTACTCGGTGAGTTCTGTGCACGAAAAACACCAGGGGAGTGCCAAAAACTAATTCAACGACCAGAGCTTAGTTTGCCTGAAAACCGCATTACGCCGGGAATTAATTGCTTCCCGGTTCGATATGGACCACATCCCGATAGAGTCGGCTGATTGAGCCAATGCGCCGTCCACCCGTTCGCATGTGTGTTTTATGTATGAAACTGGCGTCAATTCCCATTAAGCCGTTTCAAAGTGCAGATTAGGGACAAACACATTTCTAAAATGATAATTCCACTCATCACTTCGTCTAATATTAAGACCTGTGGTTGGCAACCGCTTCGCCGTGACAATTGGAGTCAACGTCAGCATGTCAGGATATGCCAATTGTTTAGACAGGTAGAAGGGACAACGCAAAATCCGACGGTATAGAATGATGGAGTGTGTGCTGAGGTGCACAATCACGAACAGAAATCACCCAAATAGCCCGGATGATCAAGTCCACGTTGTCTAGATGTTTAACAGGCATATTTGTCTATGTGGAGTACACAACTGACCCAAATCGATCTTCAAAAATATCTATCCTATACAAAAGCACCAATCAATTTGAGGGATTCCTGTGAATCCTTTCTAGCTGCTGCAGCGCGGTTGCCTACTGCTTCTAGTTGCCATGATGATGATTATATTGGGGGAACGTGTCCCAGTTTCTTTGCAAAATTAAGCCCCTCTAGCCCAAGATGACCAATGAGAGTTGATGGATGACGTGATGTTGAGTTTAAGTCAGTAATGCCAGATTTTGCGGGGTTTTCTTCGGAATCAACCCTATAAGCGGTGTCAAATTTAAAATGGTTGAACCTCATAGGGAACAAAATAAATGACGCAAAATCCACAGAAAAGATTTTTAGGTTTACTTTTATCTTTGCTCAAATCGGGTTTTTTATTGCAGATTTTCCACCACCATATTAGTATGTTGTCAATTGGTGTAGAGTAATTATTCTAGGGTCAATCAGGATGTTGGGTCTGCGTGCGAGTAAATGCATGAACGTCTCAAGGAATAAGATTTACCTTTCAAATACTAGAGGTAGTAATTAGTTCACTGTTGGTTCATCCTTGAACTCTTTATGTCAAACTCAACATAACCACATCGTAAATCATCTATAAATTAATTCATTCCAAAACCTACGAATTGACAACACTGTCAAAACAGCCTCCCACAGCTCGTTTGTTTCAGGATGCGATACTGAGGATGATACTAGCGATGATGGCTCTCGACTAAGCACAAGTGAAGCAAGTTGACTGCGACATGTCAATTAATCATCTCGGCCAAATGTGACCCGGTCCCGCTTGTAGTTTCAGGTAGGAATGCAGACAGACCGACAGAGGCAACAACGAATCTACTGCGTGAGGCTTCAGTGATCAAAGGCAGCACGCATTTGTCAGGCCGTGTGAACACATCACAGGGCGCACAATCATTAGGCCGTTGTTGTTGTTGTTTGCTTGATAAATGACTTTTCGAGACAATGAATAATTCGCATGATGTGTCGGAAGTGCTATTCTCACTGGCAGAACGAAGGAGAATTTCGGGACGGAGGGAAGTTAATGCTTTCTAATTCGTCAGCTACCCTATTGGCGTGCCACACAGGTCACACAATAGGCAGCAGGATAACAGTAGGCCACACAAACTCACACACATGGAAAAGGACAGCTGACTTCTACCGTAGGTCATAGTGTCAACTGACCTAGGCCATAACCGAACCGGCTTGTTTACTCGTGTGTACCACACGACGTCGAGATACTCTGATTGCTCCGACGTACTGCAAACTCATTCAATTCACGCAAAACGACACGGAATGTTTGTTTGTTGGACTGTATATGAATGTTCCTGACAACAAGAAGTTTCATTAATTATATAACTATTGGCTACCATACGGATGCTTGATCGAGACACAACCCCGCTTCATAATTATCAAAACTTGCTAGGCGTGGACTTCGACAACAATATGCTGTAGTAAAATCGTAGATTTTCATCGAGAATCTTCTTGAAGTGGCTTATCAGGTGGATCTTATCGTATGGCGCAAAACGATGCTAATCGTTGCTATTATTACTTTAATTGAGTTGCCATATTTCACAGGACTAAGGTGGGCAATGGATGTTGAAAATAGTAGCAGTTTGAACTGAACTTGAACTAGCTGGTTAATTGGTTGGCTCGAAGATATGGCTCAAAGCGGGGTGATGGTTCATGTGCTGTGCATAGTTCACCCCGCAGGTTGCCCGTGGAGAGTCAACAAGGGTCGATAGCCATCGCGAGAAGCAATAAATTAATTTATTAAAATAATTTCCCCCAGCATAATGAAGTAGTTGCGCAAGGGTAGGCAAACTTTCACTGCGGTAGGAAGGGTGCAAAGCTTTCGGGATGATGAGAGTTACGACAATGGGCGAACCTAGGCGATAACATGCTAAACTGAACTAATGGAAATTTGAATAACAAATTTCCATCAGTAGCATTTATAAATGCTGGTCTGCGTAGCGATAGGCTCAGGAGCCGAGTTCTGGTATGTAGACAATCTAGCGGTGGCACAACCGTTAACGAGTCATCGTACCGATTCCCATTGGCCAGACGGAGCGTGATTTGATTTATCATACAGTAAATTCATTTTTGATTCAGCTCCAACCTGGATCAGGTATCACGATTGGCTCGGTCTGTTTTGTGACAAACATCAGTCCTCGCATTGAGGTCCGCACTGGTGAAAATGTTGTTTTCACATGGAATCGGTATTTTATCCAACCTCAATCATAAATGAATTCACTGCTGAGCAGGAGCTATTGCTTTACGGACTCTAATAAGAGGATAAGTTATTGAACTGATTATGTGTGCTTTTTAAGTGGTGCGCTAGGGCCAAAACGACTGTTATCATCTTGCTATGTGAAAAGGTATCCAAAATAATCAGATGGTCGATACATTCATAGATAATGAGTAGAATGATGGAATATAATAATTCATCAATTGTATAAGTCTAGATAAGAGTACCAAAAGAAAATTCTGATCTGATCTGAATATCATAATACCACCCAAAATATGGGTTTAGGAACAACTGAAGGAGAAAACGTAGCACTTAATTTCCTCACTGATATCACATGTCGGTTGACTAAAGCCTGTCCACGTTGAATTTCGGACACCAAAATAATAGCAGCAAAAAAAAATTACACATAATTCAACAAAACCGATTGTTTATTTCACAATAGTATAGTTATATCTACATATGAAACAGTTGATTAAGGTGTTAATCCTTCTTTCTGTAAAATTCTCGAACTTTCTGTGATAACTGGTCAAATTAAGCCAAAACAGAGCTGGAGAGTCGTGGCTTCTGATATACATTTTTTCTAGTTTTTCACATCCTTATTGATAGTGCTGGTAGTGCAAAAACTTCTTGAATACTTCTTCTAGAATTTGGACACCTTCTTTGTCAGAAAATGCTCGGCAACGTCATTCCTTTGCATTGTGATGAAAAAAGTCAGACCCGGATGCTGTTCAACCTGCCTTATGCATCAGGAAAAAGTTACACATAGTGCATTCAGGGTCAAAAAACACCCCCCCCCCCTTTGCTGCCAAACATTTATCTTTGAAACGATTTTGATAATTTTGGTCTCTAATGAAATGTATAGATTCTGCAAACCACATGCTGGTCTGTTTTTAATAAACTGGCCATTCTGGGCACATAGGAACCCAGAAGCGGTTCCGGTTTGCATCTGTAGAGGACAATTTTGGAATCCCATTTGTATCGTTCGACGGCTCAAAATTCACGATTTTGAATACTGATCTTCAAAAACATCATATCATAAATCCTAGAGGGTTTGAGCTGTTTAGTGGAATACCTGTAACTAGAAATTAGAAGAAGAATTAGTATCTTCCATTTAATTCCAACTACCTTTGCTTATCTTCGACAGATACGCGTATTTCGTCTACAATGTGCAGACTTCTTCAGTGTCTCGTACTAATAACTCGACTGAAAGAAAACCTTCGCCACCTGCCGTATATATACTGTTTTCTAAATACAAAGCGTTTACCTATCATTATGTTGTTTATACCTATCTTATTATTATTTTGTTTATATCTATCCTGAGTCAAAAACAAGTGTACTTAATATCTACCTCACTTTTTTCCATCTATACCTACCCTACTTATTGTGTAGCAGGGTGCTCCGCTTCGTCGGGTTTGATGTCGTTTGGGTATTAAGTTGAAGAGCCATGTAACCGTTGCCTTGGTCTTTGTTTAGTAGATTTGTGTTCTGTTGTTTGTTTATTTCTAAGCTTTCTGCAACGTCTAATTTCCAGGGTGTTGATGTAGTCCGCAATATTGTGATGTCATTCGTCGTTATGTCGTGATTTTCCGTGAAGATGTGTTCTGCGACTGTTGATTTGAAGTTATGTGAAATTCCTTTCTCGTTCTGTTTGACAGCCTTAGTTACCTCCGCTAGATGCTCCTTGAACCTTGTTGCCAAGGTTCTCTTTGTTTGACCTACATATATTTTGCTGCAGTGTTTACACTTGATTCTGTATACCCCTGCTCTGCCTAATGTGTCTACTGAGTCTTTGGTGGAGCCTAACATCGATGCTAATTGGTTGTGTCTACTAGAAAAAACTAAGTCTAAGCCAAATTCCCTAAGTCGTGGTTTAAGCTTTTGTGTAATGTCTTTATCGAAGGGGACGGATACACGTTTTAGGGGTTCAGGTGAGTCTGAGAGGGTTGTTAGTGATTTTCTATGAAGATGTTTTTCCTTTTTGTTGATGATCGCTTGAAGAGTCATCCCATACACTTCAAACCACTCTTTTCAGCACAAAATGGCCACTTTCCACCACATGATCCACCGGATGTTGATCCTTCCTCTCAATAAAACTGGAAAAGCCAAAGAACTAGCATATATCTTCGAAACTGCCAGACTCAATGGGTACGAAAAGAGGACAATTCAAGCGATCATCAACAAAAAGGAAAAACATCTTCATAGAAAATCACTAACAACCCTCTCAGACTCACCTGAACCCCTAAAACGTGTATCCGTCCCCTTCGATAAAGACATTACACAAAAGCTTAAACCACGACTTAGGGAATTTGGCTTAGACTTAGTTTTTTCTAGTAGACACAACCAATTAGCATCGATGTTAGGCTCCACCAAAGACTCAGTAGACACATTAGGCAGAGCAGGGGTATACAGAATCAAGTGTAAACACTGCAGCAAAATATATGTAGGTCAAACAAAGAGAACCTTGGCAACAAGGTTCAAGGAGCATCTAGCGGAGGTAACTAAGGCTGTCAAACAGAACGAGAAAGGAATTTCACATAACTTCAAATCAACAGTCGCAGAACACATCTTCACGGAAAATCACGACATAACGACGAATGACATCACAATATTGCGGACTACATCAACACCCTGGAAATTAGACGTTGCAGAAAGCTTAGAAATAAACAAACAACAGAACACAAATCTACTAAACAAAGACCAAGGCAACGGTTACACATGGCTCTTCAACTTAATACCCAAACGACATCAAACCCGACGAAGCGGAGCACCCGCTGCTACACAATAAGTAGGGTAGGTATAGATGGAAAAAAAGTGAGGTAGATATTAAGTACACTTGTTTTTGACTCAGGATAGATATAAACAAAATAATAATAAGATAGGTATAAACAACATAATGATAGGTAAACGCTTTGTATTTAGAAAACAGTATATATACGGCAGGTGGCGAAGGTTTTCTTTCAGTCGAGTTATTAGTACGAGACACTGAAGAAGTCTGCACATTGTAGACGAAATACGCGTATCTGTCGAAGATAAGCAAAGGTAGTTGGAATTAAATGGAAGATACTAATTCTTCTTCTAATCATATCATAGACCAACCAAAGGATTTGGACACATCCGGGTACTTTGGAACCAGTTCAGGTAGGGTCATTTTGAAACTCCAAGTATTTGTCACGTTTGGCGGCTCAAAATTCATGTTTTTGAATACTGATACCCGAAAACATCGTTCCATAGACCTACCAATTAATTTGGCCTCATCCGATTCCGGTATAGCTCAAAGATTCATAACCTGAATCCGAAGAATTTTCGATTGCCTTATCTTCTAGTCCTGACTCAACTTTGTCATCTGAAGATCAGAAATTGAAATCATCATTCATGATGAAATTCAACTGAAAGAAGAAAAAAAAACTTGTCCATTTTATAATAAAAGTGATATATTTCTTATAAAGCTGGTAATATGGAACTAAGTTTTTTTAAACAAAATTACCCCTACGTTTTGCAATACTTTCCAGTTCCTAAAAAAAAGAAAGAACGTCATTTCTAGATTTCATACCTTTCATTTGAGGCAAAGATTACAAAAATCGGTTTAAAAATAAAGCGTGTCAAAGTCTTGAGTCATTTTTGACCCTGAATGCACTATGTGTTACATTTTTGTAGTCATCTCTAGAAGTCGCTGAACGCAGTTACTGCCCAAAAAATATTTCTTTGTAAGATTTAGGAAAAGTCAGAAAATTTCAGCCCCCTAGTTTATTCCGTTTCCGTAACTTCTACAATGCATCTTTTTCCAAAATAGACCAGTTTCATCGGCGTTGAAGACTTGGTCTGCATGGTATGCATCATCCTAAATAATATTAATCAGTTTTGAAGAGTACTCAATAGCTGCAGCTGTATCTGCTGATGAGCATTCTCCTTTAATTCTTACATTTCACACGTTGTTTTTATGTATGAACCGATTTAACCTTCCCTTGTTCAACAATATCTTATCAGAATAACGAGTAGAATAAGTTGAAAATGCTCTATTTTGCAAGCTAGCGCCACGTAGCGGTGAAATTCCAAACAAAACGGTTAACTTTTCGAATGCCTTTGACCTTCTGAGCAACTTTGCCAAAATCCAAAACAATCTAACTTATCAGAATCACGAGATAGAACAAGTAGAAAAGGTTAATTTTTTTCATGCTCAATACTGCCACGAAGCGGAGGAATTCCAAATTAAATGGTCCATTTGTTGTATGCTCTTGACCTTCTGAACATCTTTGCCGAAAACTATAACTATATTTTGTATCTAATCAGAATCACTAGATAGAACATGTTGGAAATGCTCAATTTAGCATGCTCACTAGCGCCACGGAGTGGAAGAATTCCGAAAGAACGGCCCATCTTTTAAATGTCTTTGATCTGCCGAAGACAAAATGCATGAAGGGAAGAGGTTCACGAGGAGACAATGTTAGCCTCACACCGTGAGTTCCGATCGATATTGATGAAATCATGGTAATATCTAGGAGCATTGGTGACCTAGACCGCCAAAAACGACACCAGGCTGGAAATCGTGCCTACTTTGGACTCCGATGGACATTAAGATCGAACAAAGTACGCTCAACTACTAAGTTGACCATCTACAAGACATCAATTAAATTGATAGTCCTCTACGGCGACGAAACATGGACATTGCTAGTGGAAGACCAACGCGTTCTTGGTGTCTTTGAACGGAAGGTGCTGCGTATGATCTACGAAGGAGTGCAGATGAAAGACGGAACGTGGAGGAGGCAAATAAACCACGAATTGCATCAGTTGCTGGGATAACCTCCCATCGTACACATCGCTAAAATCGGTTGACTACGGTGGGCTGGGCATGTGATAAGAATGTCGGACGACAGAACAATTGAAATGATAACCGAAAACGATCTGACGATCGTGGATCCATCAAGAAGAAGGTGGCCTGCGGACCCTCTGCAGACAGCGAGGCTGGCGAGGTGCAACCTTGGACCGAATAGAATGGAGAAAAGTCCTGTGTACACCAGAGACCACACCGCCGTTGTTCTAATTGGTATTGGTATGAACATCCCTAGCCATTATCCACAAGATCTTCTATCGTTGTACCGGACAACGATTTTGTCGGTTGTGGTATACGGTAGTTTTTGTTTTCAGTCAGCGGCTCGGTCGCACTTCATTAAATTGGAACGTATTCAGTATCGGTGTCTTCGTATCGCGTTAGGTTGCATGCACTCGACTCACACCATGAGTCTTAAAGTGCTGGCTGGCATGTTACCACTCTCGGATCGGTTTTCAGAATTATCTCGACGGCTCCTCACCAGATGTGAAGTTATGAACGTTATGATCGAAAATTTTGAGAAGCTCCTTGAATCCTCAAACCCGCTTCATGACCTTGTACCATTTGTACATCACACAGGATGTCAGCCCTTTGCCGAACATTTCCAATCGTGTTTGCTTCTTCGATTTCGACAATTCGGTTCATTTTGATTTATCCATGAAAAAGGAGCTTCGTGGAATCCCAGAGCATCATCGTCCTATGATTGCTCCAGTGATATTTGCTGCAAAGTTTGGCCAAGTTGATCCAATTAAATCGTTGACGGATCTTTGATAGAGGAGTCAGCAGGCTTTGGTATATTTAATGAAGTTTATAGCGCCAACCGTAAACTTCATGCTCCTTGTTCCGTATATGTCGCTGAACTAGCGGCAATACACTTTACGCTAGAAATTGTTGCCTCATTAACATCGGATCAGTACTTCATTTTCACGGATAGTCACAGTTCTGTAGAGGCTATACGCTCATTGAGGCCGGTAAAGCACTCCTCGTATTTTCTCATGAAAATGCAGGAGCTTCTAAGTGCTTTATCTTCGCGTTATTTTATCATCACCTTTGTATGGGTCCCATCTCATTGTTCAATTCCGGGCAATGAGAAAGCGGACTCGCTTGCAAAGGTGGGCGCTATGGAACGAACTTTTTCCTATTTTTCGTCAACACTCGTCAGCTGGCAGTATAAATGGAGTGAAAGAGATTTGGGGCGATGGCAATATTCTATCATCCCAAAGGTTTCGAAGAAATCTTGGTTTAGGGGGATGGATGTGGGTCTAGACTGTGTCATGTCTCGCCTCATGTCCAATCATTATTCTTTGAACGCTCATTTATACCAGGTTGGGCTTAGCGACAGCAATCTCTGTGAGTGTGGACAAGGCTATCAGGACGTAGATCACGTTATTTGGTCTTGTGGTGAACATTGTGGAGTCAGATTTGAGCTTTATGATTCCCTTCGGGCTCGAGGTAGACAACTCAATGTGCCTATTCGAGATATTTTGGCTGTACGTGATTTGGAGTACATGAAACTCATTTATGTGTTTTTGACTAACATTAGCAATAGATTGTAGTTAGTTTAACCTGTATGTTTACTATAAGTTTTTTTAATATGTGTATGAGTGTGTGTGTTTTTTTTCTGTTTCGAAAAATGTTCAAGTCAAAAGAAAACCATGAATTGTATAGATAATTTAGAATTTAAATTTGATGTGTTATGTAAACCATACTTGAAATTCCCACCCTCTTAGAGACGGCCGCGAGTAATCGGCTCTATCCTCCTATCTTTAGTTTTAAGATAAAAGATGTATAAAAATATGAAAATTTGGCTCTGTTAATTCGATTGAGCCTGTACAAATAAATGATTATTAAAAAAAAGCCCGCAACAATAACTTTTAGTATCTTTTCAGAGAAATGGCTATGCTCATCAAACTTCCGGTGGATTACAAGGATTCTATTTTTATATATTTGTTTTTAATTGTGTTTCTTTTCAGGCAACACATAATTTATTTCTACCAAATTTTTAAGATAATTAAGATAGATAATATTTAATATCCTGTCTTATTTTGTTTATGTTGTTTACTTTTTCGTTATTCTTGTCTCTTTTCAGTAAACAGCGTATCGTTAACCAAAACGACTCCTGCTGCTAACCTTCTCCCAACTATATCCCAATGATTTCTCGTGGAAGTGGAGAGGATTCCTCGACTTCCTTTAAAGCGAGTATTACGTCAACACGTTCCTTACCATTTCCTACTTGACCAGAATTCGGGCATGACCGGCGCCGTTATTGCTTTATAATGGGTCACCAGTTTTTACGCATAGAGGATGTATGTTAGTCCCAAACATCATCTGTTGGTTCTTTGTATAAACACAGCTGATCTGGCAATAACGGAGTAGCATCCGTGGGCGGTCAATCATGCTCATACTCATGGGCATCTTTATATTGTTAGTCGTGACTGTTTGACATTCGTTGAAACAAAGTCTAGTTCATGCTCAAATAGACAAAATTTATATTTGCTCGGAAAACGGAAGCGATTGAGCTTTCAAAATTTGCAAACTGACTTAAATACTGACAGAAATTTCATGATGATCATGATGATGCGACTATCAACCTTTCAATCACCGTTTTGCGAAACTATCGCAATTTATCTAGTGATGATTCGGTGTATAATTATCTTTATTATCGACTACATGATCCGCAAACACCAAGTATCAATATGATTAATTAGCGCAATACATTCGAACTTTTCAACACTATATATTCTACACTATCAATATCAATTTCTATAATTCCCCTTCGCATTAAAATCGGCTGTGAATGTGGGTTTCACTTAAGCGTCTTTCCCTATTATGGTTCAATTAGTCAATGAAGCTCTCCAGAGTGCCCTAGCGATAATCGGCCTACTCCCTTGGATATCAACACTTCCGGCGTTTATTATTTTTATATCTTCTTCGAAAAGCAATATCCTTCACTGCATGCAGATTTTCCTATCGATTTTTGTAGGAAATTATCAGTATTCAGCTCAAGAACAACCGTTCCATTTCACGGTATGCAGCATTATTTTCTTATTCCTTCCGTGCTCCGAGAAAAAGTAATGATTTTTATCGTACCCGGAGAGCAGAATAAAAGGAAAACGGCAGCAAAAACACGCTAATTAAAAACAAGTCCGCTTAAGCATCATTTTTCCTCGGACATTGTATTTTTCTTCATTTTGTGCTGTCCATCACCAACATTTGAAAATAAAAAAAAATAAAACAGAGATGAAAATAAAGCACAGCGGGGGCGCTTGAAATAAGCTTGGCTATTTTTCCCTATCTCAAATACTCAAAAAACAATCCAGACAAGAATGATGATGGTTTTGAACACCAAGTAACACAATCTCCAAGCACTACCGATGGGTGGTGCGAAAGAAATGGGTGACTTACGGAGGGCTGTTTTGGCTATTAATCACGCAACCTAGTAGTGATTAAACGGTTGAAGAGCCCGCACATTCCTAATGAAGTGTAATTGATCGTTACATTTGGTTTGTTTAGTAAAGCAGGCAGGAATCGCGCGTGAGTACCAGCTAGAGTGCTGCTTAATTATCTACGCCTATTCTATACAGATTCCTGTGTGGTAATTGTTGCTCAATGTTTTGAGCAAATAATAGAATGCAAAAACTCAACCGAAAAAAAGTATGGTTACGACAGGCATTCAACTGAGCGAGAGATATATGAGAAAATTTCATCAAAGCTCACAAACACGTACCGGTATCGTAACTAATTCCACCTTCGCGTGTGAGAGGGTGGTTACCATTCTGGAAATGTCCTGAACATCGTGAAAGAGAGCATAATTGATGGAGTGCTGGAGACGGGACAAGAAAAGCAATTAATAAAAAAATCCCTCTGCAAAAACCTAGGCCGAACCACAACAGAGCCACCTCGTAGCGCCATCAGTTGTGGTGCTTGATATCATGCAAAACAAATTGAAATAACACATCAATCTTGTCTCAAGTTCCAGCATATACACACACATACATCGCTCGGAAACCAAAAAGCCGTGGTAACGGTTTCATTCGTCCAGCCTCGTAGGAAGCTATTTATTAGGCTACTGTGGCACGCATTTGTAAACATCAACAGCGACAAAAATAACTCAGAACGAGCACTTTGCGGTATTTTCGCCTACACATTCTGTCACTGTTTTCCTTTCACTTTAGGTCCAATACACACGTGTCAATGACGCAGGATAGCCGGATTGACACGTAGGAACAACAAAACACTAGCACTGTGTCAGAAGGTAATGCACTTTTCCATGAAAGGATACGTCGAATAATGGAACAACAAAACAACCCTTAGAGTTAAAACACCTATGGTAGATATGTATATATTGTGATTGATATGTTTAGAGCAGTGTGTCCTAAATGAAACATAATACACAGTAAATAATAAAAAAATATTTCAAATTTCAGTTGTTTCCCTATTAGATTGAATAATTCTCTAACATCATTTGACTTTGTATCAAGTATCAACCGTTATATGTGAGAATTTTAAGGTGAAGATCACAGGATTCCAAAAAAAAATTGATCGCAATCATGGCTGATTCACTTTAGTATTTCAGAAGGCACAATTCTAATAGACTACACATTTATGTATCAAAGCGTCCTTCATCTCAAAAGTTCCAGGTTTGTTACGATTTTCGCGGGTTTGGTGATGATTAACATTATAATTTTACCCTGGTGTGGATTTGGCGATACACTTAGTCATCTAAGTTGACTAGGTTAAATTTGGAAGTTTTTAATTCTTTTAAAACAATGTTCCGAAAGATCATCCGACGATTAACGTAACCATACATTTGATTTTTACACTTCGTTGCTGACCAAGGTCATTTGGCGTTCCGACTTCCCTAGAATGTGTTTGATATTTTAGATTCTATAGAAGAAGAAAAAACGCTGAAAACGAACGAAAACCACAAAACTACAATTTAACATTCTTCAACATTTTTTGTATTTCAGGATCAACCGAATAGAGATCACATATAATAGATAGAAATGATTGCAGTATTTTTCATTTACATAAATATATACACTATTATATAAATAATTCATGGGAATGGGAGGGACCATCAGGGCACCTGATTGAAGCTCTCTGGATGGAGAGAGTGGGAAGGCCAACTCCCCATTGTCAACAGGTTGTGAATAGAGGACGGGTTCTTCTCCCAGGCCATTGGGGCATGTTCATGTTAGATAGCTTGCTCTTTTGACCAATTGTTCAATCTTGTTGTTGGAAGGAGATTCTTTATATACCCGTGAAAACGTATAAGTAATGTTGCCTATCAATCTACCAAACCCGTTTTGGGCCGTTCATACAATGGTAGGATTAGGATAATCAGTGGTTATTAATGCTTGATCAAGTCTTACAGAAAGGAGAGCCCATTGCTGTCGGACTTAGTTTCCGTGCCACAATGGGTGGTAGTACATATCATACATCATACATTATCATAATATATTCCATTTATTTCAGAAATAATCGAACCAGGCTTCTTGATCACTTAAACTCCTTTCTTCGAATAATCTTTTGATTCTCAAAAAAATAAAACAAATCAAATATCTTTTCATTGAAATTTTATCTCTGTTGAAAGGACTGATCCACTCTGCTTTTCAGCTTTTCCAGGACTATTAAGATATTAATACACATAATTTTTTTATGTTGCAGTAACAATCCAGTGGCTGTTAGTTACATTTTGTAATTGCATATGTTATATTCTATTACGTACATTATATACATACATTCAATAACAAAGGGTAAGGGGAGCATACATGGTGCCAGACGAAGTGTAGGCTGACTGAGGGATTCGTGGTTATTTGGTCCAAGTCATGGATGACAATAATTCCTCCTTTGATGGAAACTGTCTGATTTAGATCAGTGATTCTTGTAACCCTATTTTTAAACAAACCACCAGACGGAAATCCTAATGTGTATTGCTTACTGTTCATTTCCTGTAATAAGAGCGTTTCGTTGGAAAGAGATTCTCTATCCTTTCCGTGGGTTTCGTGTAAGTGCTTCTGTTTACAGATCCACATCACCGTTTTTGATCCTCCATACAATGGAATAGTGAGCATTACAGGTATGTACAGTTTGATCTTGGCAATAGTAGGAACTGTAAGCCATTGCAAGTCCTGCACTGGGGGGCTTCCTATCACATCACATCACTTCACATTTAAAAATATTCGTCCTATGCTATGACATGGGAGCTGTAAATTTTTCCACCACTCGGTGTCTTCTTTTTTTCAACCTGGATTCGTCTATTGTTTTCAACGATAAGTTTATAAGTCATTTTATTGTTTTCCACCGTATAATTTATTGGGAATGGGCATTTTTACAATAGAAATGTTTTTTTTGTATCTTAACATTAATAATCGTATTGCATTTTTTTACTCGGGATAACTCTCAATGATATTAAATTTGAACGTCAATTTTCATAAAATTTACAAATTGGTCATTGAATATGGTATCTTGAAACCTTAGAGCTACTAACTTCTACCATGAATTAATTGAAAGTTTTTCTCCATGTTAGGGGTAATCGATAAGTACGTAAAATATGTTTCCGGCTTTCGTAATCTTCTCTCCTGTGCATTCAATTTTTGAAAATAAAGTATGGCGCGTAAAAAATGCCACTAACCTCCTTATCTAATACATTCTTTTGGAGTAAATTCGGAGCAACACATATTCCTAAACTGCTTTCCATCTGAATTAATGCACAAATCCTCTTCACTGCTGGCTCACCTCTTTCGTGTTGTGTTTGTTAATTCCTTGTTTGGAAATGATTGATGATCGATTGGTCGTTCTACGAAAATTTTGGAGTCATGCACGAAAATTCAATTTATGAACAATCATCCGGCTCACTCATTAACACCTAACCATTTAACTGTCGACTTGCCAGCGTCAGTCAGGTGCACTTTCCTTATTTAAAAGTACAACAGAGGTCTATCTGTGAAATTTTAATGTACTGCTCCAAACTTAGATTGCAATCGCATAGACAGATAGATAGAGAAAGCGAGGTGTGGCTCATACACAACATTGCCACTTATGAGTTTTTTTCAGTACTGATTCAACAGAAATTTTTCATTCTTTTGTAGTTCTGTCGGTCATCTTAACAGCACCTAAAGGGTGTACCGCTCAAAATCTGCTCACACAAAATCTTTTCTCAAAATTCAAGTTTTTATCCGTTTATCGCCAAATTTTAAGTACGTAAAACTAAACAATTAAATTAGTTTTGGCATCATTCATTTCGCCTTAATAACGGAATGCGCGAACCTTGGTCTTAACCCCAGCCATAAAGTTCTGCATGACCTCAGAATCGACAATTGTTGGAAGTCATATCTTTCGGCCCGAAATTGACATAATTCGCCTTATACCACTCTATCACGTCCTTGGTGTAGTGACACGATGTCAAATCCGACCAGGAGCTCGTTGGACCGTCGTGAGCCTTCAGGAGAGGAAGGAGCCGCTTTTGGAAACACTCTTCCAAGTTCACCTGTCCATTCATGGTCCAGCTCGATGTTTGGTGTTCTGCACGAAAGTCTTGCTCACATGCTTATTTTTAACCATATCTCGAACTGAGGCGTTCGGTTTCCGTTTGAAGGCTTCAACAACACGATTGTGAACGTTCTCGTTGACCTGATGGCTTTTTTTCCCGGATCTTCGTTTCCGGTCAACAGTTAGATGTTCTTCAAACCGTTTCATGATACCAGACACTGTGGAATTCACGATTCTCAACAGCGCGAACAGAAATTTTGTTCATTTGGGAAGAAGATGAACAGGGTTTTACCACAGAGAACAGACATCCAAGCTGGAGTGCCATTTTAAGTGTGTAAATTACTGTAACTGCCATTTTAAAACTACAGCTCGTTTTTGTTAGTTTTGGTGAATCTTATGTTTATGGCGTCACCTACGTACCTGGGGATTTGATAGGCGTTGACTGCCTGTCAATTTTAGTTTGGTGAAACCGAGACTAGGAGGTGCTGTTTTTTCAACGGATTGCTTTTAAAAATGTACACGATAAATTGCAAAAAAATGTTCGAACCTGGACGTCTGGTCTCTGTGGTTTTATTTATTAGCAGCTGATAGAAACAGCTGCACACTGTACATTTATTATTTAATAGCGCTTAAGGGTTTTATCTAAAAGATTCGGTGTATTTTTTTAGTTGTAAAAATTCCCTTCTTGTTTTATACTATTATTAATTGTGCAAAAAGATCTAAAATATTCATGCACAAGATAAAGTTTACTTGCTACGCAATCATATTAATGCTAAAATGGTACCTGGCATCGAAACTAATCAATAAATAACTGTGGAAGTGCATTCAGAATACATAGTTGAGAGCCAGCAATAAGCTTGAAATGCTAAAAGAAGAAGACCTAGTTTTGATGTGCAAAAGCAGGCTGTTCTTTCAAGCGTGCATGACGTTTGCGTTTTTTTTTATTCTAAATTTCAAAGTTTGAAAAAAATAAACAGAATAGTAGGGGAGAACAGTACAAAATACACAGGTAGGGTAGAACGACCCACTAAATAAATATGCCCAAGTCTTCAAAGCTATAGCTTAAATGGAGTGATACTTTATCATTTTTTTAATAAAACAATATAGCTTATAATTTTGTAGAACAGTAATTGATGCCTTATACACCAAAATATTATCAAAATTAAAAAAAATGTCAAGACTGTACCTCACATCTAAATAATAGACTTATTTACCGTTTACCATGCGTCAAAATCCATGATTTTTAAAAAATTTACTTCACATCCCAAGTAACATTGCCAAAACCATCCAGCTTTATTAGGTTTTATTAAAGTTTTATAAAAGCCACCAGAAATCAATTAGGTTTTATTATGGCTGCAAGAGATGGCAACAGGTTTCTAATTTTAGTCAGGTTTATAAGAACCTACACAGCTTCTTTACAACGCTCTTAAAACCTTGACTTCTAAAATTCCTTCTACTCTTATCGAAAGTTTTATTTTGACTTAATAAACTCATAAAATGCTGTTTTTAAATGCCGTTTTAGAACTCATTCATATTATTTTATTATGGTCATTTGAAAAGGCATTTAAACCCATGTTGCCTCCAGTAAATGCATTAAACGGCTAATTGACATTGAGGAAAGCTACCAAATGGCCGGATAGTTTTATAGTAGCCATTGTAAAGATAAATTGGCTCTTTGGCAAAACTGTAATTTTTTGCAATCGCCATATTGAAATATATGAAATAATTGAATTGTGAAAAAATAAATACATCAAATTTTAAATGTAATACAATTGAACTGAAGATCTGAGACCAACTTCGGTATTCGTTTAGAAAACCTTATTGAATTCCATCAATTTTCAGGAGTTTCATGATTAATTTATCGAATATATTTCTTTCGATTTTGTTTTTGTTGTTGTTAACTTGCATAATTTCCGAGGCGCATTAATTTTCAGCTCTTATCGTCCCAATATTCACCATTAAATTAAATGCTCATATGATTTGAAGCATGATACGCTATAAAAAAAAACATTTTGTTTGGTTTATTTTGCTATCAAACATAATTTCACGCAACACTAGAACTTTTTTCTTAGCTATTATTTACTGTTAAATTAATTGAAAGAGCAAAGAATCGAACAAAGCAGAACAACAAAAACCAACCACGATATCGCCGTCAAGTTTGACAGCTGTGGCCATTTGGCCCTATGCTGGTTATGATGGCGGCCAGTAGGTTTTTTGATGGTTCTCAAGTGGTCATAACATCTTTCACTAGAACATTTTCAAAATCTACACCGTCTATAGAGTGGGCTACTTTGTACACATTTCAGCTTTTAAGATGCATAGAGGAGGTGTTGGTGGTCAATACAGTTTTAAATTTAGTTTCATCAACAAAGCCGGGAGGCCGGCACACTTCAAGACTTCAAAACTTCAAGAAAGTATCAAAACTTCACTATAATTCCACGTGTTTTCAATATATTTAGACAAATCTATACAAAACTAAAACTTGGGCAGAACGATTCCTCATTACATATTTTTAAAAAAAAAGTACCCAGCCAACGTTGGGTATACTCATGTTAACCTACCAAAAGTAAAAAATTTGAACCCACGGGTAGGTAAAAATAATTATACCCAACGTTGGCTTCCCACACTTAACTGATCCGTTGGCTACTTGTTTCTAAGTAAGTATATAATGAGGAATTTTAAAGTATGAATTTCATAAATTTATCTTATGAAATATAATAATTATGAATAAAAAATTATTTTGAAAAAAAATCGAACCTTGAACTTTGAGGATTTGGATATGGGCTATTCATAGGATTATTTTGTTGATTGTACCAAACAGAGCTTAAAGGATGTGGCAATATAGTGCAACCTCTTCACTTTACAACTCTAATGAGTAACTTTTTATAGCCGCGTTTTTACCTTTAACAAGCGGTGCTTGCAATACTGTGGTGCATCATATCCCAGTGTTTTGGTGCTTCTTACTCCAATTTTGGGATACATATTGAGCAATTAAACAGACGTTTTACCCCGGTGTCGTTCTGGGATGAAATTGGAAAAGATTCAACAAATCATGTAAAATCATCGTTTTGAATTTAAATCACATTTGATCTACAAAGAAAACATCGTAATGCACCATACTCAATAACTTTTTCTTAAATTGCAGCTTCTATTCCCTAGTGATTCACGATGGTGCTTATGCTTAGAGGGGGCTTTTTGTACTTTTGTCCCCTTATTTGTAAACACCTTCTTTATAACCGGAATAAAAAGGTGGTTCGAATCAATTCAAGTCAAACATGGCGTATTTGGTCCTAAGTAACAATATAAACAAAATTGAGTTGAATATCGATTCGAACAGAAATCCATTACTTTTATATGAATTATTTTAAAATTATGCTTTAAGATTAAAAAATAATAGAAAATTCGAGCGATAACAAAACGTCCAATGTACCTGCCGTCTGATATCACACAGCTCTGTACATGGGACTTTTGTCATCGCTTGTCCAATGTACAATATTTGTCAAAAATTTTGACAGATGTACATAGGACCTACATGTTTTCTTCTCAAAACGCGTGTTCTGTTTGTTCGAAGAATGAAAAGAAGCGAAAAGTTCTTTGTTTGGATGGACAATATTCAACTACTTCAAGCAACATTTGTCTCAAATCGAAAAAATACGATCGAAAATTTTAATATTCTTTTATCAAATCGTAATTGAAACTCAACTGTGTAATCTTCAATTTTTGTATAATTCACAGCGTAAAACGTCGTCAGGATTATGAAGAAAATGTTGCCTTTGGTGTTTAGGGCGATTCTAGGCGTGTAATTGATACATTTGTCACTTAGGACCTATTGCGTTTGCATTTGTAGATTGGACCTGTTAGATTGGTCTTTTGCCAAGTTAGAATGTTCATTGGACTATTGTGATTGCGGTATGCTCTCGTAAAATAATGTTCACCGTAGTTCTGTATTAGCTTTATTTTTGAACTCTTGAACCCCCCAATTCTTGCATTTACCAACCAACATTGGCTACATATTTATTCAATCGAAAATCTCACAAATCGGCACAAACCTCAATCAATAAAGGACCAATGCATCTTATTTTCTAATGTAAGCTTTGTTGCGTTGTAGCAGGCACAAGAATAAATTAGATGCGTTGGTCCGTTATTGCACGGTGTTGCACGGTAAGCTTGTTTCATCCTTTTTAACAAAATGTTCAGACACTTTTTATGATTGTTTTTAAACCTATTTGCTGGGTGAATTACAAATAACCATCGCTATGCACCCATTCGTAGAAGAACCCCCTAGATACTAAAGTAAGTAAATTAAGTATAAAAAGAATGATTTGCGTGATATGTTTTAATGTTATATGTGTGATTCTAAAACAACCATAAGTTCATACGGTTTGTACACTAACCCTTGCCATTGTGTTCGAATGGAGTAGTGGAAATCGGTCAACTTCTACGTTTCGAAATCCGAGGAAAACAAACTGGTATCAATATGCACAACATTTAAACTCGGAGTTATTTACAGAAAGTGGAAAGATTCAGTTCAGAAATTCGAATCATTTTCCCAAAAGGTAAATGATACGATTTTAAATTCTTTCCATATTAGTTGTCCTATCAAGGAATCGTCCTCTAACAGGGATGTTCCGTGGTGGAACTCTAAGTTGGAGCGTCTGCGTAAAACATCTCGTAGGTTGTTTTATAAAGCGAAAAGAACCTCAGATTGGACCCTCTTATGAGTACAATAAAGAAATAAGAAAATCTAAACTAAGATCCTGGGTTCTAACGTGTGAAAACATAAGCAATAGTCCAGAAGTCGCAAGACTTCAGAGGGCTCTTGCAAAGGATCATATGATTGAACGTTAAAGCTGATTATGGAAACACATTTTCCTGGATCAGTTTTGTGTGTAGGTCCAATCAGAGATGGATCACTTGAAGGTGAAAAAAGTTCTACAAGGACATCTCAAATGTCTGTTAGAGCGAAAATTGCTGCAAACGACTTGGCTGACAAAATCTTTAAGAAAGCCAGGGTAGAAAATGCGTTACGATCTTTTCAGCCTTACACATCTGCAGGAACGGACGGGATATTTCCAGCATTACTTCAAAACGGCGAAGTAGTGTTGATCTCGCCATTAATTGAGATTTTTAAGGCAAGGTAAGACTCAACCATATTCCAACTTCATGGACCCAAGTAAAAGTTATCTTCATACCTAAATTAGGAAAGCGAGACAAGGCGCATCCTAAATCATACAGACCCATTAGTCTTTCATCAGTCCCATTAAAGACTATGGAAAAAGTGTTGAATGATTATATCATTTCAAATTACATGAACAAGCATCCACTATCTGAGTTCCAGTTTGCTTACCAGTCTGGTAAGTCAACAGTTACGGCACTGCATAGTGTGGTTTCAAAGGTAGAAAAAGCTCTATCGGTAAAAGAAATAGCACTTTGTTCTTTCTTAGATATTGAAGGAGCTTTCGACAACGCTTCCTATTCATCTATGGCTCGTGCCACGAAGAAAAGGAACTTTGACATGAACATAATCAACTGGGTTCATACCTTGCTCGCACAAAGAGAAATCACTTCAGAGCTGGGAAGTTCGTCTATTACAATACGGGCAACGGAAGGTTGTCCCCAAGGAGGAGTCATCTCACCACTTATGTGGTCCTTAGTTGTAGACGAGCTTCTAAGAAGCTTAGAGGAAAAAGGTTTCGAGGTTGTAGGTTTTGCAGACGATAAAGTCATTATAGTGAGGGGAAAATTTGACAACATCATTTCAGAAAGAATGCAATGGGCCCTAAAATTTACCCAGTTTTGGTGTACCAAGGAGGGCATTAGCATTAATCCAGCAAAAGTAGTAATTGAATGATTCCATCCAGAATGTGCCGGAAATCCCAAAAATCATACCCGATCATCATTGATTTAGATGAAACTTGGCACTTGAGTTCGGTACGTTGGAAAAAAAAAAATCCACTGGTGTTAAGATAATTTGGGTTCAAGAGTAACTTTTGAGATGGGCGTATGTGTTTTTTCCAACATTTTACTTGAAAAATCGTAGTTCAAAAACCATTACATTTAGAGAAAAATTTTATATAAGGGAATTGCAGGGAACTAAAAAGCCTTTCTTAAAAAAATATACACAGAAAAAAAAATTTTTTTTTCATCAAGAAAAATCAAAAATAATTACTAAAAATAAAATATCTAAAAAAATATATTTTTAATATTTTTTTAATTTGTTGTATGAAAATTTGAGAAAAAAAGACACGTTTTAAAAACTCTAGGATGGACGCTCTTATAATAAAAAAGTTTTTCAAATAGCGAACTTTGGTGTATATTTCAAATTTTGGTTATTCATTCTTATAAATAAATTTTGATGTTACAATACGGTTTTGGAGATCATTACAAACAATAATGAACATAATGATAAACCACGTAAACGCAACCGTTTTCAAGATATTTCTGATTTTCTTTCAATTAAATTTCAAAACCTCAAAAAATACGCCCTTTTCATAAATTACTCGTGATATTAAAACAACAATAGCTAACGATTGTTTCTCTTGTGTTTTTAGCCTTTTTAAAACACATGTATGTGCCTCTTACTTACTCTTAACAGCTCGTCGATTGAAAAAGCTTCACTTAAAGTTATAAGACAAAAATAATGAATTATGGTTGGATTTATATTTATATATACCATTTATTAGTCTCGGTCTCGGTTAGTCTCGGTTCTCGAATGAATATTTTCTAAGACCATGAAGCATCAGTTATATAGATCTCATGAATGGTGCAAATACAAATGTTATGAGAACCTGTGCTGTCAAGTAATTTGCAATGCTTTGGTCTTAGTGCTGTAAAAGAGCTAAACCCAACAGCATTTTGATGCATCTCTTGAAATTTAATGAAAGCTTCTCTTAATGAACAAACTAAAGGCGCTTTTGAATATGAACCTTCTTACCTTCACTCCTCACTGAAACGTAGTCGTTCATACCAGGGGTTGCTCGTGTAATCTCATCACTGTCGTAAAATTGCAAAATTTGGTTTTTATTTCCGGGTTCAGACCGTGTCCCAGCTTTTCGTTAGGGCAGCTAAAACACCTTCGTGCTTTGCAAGGAATTTAGCTTGTGATACGATGTACTTGTTTGTTATTCCAAATTCTGCCATTACTCTTTGATTTGTCCAAGATTGTGGTAAAACCGAAAGTATCCTTACTTGATCGTCCCTCGAAGTTTCTGGATCAGCATACCGGTCCTTTAGCTGCGCGATTATTTCGTCATATTCGGCTGCTTTCACTTTCAATTGTTCCAGGTCATCCTCCTCCGCTTGATCCCCAAATATGTGTGTCCGAATGCCGTTTGAAACATCTTTGAACTTTTTGCGGGCATAATTTACGTTCAGGAACTTTTTAGCCGATATTGGCGAAACGTTGATTCCAGCTACGCCCTTGTTAAATAGCTCAATATTATGGCGCCTTGAATAATCTTGCACACTGCTATCAGATGGCACTGACATTAATGATATTGCCGATGGCGTTTCCTCGAGACCATACAAGTCTACTTGCCGTGATGTAGATGGTTGTGGATCCATAATGTTAGTAATTGATGGTTTCTCACTAGGCTCCGAAATTGCAGCATGGGATTGTTCCGTTCTATTTAAATGCAAACGACAATTATCACAAATCATCAAAGAAGTGTCCAAATGTGTTTTGCCCATAAACTTGAGTTTTTTGACATTTTGTTCGGTTAATTTACGAAGGTTTTTTGAGCACCGTTTAGTGGGAAACGGCATACAACACTTCTTCATGTTAAACTCCATTTTCAGTTCACTCAGATAGATTTTACTGATGAATGCGACTATGTATGAGCATATATATTGGCTGTGGTACCTTTGGAAATGCAGGTATAAAACATCTCTGGTAGTTTACAGGCAGCGTACATTAGCTGTTTTTTTTATGAGAAGATATACCTGACATACGTTATAGCTGCTATTTGTCTACCTACCTTAAACAATATGTGTTACTTTCATCGCTACATCACCGAACTGTTCGGAGTGTAGTTTTCACACACTACACCCGACCTCTAACATCGTTGGAGCTTGGCAAAATAGTCAGCAGTTCGATTAATATGCTTCTTCTATATGACCCTCCGCATAATTTCATCATCTGTCCATTTTCACACTTGTCGCCCCTGCGACATCTATCTCGCTGTTACTTTCATCGCTTTAGCAAATTCGCTCCCTTCATTCTCTGAGCGGCCCGACCGATACAGCCATAAAACAATTATAAATATATTGATTGCAATATTAAAACAATAGTGCTATTTATCTTGTTCTTTTCAAATGAGTCTTCTTATCATCCTGATATCAAAAGAAAAGAGGACATTAGAGTAATGTGAACGTTATAATATGAAGATCTTGGAAAATTTATCATTTCTGGTGGAAATCTCGATTAACTTAAGAAAAGAGCGAATTTTCTGAGGTTTTTTCATTCTATTGAAATAAAATCCGAAAAATCTCGAAAACGGTTGCGTTCAGGTGATTTATCATTATAATCATTATTGTTTTTAATGATCTCCAAAATCATATTGTATAATTAATTTTCATTTATAATAATGAATAACCAAAATTTGAAATATGCACCAAAGTTCGCTCTTCGGAAAACTTTTTATTATAAGAGCGTCCATCCTAGAGTTTTTTTCAAAACGTGTCTTTTTTCTCAAATTTCCACAAAACAAATTTGAAAAATATTAAAAATATGTTTTTTTTATATTTGATTTTTAGTATTTATTTTCGATTTTTCTTTATGAAAAAATTTTTTTTTTCAGTGTACATTTTTTTTACAAAGCCTCTTTAGTTCTCTACCACTCCCTCATATAAAGTTTTTCTCTAAATGTAATGGTTTTTGAACTACGATTTTTCAAGTAAAATGTTGGAAAAAAAAACATACACCCATCTCAAAAGTTACTCTTGAATCCAAATAATCTTAACACCAGTGGATTTTTTTTTTCAACATACCGAAGACGTGTACCAAGTTTCATCAAAATCGAAGATAGTTGAGTTTGGTGACCGACCGATTTGGCGTGGAATCGTTCAATTGTACCTTTCACTAGGAAAAGGAAGTTTAGTCTAAAAGCGTTCCAGCTAGGAGGATTAAAGATCCATCTTAGTGAACAGGTTAAATACTTAGGAGTGATACTGGATGCCAAACTGAACTGGAATGCTCACCTTGAGTGTGTGATCGGTAAGGCAACCAGTGCTTTCTGGATTTGCTCAAAAACATTTGGCAGAAAATGGGGTTTAAGACCAGAAATGATAATGTGGATTTATACATCCATAATACGTCCTAAAGTATCGTATGCTTCTCTTGTGTGGTGGCCAAAAACAAAAGAGGCTACTGCAGAGTAAAAGCTTACAAAACTTCAACGGCTAGTATCCATTGCTATAACGGGAGCGATGCGCAGCACTCCATCAAATGCGTTGAATGCAATACTAAATCTGCTGCCTTTGCACGAATACGTACAACTAGAAGCGGAAAAAAGTATGCTTAGACTTAAACGGTTGAAAACTTTCATGTCTGGTGACTTAGTCGGTCACCTGAGCATTTCACAAAGTTTTCAAAATGGGCCAGTGATGTATATGAATGGAGACTGGATGAAACCTGTGGAAAACCATGACATCCCTTACAACATATGTGAAACGTCACGTATAGATTGAGAAGTCGAGCTCCATAAAATTCTTCACAGATGGCTCAAAAATTGGAACAAAAACGGGAGCAGGAATCTTCGGCCCTGGGGTAGAAAGCTTAGTGGCGATGGGAAACTATCCAACGGTTTTCCAAGCGGAGATCTTTGCTATAATAAAATGTGTTAACGTTTGTCTGAAGAGAAAATATAGATATGCAAATATTTGTATTTTACAGACAACCAAGCGGCACTCAATGCGTTAAGTAATTATAAATTTACATCCAAACTTGTCTGGGAATGCATCCTTTCATTGCGAAAGGTGTGCCAAGAGAACTCGGTAAATTTATTCTGGGTTCCGGGACACTATGGCATTGAACTCAATGAAAGGGCATACGAGCTTGCTAAACTAGGTTCAAATGCACAGCTTATTGGCCCATAACCATTCTGTGGTATATCATACTGTGCCATTTTAAAATAGAATTAAAATCTTGGGAAGAGCAAAGGGTGATGACCAATTGGTTGCGAATGTTACAATTAGTAAAAAGCTTTTGGAGCTCAATAAGAGAGTTCTTTGTACCTATACTGGCCTAGTAACCGGACATTGCCCGAGTAGATATCATTTGAAAAACATTGGCCAGTGAAACCTCGGAACATCTGCCTTGCAGTTGTGATGCTGTGTACAAGAGCAGACTTAAATTTCTGTACAGTGGCTATATGCAACCTAAAGAAATTTGGACTGCCATTCCTGGGAAGGTGGTGGGTTTTATAAACTGAATTTTGCCTGACTGGGAGACGCGTCTTAGGCTGGTCACTTGACAAATGGTGATCTAGCTTTAAGATGCGAATTAGTATAGTAAACAGGGGTATACCACACAAGTTCAACTCAGTGGTTCTACGTCCCAACAAAAAAAAAAAAAACCCTTGCCATTTACGCTTAAGAACCAGTATTTTAAGTAATAAGTGTACGTGATACAATAATCCTATTGAATAAATATATAGCCAGTTGTTGGGGTTCTCAAATATAATAGACTACTTTTTATTTGAATTTGTGCTAATTGCAAAGATGAGGCGGTACAAGAGTACGAAAATAAAGCTAGAAGGAAGCTAATGTGAACTTTTTTTGATTAGTCTTTATCTTTTTTTATTTTATTTTATTTTATTGACGTATAAGGGGGCGAGGCGCCAGGTCACCAGTTTGAGTACAAGAACTCTAACCTTACATAATACATCAGGGGATAGTTTAATGGGCTACGCAACGTTTCTTCCCATGGGGGATTTGAATTTTGCGGGATACACTATTAGTGCACACTAAAAGTGTACAATGATATTGCATCACTACCCACAGGATTGGGGAGGGGGGGATAATTGTTGGCATGTAAGGCTGTAGGGAGAAGAGTATACATCAATCATTTGCAAATATCTAGAGTATTTTTTTTCATTAGGGCGAATCTGCAATTGAGGGACTCTCTTTGATTACTTTCTTTTTCATTCATATTCCATTCAGCGTTACGTTTTACATTCAATTATTTGTAGAGTATGGTAGCCAGCACTGTTGTGTTTATATCTGTACTAAAGAATCCCTCAAAAAATTTATTATGGTGCTGTAATAAATGAAAGAGAGCGAAAGAGAAGAGAGCCACTCATTGTTAGATTCACCCTTTTGAAAAAAAAAATCCTAGATATAATCTATTACCTTGTGATTAACTGTCAACGATATCTTCCAAAATACCTGTTTTGCTTGATATTACTATAATTCTTGTACTCTCGTTTCAAGATGAGATTTTGCTTCTTGTTTGGAAGGTTGGTCTTGAAATTTGTTTTGAGTTCTCCAGCAAAACTTCTTTTTGATGACAAGGTAAATCGCTCATTGTCGATGCGTACCTTAAAAGCTTTTGATATGTTGAGAGGGGTAATACATTTATTACTTATCTTAATTTTGAGCTTGCGTCTGTTGTGACGATCCGTGTAATGTTTCGTTAGAAACAGACAGGATTTTTCATCCAGTATCGGGGACTTTGTCTTGAATCTTGAATTTTATTTGAAATTCTTCAACAGGACTTCATCTTGATGACGTAGTATATCGTCAATTGCCGATGCGCACTGTAAGAGCTCCGCTTTTCTTCAAAACTTGGTATCTAGAATGAAGTAAGCAAAATCGCCTCACGGTAGAAAGCTTTGATACAAGCATAGCATCTTGGGTTACCATTTCCATGTTCATCTCATCTCTTAGCAATTCGCACAATTTGAAAACGAAAGATCGACGCGTAACCATCGGATTTCTAACTTTTATTTAAACTTAATGTTATTTATTTTTGGAAGTTGAAAGTAACTTAATAACAAAAGGAACAAATTTATTCACATATCAAACTCCTATAATTCCGAATAATGGATCATGAGATGAATAATGGAACAGGCTCCCCTTGTGATAATGCTTTCCAAAAGTGCGCTAGGTTGTGATAATAAAGTATGCAGATTTTTCAACTGCGTTTATATGATCAAGTGCAACATTCCAACTATTCACAAATTCTGTACTTGAGCATAGATCACTATCTCAGTATAATAATGTTTATCGATAGGAAATACTGGAGGATTTTCAGACGCATTTTTGGGCTGCATTATCACTGATCTGGCAACACTAGTGTGCTTCTTTCCAAAATGGTAAAGAACCAGACCAGCCCTGGGACCTGGTAGTTGAAGTTAAACTACCTCAAGGTTTTGCCAGAGCCCAGGGAACTTTTTTTGATTAGTCTTTATCGTAATCAAAAATATCCTATGTACATTTTAACTTGACAGAAGACCAATCTCATAGGTCCAATGTATCAATTACACAACTAGAATCATAGTAAACTTCAAAACCAACTTTTTCTTGAAACAACTTGACGACGGTTTACGTTGAAAATCATGCAAAAATTAATGATTACATGATTAATTTACAATTACGATTTAAAAATAATATCTAAATTTTCAATCCTATTCTTCTCGATTTGACACAAATGTTATATAGGACCTAATGCAGTGTTTAGCTTGAATTTTAATCATAAAGTACTGAAAAGAGTGTTCAGATAAACGAGTATAAAATTGGTGGGTTTATTGCTGTCAACTCAACTAGGGGCTATTCATAAACTACGTAGACTTTTCTGGGGGGAGGGGGAAGTTTGGCAAAAGTCTACGCTCCATACAAAAATTTAAAAAAAAATGTATGGAGGAAAGTCTACGAAGGGGGGGGGGGGGGGGTTTAAATGTTCAAAAATAAGTCTACGTGGTTTATGAACAGGCCCCTACGGAGAGCAGCTAACACAAGTTCGAACTTCTTTCAGGAAACACTAAAAGTCAATCCACCCAACTCAAGACGTATCATTGCTGTTTGAAGACATAAAAGCCTTAATTTAAGCGTTTTGGGACATTCAACTACATCAAGAAGATAAAACCGACACTGTTGGTACGATAAGTTCAAATTTCATTTCCGGTCGAGTCACAAAAATATTCAAAAGGTATTTAAGTGACTACGACGGAAGATGAACAGGCCTGAGGCAGAAAATCTCGATAATATATAATTTTAAAAATTAAGATGTGAAAGTCACTTTTATCAAGCGTTTGTTTGGATTTTTTTTAAATTGAAAAATATTTTAATATTAAAAACCAATCCAAACGATAATTGGATGTGAATTTATCAAGCATAAAAGCTCGAAGATGGTTTTTACAACCCACATCTCGAAACCGACTTAAATTTAGAATATAACGCTATTCCATCATAAACAAATTATAGAAATATTTGAAATTTCAAGCAGAGGTCAACACATTTAAATCAAGCAACATAAAATGTATGGGTAACGTTATTTAAATTATAATGTTCACGATAAAAATTACCGGTTGGCTTTTGATCGCCACAGTCAATAGTAATTTATCCACTGTGCTTTTGTAGGGATGGAAAAGCATTTGCATGAGACATAAACAGAACCACAAAAAAGCCAACTTACAACAGAAACAAAAAGCAAAAGTGACACACAGATACAAAAACAACGTCAACCGTAGAAAAGCTTGAGGGTAGCAAAACAAAGAAGGGAAAAAATCGTTTGCAATAACAAGCTTTCCGTGATGTCTGGCACTTACCGTAATAAATCGTCGAACGCTTCTTGGTGTAGTTGGTCTCCGGCACCGTTAGGTAGCACTCGATCGTGGTGGGACTTTCGAGCTCCTCCTTCGGTATGCTGCCGCTGATGGACACGTTGTACAAATTATTCTCACCCTGTACGGACCTCGGCTGTGGCGTTTCGAATACTTTATCGTTGATTCTGCGGCGGGAAGCAGATGCGGATTCCAAACCCGGTGCGGGAATGTACGGTTGTGCGTTTGCGTTCACCGAACGAGAAAAGGAAGGATGAAAAAAGAAACGGGAAATGTTTGTGATCAGTTTGTTTTTCTGTCTTCTATTTGTTATTTCACAAGAAAACCGGCGATGGCTACCAAGGAAACGGCAAGGATAAGATAGAAAAAGGAAAGTCTTGGACGCAAGCAACACATTAACCTCAAGCGGAAGAAGTTCCAATTATCTAGATCGATTTTCTGTCTTTTTCCATTCGGAGGAGTTGACAGCCGAGGACTGTTCTTGTCTCCGCATCGAAAGTCTGATTTGGGGCCTGGTTCATGGGTTTGGCCTGTCCGGGCAGTTCACGGGTTATGGAAATAAATTATCATCACACAGCATTTTCGTGATATGGGTTTTGGCTCGTTATTGGGCTGTCCCTTCGATGGCAGCTCGCAGGCCTACAATAGTACGAAGAAGGAGTATTTCTGTTGCTGAGTTTTCGTGTCTGAATAGAAAGGAAATGTGATGAAAATATTAGGATTTATTGGTTTCACAATCAATTTTATGACCTATCACTAGGAACGCATGGAACCTGCATGACGTTGCTTTTTGCTAGGAGTGGAGCCTTTTCAATTTCCTATTTTCAAATGTCATTCCTAGTGCTACAGTTGGGTTTACAGGGTGAAGAAATTTATTTCTATTATGTTACTCATGAAAGCAATAAATGATTTCCACAATTACGAGAGACACCATAAATATAAGGGTACAAATATTGCACTTGGAGAAATATAATGATGAAAGTTTAATTATGTTGCTATACTGTGATAGGGTATGTGTTCCTTGACTCAGCCTTATAGGCAACGATTTTTGTATAATATAACTGATAAAGTATTTTGGCGATAAACGATATCCAACTAGATATACACTTCCTTAGATAAGATTAAGAAGACGTTTGGTCGTATGTTTCAATTATAGTTTCACAACTCATTTTATGAAGTCAGATTTCTTGAGGGATATGGATGTATGGGCATCAAATTAGGTTGATTCATGAATGCAACTGCATCCCATTCGAAAGATTTATTAATAAATGCAGTCTTCGTACTAATGTTTGTGTCTGATTTTCTGATTTTGAACGGCCACACCAAAATCCGGACATTCAAAAAATATTTTAGAAAACCAAGAGCATGTTTTTGATTAATATTATTTGTTTCATTTTATAGATAAATGTGATACTTAACATAAGCGCAAATAGATTTACTTAGATTTATTTTCATTAGCTGTTGCGCGTAGTTTCTTAAGGACTGTTCCAGAAAGTATAAGCACACTTTCAAAATAACAAAAAAATCATGTTTTTTTTTAATTTTAAGGCAAATCATATTTGTATTTGTGTTTTTTACTCTCGTTTAATCAAAACATTTAATCATAGCCAAGACTCCTAACTTTTCCTCGAACATGACCCGTTAGCTTCTGCACAGTGGTACTTCCCACCATTTTGACCACTTTTGGCTTTTCTTTTTTAAATTTTTGGATGTCGTCCGCTGGTTTTATGAATTTTCGAAGCTTTGCTTTGGTTAAAGCCCAAAAAGTCTCGATTGGCTGTGCCTCCGGGTTGTTCAGCGGATTCATGTCTTTCAGCACGAAACATACATTCTGACTTTTGTACCATTCTAAAGTGTCCTTTGAGTAATTATATGGCGCCAAATCAGGCCAAAACACTACTTGACCTTCGTGCTGACTGATCATCGGCAATAATCGCTTCTGGAGACATTCCTTAACGTATTTCTGAGTGTTCATCGTATCCGTTGTTTTCAGATATTTGTTTGGTTCTTCCTGCTCCACGGCTCTTAGTCTCTTAGCTTTTTAGATAGAACCACACTTTTTGAACATCTGCACAATCCTAGCGACCGAATCTTTGTGAAGCTGAACATATCGGAAACATATCGGTAGCTTTTGCCAGTTTTGTGATGTTCAATAATCAAATTTCGGATGTTGATCGAAATTTGTGCTCTTTTGGGCATTTTGCAACAAATAACTTACAATTTTGAATATGAAAGTGAAATATTAAGCAAGAGCACTTCAAAAGCACTAGATGACAACTACAGTATGTCCCATAAAAAATGCGAAAATCCATACCTCAGTTTCAAAATTTTTTTAATATAAAATGATAAAAACAAATCATAATTTTATTAAGGGAATCGTTTATTAAGCCTTTCATGATTACATTACTCAATATGTATGTTCTTTATTTTTCTCGACCACCTTCTCCAAACGGGGACGACATCAAGAGTATACCTTCTCAATGTGTAAGTGAGTCATCGAGTTTCATGCCTTGGTAATGGAAGCTTTCAGTTCGCCAACACTGTGGTGAGATCGTCCACAGGCCTGCCTGAACATATGCCCATATTGAGTATTCCAAAGGATTCAAGTCCGGGCTACTAGGAGGCCAAATGTCCTTTGGCCAAAATTCCATGGTTTCCTTCAGCAACGCTTGAGTCCTTTTTGAAGTATGAAACGGTGCTCTCTCCTGTTGGAAAATGCCGTTTTGGTGTGCTCCAAAGTTGGTTTTCATTCATGGCAGAACGTGGCCCTTCAAAATGTTCCTGTAAACCTCGGTTTTTACTTTTAATCCGGTTTGATAAATACTGGCGGCATGTTCAAGCCATTGGAAGCAACTGCTCCGAAAACCACGACGCCGGCCGGATGTTTGGTTGTGAACTTGAATATCACGATGTAGAAGGAGATGTTCGCTCATCACCATGAGGCACCAAGAGTGAACAACAATGTTTTTGGCTAGAATTGAAAGATATGAAGAGAAAGTTTTGATAGTTCCGCTAGTGTGCGGCAGGCTTGGAAACATAGCAGATGTTTTAGGAAAATTGAGCGAAAAGGGCATGTGTACAGTGGTACTCGAACCAACGACATTTTTTGCCTAACATCCCATATCATAACATATCACGTTCTCTGGAACATCCTTAATCTTCTTCGGTGAAATAAACCAGTCCGTACGTGTTTTGGATACGGGATCGATGATGAATATTTTCTCAAATATCTCCGATTTAATTGAAAATTTGTTCACACGTTTTACCCACGAAGGTTAGTTTTTTCCACTGATGCAAAAAATGTTTGGACCAGAAATCGAAATTCTCACTCAGCTGGGTGAAAACCATGCTCTTTCTCAAGCAGGTTGTCGATGAGTAGCGAATCGTTGACATTTTCATCTCTCCTTTTTCGACGATAATTCATTATCCTCTCTCTTGCATCGTATAAAGGAGCAAAAACCGGGGAGCAAAAAAACAAGGAGTCATAACTTGAAGAAAAATTGGAGAGTTGAAATGTCAGAATAAAACAAGCAGGAAGACTGGTGGCATTTTCAGGTGTCAAAAAGTAAGTGAAAAATAATTATCGGCATCTAGGATTCACTGAAAAAGAAACGATTTATCAGCTTCTCATGCTGTCCGAAAATTATAAATCGCCGTTGCTTTTCTCGTGAAAACTGCTGTGAGCGTATAATAGTCTCTCGCTTCTCACATTCTCATCTGTTTCTACAAGCGGGTAAAAAATGACTTTTCTCTTCTCAAGTAGGCGAAAATTTCGATCTCTGGTTTGGACTCGAGAGTCAGCTTTAAAAAGGGCGTACGCATTTTGAATAGCACTTCAATTAATAATTTGTAACTCGAAAACCTTTGGTTGCGCAAAAAAAATGTGTAAGAGCAAGTTGTGGATCTATGTATGACGGTTGTGAAAAATATATACTGAATAAAAAATAGAAACTAAGCATTAAAATTGCAATATCTCAACAAACATTTTTTTGATTTTTTTTGACTGTAAGAACTTGAAGTTATTACGCAAATTTATGCAAAAATTTTATGGGGCAGAAATGTTACGGAAAAAAGTTTCTTGAACATATGCTTTTGGTGTATTTCTCAATTTTTAATAATTGTTGGAATAAACGTATTTTGATGATATAATCTGATTTTTGAAGTATTTTATAATTTTTCAGCTCTCAGTTATGATATTCGTAGGGGCATCATTTCTTGAGATATTTCTGCTCTAATTTTATCACATTCAAATAATATTCGAAAATACGACCTTTTCATAAATTATAAGCCTTTTTCCGGTAATAACAAAACGTTTTTCAAAATGTTTGTTAAGTTTTCTACAACTCTTTTTTTGACAGCAAGATGATTAGATGAACGATTCAAAAGATATGGGGTAAAACGGTTCAAACAGTATTTTTAAAATTTTCGTAGAACGTATGCCTATTTTGCTTCTTATTGTAAACTTCATACATTGTGTGCAAAAATTTGAAGCTTTAGCGTCAGTTTTGGAGAAAACTCCAGGGTGGAGAGGTCTGAAGTGAAAAAAGTGTCTCTAAGGTACTTTTAAATCTCAACTATTTGCCAAAATAAACGTGTTTTGATGTTGCAGTATATTTTCAGCTTTTTCATAAATTATTCGCGGTTCTCCATCATAACAAAAATACCTTTTTTGAAATAAGCGATTAGTTTCTCACAACTCGTTCCTAGCCAACAAGAAGATTCTATAAACAGCATAAGAAGTAGGGGAGAATGATTGAAAAAACTTCTTATATTTTAGTTTACTTGTATTTCCAATTTATTATGCGCATACTAAAGGACATATTGTTTCTACATTGAGATTAGTTTAGAGAGGTTCACTTTCATTTTACATGGTTATATATACTATGAAGGCTTAATGCTACGTCATTTGAAAATAATTTTGCCTCTATCTGATGATCTGAACGTGGAACAAAAGAGTGATATTTTTGTGTACCAGTAATCATTTTAGTTTGCTGAAAGATATTGCTGCATTCTGTAACTCCCTGTTCATAGTCTTCATAAGAGACATAACAAAATTGCATTTTCGAAAACAAACATTATTTTTCTGATTCACCCATTCATATAATTCTTTTGCATTTATTATTGGGTTTTCATGTCCTTTAGCTATACTTGCGTTTCTTGCCATTCGTTTTAATGAGCCACCAATTGCAGCGCATGGCCCCTTGCCATAGGAAGTTACCAAAAAAGGCCATTCAGCATCTATTCTATATTTTGATTTGAATTTATAAAGACCTGCAAAATTATTGCTATTTTTATGCAGCTCTGATGCAGCTCCATCAGACATAAGCATCGCTTTCTTCAACTGCGTTAGTTTGTTTTCCAAAAAGCTCATTAGTTTTGAAATAAATACCTGAACCGCTATTGAGTCATGTGCATGTACTTCCGATATAACGATAAAGCAAAGATTCTTAAGCGCTCCTTATTCGACCTAGTAAATAACAAAGGGATGAATTGTGGCTTGGTTCTTATTTCACTAACTACTTTGAACGGCATCTTAAAGAACAAATGTGTAATTTAGGGAAAAATCACAAATTATGACAACTTTGACATTGCATAAATTATTTTTCGTGTGTCTCAAACACGACGATTGCTCGGTTTCGATATGATGATGGATGACCAATTTTTCTAACTTTCAGGTTGGCAAAATATCTTTTCCTGGTTTTTATGTTGTGTATATGCGACAGTTATGTACCCGGCATGTTCGCGTGTGAGAACAAGACGAATAGAAGCGCTATACATCCATTGTAGTTTATAGTCTATTTCATTTGAACCGTTCATTCAATCATCTTGCGGTCACAGAGAGAGTAGTGTAAAATTTATTATTCATTTCGAAAAACTATTTTTTTTTGTTGAAGAAACTTGAAAAACTTATGAAAAGGTCGTACTTTTGAAAATTATTCGAGTATGATGAAATTAAATCGAAAATATCTCGAGAACGAATGCTCTTACGTAGGTCATCATGTGAAACTGGAATTTTTAAAAATATTTCAGAAATAAGATTATAAAATCAGAATACGTTTATTCTCGCATATATAAAAATTTTGAGAAATGCACCGAAAGTTCATCTTTAAAAAAAAAATCCCTGACATTTTTCCATCTGGAATCTTCGTTTAAATTGGCGTAATAACGTCAAGTTCTTACAGTCAAAAAAAAAATCAAAATTATGTATTTTGAGATATTCAAATTTCCATGTTAATTGTCGATTTTTTCCGATTTTTTTTTCTCAGTGTATATTTTTTTCACAACCACACATAGGGTCACAACTTGTTCTTCGACAGTTGTTTTGCACAACCACAGGTTTTCGAGCTACCAATTATTAATTGAAGTGCTATTCAGAATGCTTACGCCCTTTATAAAACTGACACTTGAGCCACAAAATTCTATGTTAGCGCGGAAAATGATCAGTCTCCTAAGCCAAAGGCGTATGCAAAGTTTCGTTCAAATAAAAAAAAAACGAAAATTATTTCCCGCATTTCGCCTGGAAATGCTCTTTTCTAAAATACGACTATAGTGATCATAATTTTGCACCCATCAATTTGTATATAAATTCCTTTGTGTCTTAAATTACTCCACCCTCATGCAAATAAAGATCAAGAATACTGTTTATAAATGTAAACAAACATTGGAAAAAGGAACGTGGTTCAAGACACAACCTTGAGGATTGGAACAAGTTATCCATTTTTGAGACTCTTGGATAAGCATATTTTAGATTGAAATGGTCACTTTTTGATTGAATCTGTATTTAAAAATGACCGGATGCATATGAATGTTGCTTTCAAAAATGTTTCATGCATATTTTTTCATACTATTCATCAATGTTATCCCAGACATAAAACCGTGATCAATTTCCCTTACCTATCATGTTTATTATTGAAGCCACGAAATTACAATAACATGCTTCAGCTCTTCTCGGCATCAATTTATATCACAGCATGTATGAAAAAAAAGTACGTGAAATTTAAAAAATTACATTTTCCAACCCATCACCGAAGATAAGCGTACGCTTATCCATCAACGTCAACTCAAACGCACCGGTCGGCGGCCATTCCGTGGAGCGTATGTTTTCTATATAGGAACGTTAATGGATCACGACATCAAATTTTCTGCGCTCATTTTCAAAACAGGTCCTTCCTTCCGCTTGGTTAAACTTTGTCGGTCCAAATTTGCATACCCAACAGCAGAAGGCCCCTGTCTGACCGGCAACGATGGGGTTGTGTAAACGTGGGGGTGGGTAATACTCACCGAATCTGCAGCTCCGGTTGTGGTGAAATGTCCCGTGCGTGGCAGTCAACCGTAATGTAACCGTCCCCGTTCAGGTAGTAGTTCAGATCAAACTTGGACTCTTGAACTGTGAAATCAATTAGAAATGAAATAGATTAACCGAACGGTTTTGGACCTTTTGCAAAGGGAATGTTCGCATCGATATCTGTTTAGAAAATACAGCATGTGGGTCGGCAAGAGCTAACTACGTGATGCGTTGCATGTACTTTTGTAAAGCAGATGAGCTTAGGCTCACCGATGATTTTCAGCTTGGCGGACTTTCGGTCGATCGAAGCGAACGTTTGGACCATGCAGGCGTACTCTCCGGTGAAGTTAGCCAGCGGCTTGATGATTGCCATTGCCCGGTGCTTGTGAAGGCTTTCTTGTGACACGACGTAGCTGGTGTCGACGCGGTTTTTAAAGGATTGCTGAAATGACCGAAAATTTTACAATAAAATGTTGGAACATGTAGAAGTTTTTTTCCCTAAACAATTCATTAGATTTATTTTTTGCCTACTGGTGACTAATGGCTTTTTTCTAGGGCAAATGTTTGATATGATTAGGGTTGAACCATGATGGCATGTTGTTGTGCCTGATCTGATAAACTTACGAATGGGAAGGGATTTTTGGACGGTATCCATTGATATACTGGCTGTCCGTCGAGGAACCACTTCAGCACGAACCCCTTCTCGTTCTCGTCCACATCGTACTCACAGTCCAATATCAGGGGATCGGGGTTCTTGGAATTCTTATCTAACAGGTATGTTGATGGCACTTTCAGACGAGTAATCTTCACTGCTGCGCTCACTGAAATGAAAGAGACCCAAACAAAGAAAGTTAGTTTAAGAAACTGGATTGGTATTAGGATTGAGGTTGAAACTACCGGAAATATTCCTTGGTATAAGTTATTCTCCTTGCATCAGATTTAATTTTCTGTTTCAAATGAATCCGCCCACCAACAAATCATTCCATTCGAGTGCTCAACCCATAAATTGTCATCGACCCTTATGGCAGCTGGCTTTTCTGATTCTGACTTTTCCACCTTTTGCTGGTTTTCACCATACAAAGTAAATTTTCCGAAACTAAATCCTCCTCTCAAATCTTCCCTTTTTACTATTCCGTGACAGCGCCACATAAACATTGTGCCAAGACTGCGATGATGGGCACAATCAATGGAGAAGGAAATGTTTGCCGTCTCAGTCACGCCATCAGCAAACGCTTCTTTAAATGATGGCTGAAGTCGTGTTTCGATTCAATAAGGAAAAGCCAAAACAACCAAGTGAACGGCTTTGGGAAGTGGAAAAAAAAGTCAAATGTTTAAACTAGCAAAAGTTCATTATTTGTTTTCGATTTTCTTTATTGTTTTAAAACAATGATGAAGGTTGAAAATTTCATTAAATTGTTATATTTTTATGCTGGCCACAACAGCTGTGGTTTGATTTTAGATACGCTCATCAATTTTAATATTCTTCCTTGTAACATATTGAGAAGAATCGTGGTATTGCAGGCTTTCGGTTAAAAATCGTTTTCAGAACTCACAACTGAGCAAATGTTCGAATGAAATGTATTAATAGTTTCTAAGAAACTTTGCCGTCATAGCCAAGGAATGTAATAATCTTCCTCTCATGCGAAAAATAAGTAACAAAGAACAATATGTGGCAATATCATTATCCCAATCATTTGCAAACAAGGACAAGTGTCAGTACACTTTACATTTAACGATTTGTGGATTATTTGTGGTCCGATGAATGGAAACATCTCTTCCATTAAATCGTTTTCTATCGGCATACTGTTTGCAAATCTATTGGTTATACACCGTGTTTAATATATTCTCATACAAAATAAAACTCTATTTATTTCAACTCGATAATCCAAACTTTATTGATTACTTTACGTGAAATATTCCTATCACTCTCTGGAACAGTTCTCGAAGAGAGAGCCCACAATCTGTTGTTCTGGACATTGTGGGATTGTTGCAAAACGAATAACTTTTCGTCGGAAGAGATAAATTCTTCCCCACCGTGCCGCGACAAAAGCAGACTTGCTCTTTTGAGTCGTTTCTGCTTGGAATTTTCCGTGAGCTCCGTGAACCTTACCTTTCTTGAAAGCTTGGAATCCGAGGACATTTCGCAGTATATTGTGCATTGACGTTCTCGAAACAGTCAGATCTGCGGTCATTTGACGTACTGAGCGCTGTGATTTTCGTCTAATCAGATCTCTGACCACTTTAACAACTCGTGCAGTCCGTACCGTACAAGTATGACCGGATCGCTTCCGGTCATCCAACGAGCAGGTGTCACGGTACCTTCGGATGGTTCGGTACACAAAATCCCACTTTACTCCGAGGTTTTTCAAAGTTCTGAAAATAGCGCCCGGGCGCTCACCTTTCAAAAACTTTTTTATCACCACAGCACAAAACTCCTTCATCGCTGGTAAAAGATAAACACCGAATGAAAACAATCGGACATAACCTAAAAGCGTTTGTCGAAACATAGTGCAAAACTATATCAACACATACGTGAAGCATGTTGAGTAGTTGCACGATACCAATGCAAGGAAAAAGTGTTTGAGAATATATTGGACACGGTGTAAATGTCAGGAAGTGGAAGTCGCGTCCACTGGTTACGGCTGCAGGCAATGACGCAGCGGCAGCGGCTGAATAAGATGGTCAACTCGATTTTCCCGGCGAATCGCTGACGTGGCGGTTGTGATGGACGACGAGACCTATCTCACCCGGGATGGCAACAACTGGCAGGGCACTTCGTATTTTACTTCCCTGAAGTGAGCTCCGAGATGAAGTTCATTCACACACCAAGTTCCCGAGAAGGTACTGCTGTGCTGACAATCAGCGAGAAAGGGACGTCAAAGCCGCTCTTCTTTCGCTCAGGACTGGCCGTGAACGGGAAAATTTGTAGTACGAAATGCCCGTCGGAAGTTGCGTCGTTCTTCAAGAAATACCATAAGGGTGAAGACGCGGTGTTCTGGCTGGATTTGGCGTCGGCCCGCTACTCGAAGCAATCGTTGGAGGAGATGGAGCGGCTGAACATCGGTGTGGTACCCAAGTCGGTGAACCCACCCAACGTCCCCCAGCTGCGTCCCATCGAGAATTTCTGGGCCAACCTGAAGCGTTAGATCTACTCCAACAATTTTGTCGCGAAAACTGTGGAGGAATTGATAAATAAAACGAAGAAAGGACTCAAAAACATGCGTACACGCATGTTTTCGTCCGCCAGTGCGAATATCCCGGTTAACTGCCGGAAGGCCGCTTGCAAGGGCGTAAAATTTTTTTTGCAAGTAAGCTTTAATAATTACCTTCCACAAGGAATTTATCAAAAGCAATTATCTGTCTTACATTTTTTTTATTACTGTCCGAAAAAAGTCCATATTTTTAATGCAAACGTTAATACTTCGGAACAGATCAATTTCGATTTTTGATTTGATCAAAAAAGCTGGTATCTTCATCGGAATGGTGCAAACGATCAAGAAGCGCAACAACCTGGAGACTTATTAGAAGCAGAAAATAGCAAAACCATTGCCAGAATGTTCTAGAGCCTACAATTCGAATTATGACGAAACATATGTGATAGAGAACTCCAGAACACTTGCAATTTCTTGCTGCGGCTCCAAGTCATCGATCTTCTACACTAAAGGTACGACCAATGACGAAGTTTACCGTTCAGAGTGTTTGCAGGAAAGGAAGCACCCGTTATACGAGCAGCGTAAAGTCCCTACTTTGTTTTGGCCTGATTTAGCGTCAGCCCATTACCAAAACCACAGTACAAAGAATACAAGAAAATGAAGTTTCGTTTTAAAAAGATATGAATCTTCCCAATTTTCCATAGCTTCAGTTGACAATACTCAATAGCTTCAGTTGACAATACTCAATCTACCGAGCTATCGCCAAGTGCAAATTCAAGAGGAATGGCAAGGAGTGGAAGAGTGCAAAACGAATTGTTCCGCGACTTCCAGAAAATGCGACAAATCCAAAATCAGAATATTCTGGAAATAGGTTGCTTCATTCAGAATTTTGTTTAAACTTAGTGACCAAGACGTGATTTCAATTATGCAGTTGTTTTTTGATTGTTTTTTTTTAAATTATCATTTCATTCTATGACGAAACCATGTGTTTCGAATTGTTCTTTAAATGAATTCTTCCAGATACTTTCGTTCAAAAATATTCTAGCATTTATTTATTGTCTCAATTAGTAAGACTTCCTAAGCCATCTTGATTAAACCACGCTTCTGCCTAGCGGGTGTATTACGTGTCTCTGAATATCCGATAACAAGATATATACCTTCTTTTTTGCATCTTGGCCAACAACCACTTTTGAAATAGCATCTCTTCCACACATAAATAGTTCAAAGAGCGTTATCTTGTTGCACAAAATTTCAGAAAAACTAGCTCGTAATACGATTACTTCCTCTTCCGATTTGCACCCATCCGTTGTGAACACATGTTATGCAGAATCAGATGCACGCACTGAAAATTACTCCCCGTTCCTTTGCCATACCGTCGCAAATTGGTTTTTGGGTCCTAAGGCAACTTTTTCGAACTGCAAACCACAATATGCTTTTCGAATATGGATACAGAAATAACTTTTTGGATGGGATATCTGAATGGTATCGTAACTGAAGCAGATTCAGTAGATGTTTGGGCATAGGAGGAAAACTTCGGCTTCTCTATTTAGTAATTGAGCAGAGGGGTGGAAAATGATTCTCAGTTTCAATGTTAATATATCATTGTTTTCCGGATGTCAGGTAATATAATTATAACGAGTTGGTGGGGGAAATTGTCGAGGAGGAATTTTGATATTTGTGTATCTGACAGACAAAACAATGTGGTTTTTAAATAGATTTAGTAATTTTAATATGACTAAAGCACAATAAGGAGAATATCCTGATATATGTTCATTTAAATCTAAACTATGATAATATGAATCTTAAGAGTGATACGTAAACTTCTATTAAAACATTTCAAAGCGTGCAGTAGGTATAGGAATGGCGAGTGTAAAGATAGTAGCTGCTGAAATATTTTTGAGCTGCCTGCATTCAATCTTCATTTTGGGCATGTTCAGAGTGTACAGTTATTATCATTGTTCACAATGAAAATCAGCTGGAAATTTTGAATTAACACGAAGAAATTGCGCTGAGTCGTGTTACCACGCCACTCAGCACCCAATTTTTGAACGGAAAACTGTATTTCCGCAAATCAGAAAATTAGCAGCATGATCCCAATATTACACAAAATAATCAAACAAATCAGCCCAGTCGTACTCCACAGAAAGAACCTATATGAATTTGTATGCAGATCATCATCTCCAAATAACAAAAAAAACTCCTTCCACCATCATTCAACACAACATCCAAACCATACTCCGCTTCATTCAAACCAGAAGGGGGAACTGACTGTGGGAAGTTTCGATTTAAGAGATCCAATATTCGATGCAAAATGACATTCTCCAGCAAACGAAGCGAGACAAATCCAATTTGAATACGTTTCCGTACGTGTGTCTGCATTTGCCTCTATTCTGTTGAGATTCGAGACCGTTCCGGGCGTGTAATCATTCGATGCGATGCTGATGTTTTGGATGGTACAATATATTTTCCCTGCCCTCTCGGGTGGGTCTCTTTGTCATCGAGGAATGTGCCTTCTATCCCTCACCTTCTGGAGTACACATTTAACTCAGTCGGGTTCCTTGGAGCGCTTAAATAACTAAGATACTTTGGCACTATTGCTTTGCCCCGGAATGCTCTCGTGCTCACTTCGTACCCGAATATCTGAAACTTTGCAGCACACCTCCTGCACTGCCAAAGAAAGGAAAAATCAAGGTGAGAAGGACCTCATATTCTTACTGAACATACACATTCAGAATTTGGCAAATATTTTCCGGGAGCCAGCTATCAGATATCAAATTGTCTGCTGCCTTGGCTGGTGTGATATCCATCCATTCTCCGCCCCTTCCTTGTATGGCAGGATAGTGAGGAAATTGATTCTGCTTTCTTTGTATTTTTTGTGTCACTTGCCGTTGGTTATCTCTAGGTAAAAGAACTGTAAGATCCGATATCAAAGAGGATTTTGGCATCTGCTGAAGAATCGAGATGGATATTCTTTTGGATTTTAGTGTTTTTCGTCAATTGTTAATTAATAAAATGGTTGGACTAAGATCAATAATAGTCTGGCCATTGAGGTATAATGAACAACAGAGTATAGACTTAAGAGAGAGCATTGGTGTTTCCTGCTTATGCATAACAAATCACGAAACACGTCGTGCATTTATTGTGTATAGCATCCCAAAAACAATCCTTTATTATGGTTATTGTTTCGTCTAAACTGCTGTTCTTTTCTGTTTTTTTTTTCATGCTCACTTATTTAAACAACTGCCATGGCAAACTCATGAGCATACTTCAGTTTTCTAGAGGGTTCTGTTCTGGGTATTGATCTCATTCCCTAAACTATCGAGCTATGATCGAGCATTAGAGCTTCAATATTCATTTTTCCTTATTTATTCTTACATACCACAACCTCTCAGTTATCATGATTCTCTCTTTGGGTTTTTGTGTATGAACAAATCACTTCAGGCTCTATGTTGCATGGGACTTATTTTGTCTGTAAAGGACTGCCCCAGAAAGTATGGACGCACCCCGTTTTCAGAAAAAAAATACTACACAAGTGTTGGAAATAAAATTTTCATTTGCTAAATACTGTTAACATCCGGCGCAGGCGCTGCTACTGCTATCCCCACCTTTTAAAAAAGAAAGGGATCTCAAACCACCATAGCAACATTCCTTGCCTTCAAAGACCTGCAAATGCCAAATTTGATTTTCTTTGCTTGATTAGTTCGCGAGTAATGCTGAAATTTGTGTTTCATTTGTATGGAAGCACCCGCTTTCTGAAAAGAGAAGGGTCTAGAGTTATCATAGAAACATTTATTGCCATAAAAATCCTCCACATAACAAATTTGGTTCAATTTGATTGATTCGTTCTCGAGTTATGCAGAAATTTGTTTTTCATTTGTATTGGAGCCCCCCTCCCTTCCAAGTAGAAAGGGTTTTCAAACCCCCATAGAAAAATTTCTTGCCATAAAAATCCTCCACATAACAAATTTGGTTTCATTTGCTTGGCTAGCTCTCGAATAATGCAAAAAATGTGTTTTGTCTGTACGGAAACAATTCCACCCACCCAATTTGGGCTGCAAAATGGTGAGTCGCAAAGGGGAGTGCGTCTCCGCAACATAGCTCTGGTCTCACAAGTTCCTACCTCATGCTTCCACGGGTTTTTTCCATGCTTTTAGATGACAAATACCGCCAGCTAAGCGTACTTAGCTGGAAGTGCAGCCTGGGCTCTGTTGTCCTTCTGACTTTAGCTAGATTAAGGAGGTGCGTGTCGAGCGTCTGTCCACGAAGGAGGTGCGGCTCAAACAGTGGCTGAGTAAGAAACACTGTATCGCGTCAACTATACATTAGGTGGCAGTCGCACCAAGGCGATGTAGGCAGCGCGACCCGGGTAAGGAAGGTGTACGCTGAAATCTTACCCTACCACGATAAATGGAAGTATTCTTTATACGGTATATAATATCAGATCATCCATGGAGTTCCCAAGTATTGTATAGTAATCTTAAATTATTTTTCCTTCGTGACAATGATAATGCAGGTCTGTCTACAATTGCAGCAGGACCACAACCAGCAGACATGCAGACAGTTCAGATATAATTTTTGTTATCATTTTGTATTTTAACACCCTTTCGCAATATTTATTATGCGATTTCAGCTTCACATTTATGTGGTTTTAGCCCATACTATAGTTTCTACTATAATTTTTTTGTCCTTCTTTATTCAAACAAATTTAATGATTTAAAAACTTAAATTGTTTATGATCCTTCATTTTCTATTGCACAGTTATAAAGAATTATCCATGGGCCTAGTAGGATACAAGAGTGCATATTTTTATAATCATTATAAAATTATTTATTAAAAAAATAAATAATAATAATTGATGAAATTTAATACTTCAAAGTTACAGAAAATTGATTCCATATAGTACAGATATTTTATTGCAATGTATCTTGAGGTGTTTTTCTTTTAATGTAGATCATTGAATATAAATAAAATTATTGAATGCTCTTCAAATCTGCTGTTTATGTTTATCCATATGTCATGAATACATACATATTTTTTAATTTTTAATGTATAATCAAATTTTTAATGTTTTATTTATTTGCAAAATGATCTTCACATTCCAGAGTAACATTCATCTGCCACTGATTTAGCTGTAAAGATGCAACAAGCTGCATATTATTATCATATGCCTATTAATACTGTGTTAATTATTTCATCATAAGAAGCTTCTCCAGTCCCAAAAATGCATGCATACAAATGTTCATGCCGATCGGTTTTGTGGATTCCGAGTCTGAAACGGATAAACAGACAGACTAACAGAAATTCATTTTTATATGTAATATTATAGATTTATTTATTCATTAATTTTAATCATCTGACAATATGTAAAAGTCTTAATAAATATTTATTCTGGTTCTTCACACGTCAACTCAAATATTGAAATCCAAGTCAGGATACCGATGGTTAAATATACTCATCATTATCCTAACTAGATTGTTCAGATCATACTCGTAGTAGCGTTGAGGCAAGTGAAAGAATTCACTGGAACAAAGTGTATACTCAGGTACGTTTAAATCCAACATAGCCAGGAGCGTCGAATTTACCAGCCAAAATTTTGAAGACGAACACAGCTTTTGCTAAGGGTCCTCCCTTAGCTCAGTCAGTAAAGGCGCAGCTACAAAGCAACACCATGCTGGAGGTGGCTGGGTTCGATTCCCGGTCTGGTCTAGGAATTTTTTGTTAAGGTTAAAATTTCTCGACTCCCTGGGCATAGCGTATGATTGTACTTGCCACACAAACATACTAATGCAAAAATCGTACCTGGCATCGAAAGCTTTCAATTAGTAACTGTGGAAGAGCATCTAGAACACTAATTTGAGAGCAAGCAAAAAGCTAATTGTGAAAGCAATAAGCTTCAAATGCTAAAAAGAAAGAACAGCTTTTGCTGTCTTCCTTCGATGATTCAAAATAAGAGGTCGTTTTTTTAGGTGAAAAATAATTACCGAACATTTTGAGACACCGAGCGCCATGCTATTTGCGTGACACTAGGCGCTAAACCGATCAAGACAATTTAGCAATTCGATACAATCCAAAATTCTTCGACAATCATGTAAAGCCTGTCCACGTTAAATTTCGGACACTTTTCTTTCAGTGTAGATATTGAATTATTTCGCGGATCGTTGGAACTCTCCACTTTATTTCATGGTACAACATGCTAACATTCTTATGTCATTCTTGTGCCGAATCAAGTGAAAGTGCGCAAACGCATTTCGCGGCTGCAAAATCCGAATTAATCGGTACGCGATCTTGCTAAGAAACTAAAACTTTCAAAAAGTACCATGTTTTTTGTTTGCAAATCATCTACCAGTGCTTGACTGTGAATCGGAAAGTTGGAAGTGGAACAAATCGAAAAGTATGTTTCCGACAAATGGACAAGAAGGGGGTACCCATTATTGAGAAATCCCAATCTTTCTGTGCCTAATTCTTTGCAAACATTTTCTTGTATCATAATGGATGACGAAAATAGTTATTCGAAGACTTAAAACAGCTTCTGGGTCTGACATTTTATACCGCAATGCAAAAGAAAGCCGTTGTTGCCTAGCATTTGCGCACAAAGATGGTGTCCAAATTTCCAAAGAAGTATTTGATTTAGCAGGCCATATTTAGTTGGGGTCGAATATCTAAAAGTCTCAACGGGCACTATCAATAAGGATGTGTACGAGAAAGAATGTCGTTTTAATACCGTTTATCAGAAGGCACGACTCTCCAACTCTGTTTTGGCCTGATTTGGCGTCTTGTCACTATGCGAAATCCGTCCTGGAATGGTATAAGGTACAAGTGGTCAAATGCGTGCCAAAACCATCCAATCCACCAAACTGTCAAGAACTTTACCCAATAGAGAAGTACTGGGCTCTAGTGATGCGGAAAATGTTTGAAACTAAGAAGAAAGCAAATGATACCAAACTTATTTCAAGAGAAAATGGAGAATCGCCACGGCGGGCGTATCCAAGGATACCGTACGGAACCACAGAAAGTTTGAATTCTTTGCAGAAAGAAGGATTAACATCTTAATATACTGTTTTTAATTTATATGTATAACTCTATTGTTGTGAAATAAACAATCGATTTTCTTGAATTATGTGCAAATTTGTTTTGCTGCTATTATTTTGGTATCCGAAATTTACCGTGGACAGGTTTTACATTTTCATATCATCGGCATATAGTATGCAGAAGGTAAAATATGACATCATTGAAGAAAAGCGAGAATAGCAACAGACCCAAATTTCAGCTGCCAATTTCCCTCCACCATCACAGAAAAAAATATTGAATCGATTTTGGCTGATGATATCGATTTATCCGAACCTTATTTTGATTTTGAACAAGCAGACTACAATCCAGTTAAGAACAAATGAAGCTCGATTGATAGGCAAACCATAGTTCACAGTTTTCCAAATGAGGAGGCCGTATTTTTATTCTTTAAAAACATAAACAAGATAGGGTACGTATCCCTTGACTCAGCCTAGTATGCAAAAATCGATTACATTTTTTATTATTACTCATAAGGTATTTGAGCTGGAAGCATTATTAAACTAGCTATACACTTGCTAAGATATGTTGAATAAGTTATCTGGTAGTATGTATCACGAAAAGTTACACAACTCATTTTATGAAATCAGAAACTTGCGAGGAATATGGATGTAATGAAGGTCTATGGATACCAAATAGGGTCTTATCATGGAAGTTCACCCCATTCGATAGATTTGTTATAAGACGTACGATAATTTTTATCATTTTCTGATTCCAGGCGTTGCCAGCTGTATTCGCTTTATCCAACAAACAATTTCACAAAACCCAACTATACTTAAACTACTAAGAATCACTTCAGTGACTTTAACATATAATTTAGCGGCCATTTTGCAATCAAAACATTATAATTCACTCTACACAGATTTTGTTGCTTTAGTTTGTGTTAAGATGAGCCATATGAAAAACAATCAACCGAACCTCAGACATTTTTATTGTAACTGTTACATAAGGGGATAAGGTGCGACTCAAATCTCTTTGAGTGCAGCACGCGCTGCTACGAGACAGCACATTAAATTTCAAAGAGACGTGAAAGTGAAGTCTGTGCTCCCGTGAACCCTTGTTTTGCCGTGCGCTCAAAGCCGCACATCTCATTTCGAATTTCAAGCAAAACAATGCATTAGGTCCTAAGTAACATTGAGAGACTCTCTTTGGGTTCCTACGGCTATGTAAAAACATGTTCAACTATTTTCAACATACAGTACGGTAGTATAAAGTGTGGTTAGTGATCCAATACGTTGAAAACACCAGCAAATCGTCTAATAGACAAGCTATTAACCAAAGAGAAAGTCGACGAAGAGAATCTCTCAATGTTACTTAGGACCTAATGCATTGTTTTGCTTGATTTGTTCTCGTCTCTTCGGGCGTTAACGATTGTACTCTCTCTTGTCGTCTTTGTGCAAACACAAGTGCAAAAGACAGACACGGTGGCAAGCCCGACTAGTTTGTGAGTAAGGATTTTAATAAAATGTTCCCTCTATGAACTCCTACAATGCCTTTTTGTAACTAGCATCAAACATTTTCATTTTGCTACCATTTACCAAAGCATGAGCCAAAACACCGGGTAAAGCACAGAGTAGAGCACTGTGCATTATTCTTTATCTCTGAAAGAGAAGTGCATGAGCGGCTATCAGTCTCTCGTGCTGCTACGAAATCTCTCGCACGTTCGTATTGTGCGCTCTTCTGAAACAGGAGACGCACACTTGAAATTGGGTGAAGCACTTGTCTATTTGGCACTACTCTGTGTTATTCGACAATCCCTGGTTGGAAACCTCGAAAAAAATATATTCCTAACATTGGGTCTATGATTTTCATGTTAAATCATTGTTATTTAACGTATGTGACCTGTTAGGTTATAACGTGTGACTATTTTCTGTACATCTTGGCTGCATTATAAGGTTTATAGTGTCAATTTCGGCAAATTTATATCATTCGAAGGTCGTGTAGAAAATCTGTTCAGCTTAACCAGTAAAGTTATGGTGTCCAAAACAATGAGGAAATCTAAAATTACGCGGAAGTCAACAACTTTAAATTGATTAAATATGCCTAAATTGCTTTGAAATAAATCGGTCATCTTGATAGCAACATGATTTAGTTGATTATCGCAGAAATAATGACATATTTGGTACATAGACCGAATGAACGAGCTTGGCTAACATTACATCCCGTTACCCTATTATTAATTCCAGTACCCCAAAAACACAGGATGAACCAATTAAGAAACCGATGTGGTTTGATTAGAAAAAAAATAATCTCAAAAATAGGAAATGGAGAACAACATTTCATAATAAACGTATTACGTTTTGTATGCCTGTCAAAAAGTCTGTTTCGGTTCGTTTCTTTTTATTATCACGTTTGTTGCAAAATATCACGGATTGAACTTGAAGTACGCAAAAAGTCTGCACACTTATGTCGTTTTCGGTTATTGCCAGTGCGGAACTAGGTTCACACTAGGTCCACCCTAACAGTTGTCAAAACGTTTTTTCATTCAAATCCGCTCTGGATCCGACCCAACATCGATGAGGTTCGCTCTCAACTTTTTTCGAGATCCAACCTGGATTTCCTATTACACAAACATGAACTGTCTAAATAATATATGTATGTTTGTTTATGTTTACGTTTTGCACTAATACCATCACACTGACTCAACAATAGACTTCTCTGCCACCGTTAGTATTAGCAAGCAGTTTCACTAATACAATCGTTTTGCTGGTTGAAAATAAAAAACAAACCGTTGTCAACCTGAACATTTTGACAGTTGATCTTGTGGTTGAAAATAATAAACAAATCGATCCTGTACGTATAAAGCAGCACGCTAGTGTTGGTGAGATCGCTCGGTGAGAACCTAATGGATCCGTTTTCGTTCGGTAATTGCGAGTCAGAGTCAGACCTGACCCAGGTTTAAAACCGAAAACTATCAGACCAGAGTACCGTGTAACGTACAATCAGTTTTTCAAAAAGTTCAAAGTGCAACGTAAAACGATTGATTTAAAAGTACGGTGAGCAGCGCAACCTGCAGAATCTACCGTGAACTAAATGAACACCCGGTTCCAGCAATCCCAAATTGGACCAAAAAGTCGTCGATTATATTCAGGAGAACGAATCAACCGCTACCCGGGATTCGAAAGAAACACAGGACCAGCATCGAGATAATCTGACGGATTAAGAAAATAAATGATTTAATAACATATAGGCTGCAGGAAGTACCAAAACAATCGCAGGAGCAGAAGTGACGTGCCCGAAAGCTTTCCAATAGTAGTTTGGACAATCCCTCCCAGTGTGTTTTGATGAACGACGAAACGTACGTAAAATAGGAATTTAGAACTCTGCCTGGACCTCAATAGCTGATATGACTGTTGCGACGGTGAAATTCGGAGAGAAAGTGCTCATTTGGCAAGCAATTTGCGCATGTGGCTTGCGATCTTCAATTTTCTATACAAATCGTTTTTGTGCTTTGCTAAAATGTTCCAAAACTTTTACAAGCAGAGCTTGCTTCCACTATATAGGAAGCATGAGAATCCTCCTCTTTACTGGCTGGATCTGGCCTCGGCCCATTATGCCAGATCAACTCTACTGGTTTCAGTTAAGAAAAAAAAATCCAATTTTAATATGATTTCTCCTCAAGATAGCGATGATCAATTGTTATTTTATCATAGATTTTTCTTCTTCTAATAACACGACCATATCAAGATGTTTTGTTGGTTTCCCGTTACACCATAAGCCAGTACATTATCATAAATTTCCTTTCAAATAAACCTCTACCTCATATAAATTTGCATCATGGAAGACCGTCTTAAAAAGAATCTCCATCTTCAGATATAGCTCATAATTTTTATGCACACTCTCCTCGAGTCGATATTGGAAAATTGCTGCTGTTATTAGGTTCATGCAGAATCAATCTCCATTCCACAGTGGCATTGAACAGTAAGGAATATACATGAAGATTGGCCGCCTTTTGCGTTGCCTCCAAAGGTTTTTACCTTACGGTTGTAACAGCCAGCAGCATGCCTTTGAAGGAACTGGATGCTTGTTGAAAACGACTTACCACCCCATCTACTCCGCACACATATAACGGCTGAGAAGTTAGTTATTTTATTATGCACTCAAGATTCATATGTATGCAAATCCGAACCTTTTGCTCCCTTCGCCGACCATTTGGCTCCTGGGTTGGTCATGCTGCTCAAATATATGAGCTATGAGAGCAGGTCCCTTCTGGGTGACGTTGTTGTGTGTGTGTGCGAATCGTCCCGCTGTTAATATTTTATGCATTCATCCCTTTCGCTGAATATTGAATTCCGTACATCATTGTTAGATGGTATCTCTGCCCTGTATGTGTTGAGAACAACTAGCAACCCTATGAGAATCTTACTCTGCATGGAAGTACGCCAATTTCAAACCAAATTGCTTCATGTGCAAAACCGATTAGGGTGTAATTTTCCGAGAGAAATTGGATACTATCCATCGAAATATGGTTTGAATGGTAAGGTGCTTAGTTCACTGTTGAATCTCGAATATTTTGACACGTTTTTTTTTTTTTTCATTTTTGCCGAACCGTAAAATAGGGTAACATTGATGGTTTTCTGTTGCGACTTAAGTGGACGCGTGGAAAATTTTCTGTGAAAGCGACTAACAATAATATTAATGCGATTTGATCATGGGACTATGCGTACTAAATGAGTGGAATTTATGCTCATTTAGTACACTGAAAATTTATTTTCGTAAATTAGCTTTCACTCGTTTCGTAAACGTGGATTTTGTACATATAATCAATGTTTCGTAAGTTGTATGAAACATTCATAACGCTTGTCATCTATCAAAATGCTATCATTACACCTTCTTTGTACAATGCACAACATGAATTTCGTGAAGACCAGCCAATCGTTGCTGCTCGTCGGTCATACTAATAAATGTGTGTGTTCCTTCTGGGATGATGGGAAGCAGTAATTTAGCATAAAAAAGAAATGAAAGCGCTGTTGAAAGTTAGAACCTCATGCACAATAATCAATTAACTTTTCACGAGTCAATATGGCCTAGTGAGATCAACCACGGACTCAATAACAGCTCTCCCTGAAAATGCAGGATTGAATCTCCCATGTCACGAACAACCTCTCGTGGGTGTGCTTTTTTTTCAATTATATTTTGAGCCGATAAAGTAGACCTGTCAGTCGTTCACGCAACCACCAGAGAGACGTTTCTTTTATATTGGTAACAAATTACTCGTTGCTCTTTGTATTGTTTTCGTAGAACGAACGAATGTTCTTTCTTTGTCAACAAATGCTCAGTGCTTGTGACAGTTGCGCGTGTAGCATTAAATACGAAGGTAGTTTCTTGAAAAGTACAAATCAGTTTCGTTGCAGAAAACAACGAAGAGTTTTGTTAGTCCTACCTTCGACTTCGTAATATAAACGAAAATTAATTTTCAGTGTATGTCTATACAAGCAGTTTATTGTTAAAGCCACGTTTAATTTCGGACAATTTTTTTCAGTGTAAATTTCATTTACTTCACAGATTGCTGAAACGTTTCACTTATATGACAGCTGAAACTCGCTACTTTATTTCGTGTTACAACATATGTACATTTTTGTTACATTCAGTAATATCGAATCAAGTGGAAGTGCTCAAACGCATTTTGTACGCACGGCAGCAAAATACGAATTTATCAGTACGCGATCTTGCTAAGAAACTGGAACTACCAAAAAGTACCGTGTTTTGTGTTTGCTAATCATTTGACACAGCGCTTGATTGTGGATTGGGAGGTTGGAAGTGAAACAAATCGGAAAGTATGCTCCCGACAAATGGACAAGAAATTGGTAGCATTATTATTGTAAATCCCATTCTTTCAGTGCGAAATGTTGCTTGCAAAGTTGGGAAGTCAAAATCATACGTACACAAATTGAAGCTGAGGCAAAGACTGATGGCGTACAAAGTGAAAAAGGAGCTCAATCTTGATGACAAGCTACATTTTTGAGCTTTACATTGTTTTATTTCAATCATTTTCTTCCATCATAATGGAAACGGAACAGCAGTCTTTCAACAGCTTCCGGGTTGGACTTTATACCGCGCAATGTAAAGGAACGCCGTTGCCATGCATTTGCTGACAAAGAAGGTGTCTAAATTCTCTAAGAAGTTTTCGATTTGGCAGGCCATATGTAATTGTGGTTGAAAATCGAAAAGTCTCTACCGGAACCATCAATTAGGATGTGTACGCGAAAAAATGCCTGCAAAAGCAGTTGCTACTGTTTATCAGAAACCACGAATCTTCAGCTCTATTTTGGCCTGATTTGGCCTCTTGTCACTATGCGAAACTTGTCCTGGAATGGTATAAGGTACAAGTGGTCAAATACGTACCAAAAACAACCAATGTACCAAACTGTCCAGGAATCCGCACAATATAGAAACACTGGGCTCTACTCAAGCGGAAACTAGGAAGAAAGTAAATGATGCTGATGATTTCAATAGAAGATGGAGAATCGTCACGGTGGGCGTATCATTCCGTTCAGAACCTGATGGCGGGTGTACCACAAAAAGTTTGAAAATTTGGAAGAGAGAAAGATTGACATCTTAATCAACTGTGGCCAATGTAGATATTATTCTATTATTGTGAAACAAAAAATTGGTTTTGTTGGATAATGTGTCAATTTTTTATGCTGTTGTTATTTTGGTGTCCAAAATTTAACGTGAACAGGCTAAAGTCAAAGTGGTAAGAAAGCTTATGCCCTGAGTTTATCAGGCACCATGTTTTGAAATTTTGTTTCTGAAATGTTCTACCGACAAAAGAGTCAAGCGTATATTAAACCAGTATTTCCTTACTTGCCCTGTGCAGCTGCTCATTTTATCCGAATGTTTTGCAAAACGCTATTTCAGAGATTATTATTCAAGGGGGCGTGGAGCTGAAGCATGAAGGTTAAAAATAAGCATTTATTTAGTAAACAAGTTTTAAAAATTTTGTGTATTTTTCGACGGTATACACATTTTTTATGCAAGGTGTTTCGATCAAACTTGACGGATTTCCTTTCATCGTGCATTAAAAATGTTTGCACACCCCTCATTTTAAAGATGTGTGCGTGAAGCATCATGCCCCGATTTTGATTTTGAGATTAGCACTTCAGTTATCAAAACGACGTCGAAGGAAGAGAAGCATCCAAATTTTGCACGTGCATGGCGAAAATCCAAACTAGTCTCACGCCAAGTTGGCGAAATTGTTGAATGTGGCTAAATCAACTGCTACCAATGTATTAAAAGTGTTCAGTAAACGTTTGTAGACAGCCAGGAAAGCTTGATCGGGGGAAAATCGAAAACCGGAGGCCAGAGCGACGGCAAAAAGAGTTGCCCGCTGTTTCGAGCGGAACTCCAACCTCTCCGTCTGAGATGTCGCAAAGAAGCTGGGAGTGGCACCTTCAACCGTGAATTTCACTCACACGGGGAAAGGTGGCAGATATTTTCAAGCACATTCAACTATCGAAGTTCGCGAAGAAATATCTGGTGTGGCAGACCATCTGTTCCTGTGGCTTGAAAAGCAACGTTTACATTGCGATTAGAACCGTCAACCAGGAAATTTATCTGAGCGAGTGCTTGTAAAAACGTCTACTGCCTTTCCTGAAGCGACATAATTGTTCAGTTCTTTTTTGGCCGGATTTGGCATCTTGCATTACGGAAAAAATGCCATGGAGTGGTATGCTGCCAACAACGTTCAAGTGGTGCCCAAGGAAAAGAACCCTCCCAACACGTCAGAGCTCCGCCTAATCGAACAATATTGGGCCATCGTCAAGCGGAACCTTAAGAAGACTCAAAAAGCTGTTGTGAGCGAGAAACAGTTCAAGGCAAACTGGCGTTTTGCGGTGAATAAAGTGGACAAGGAGATTGTACAAAATCTTATGGCAGGTGTTAACTGAAATACCCGGCAATTCGCATTCGGGGTAAAAGGGAATATTTCTCCTGTATTCTGTATTCACTGAATTCAAGTTCAAGGAAAAGAATTTGACGTGTTAATAGAAACTTTGATCGACTCACACACATCACTGTTTGACCATTTTGATTTGATTTTGATCGGAACACTCTTTAAATAAATATAGTGTATCAAACTATTTATCGTAGTCTACGTCTACCGTACGCGTGTTATACACAATCTCACTGATTTTTTGATAGCTTGGATTTGCTTTACAAAATCACATACATGCATTAAGTATAATCATTAAGCTAGCCAGCCGGTACACGCGACCACACATTGTCATTCGATAAAATCAATGACAAATTCGGAACGAGTGCAAGGTGACTTAAATGAACTCTTCAGTGCATAGTGGTGTGTTTGAGTAGGCACTTAATATGTACGCATGTTGTATACGAAATAATTTTTGTTTTGTTTGAAAGACGACGAAGATTAGCGGAATTGATAGAACATAACTCAATCCAATGGAAAGTTTTCATCCTCCTTATAATTTTTTCTTAAATCCCCATAATATAATCCTTATGATTTTAGAAAAAAAATACCATCCTTGTCTGAAAAGTTTCGTGATAATCCCGGCATTGTTTTTGGTATTTAAAAATATTTATTTATAAGTGTAGAAATTTCTCCTTAACATCTACATAAGAGGACGATGCAGATGCTCTAAGAGAAGTAAATTTCTTTTTTGGAACAAATGAATTACGTATAAATAAAAAAAGAAAGGATACATTTACTATTTTAAACACACTTTTGAATTAAGTTTGACCCTCATAACCGTTTCCGTTTCCAAACTATATGCAAGGTCTATGTACTTAAAAATAATTATTCTCTGAAAAAAAACAACGAATGTAACTTTACAGTTTTTATGTCTATACCAGCCTACACTAATACATACATTGGTAGAGAAATTGTGTTGTTCTGTTGAATGCCAAATTTAGGATTTTTTTTTACTAGATTTTAGGACTTCCTTATATATTTCCAAATCTTCCACAACAATCTTACATTTTATTAATCAAAATAAACGGGTGAAAATAAATTCAACTATACTTCTTTCAAATTCATAACTTCTATGCACCATGTTAAGACACAGTGTTATGTGAAAAGTGTATATGGCTACTAGTGTACATGGCCCATAAGGCTGTGCGATTTAAAAAAGATTGGAATTTACAAACTTGCATAGTAAATTATGGTTGTAAATATTTCAAAAAATATCCCTGAAAACTTTCAAAATTCATAGAAATCGTTTTGAAGTTTCGTTTAAGATATTGACTTTTTCAGTATGGAAAAGGTTATCTTTTAAGTTTTTATTCACAAAAGCTTCTTTAAAGTCGAGCTAAAACATCGGAGGCACTTTGACACTTTCCTGAAGCATTTGATATGAACCATGTTTCCCGGATGGCGTCTGAATTCAATTTACAGCATCATGACGACATCTGCATTTCAAACATATCCGTATTACAGGGTATAAAATAGTAATTAACATTTTTTCGATATCAGAAGCCAACATCTTCTGTCTTCGTGTCTACTTGTACAACTTTATTGAGGACGACATCTTCCTAGACCAGACAAGACAAGAATTTCATTTGTACAATATAAAAACAGTCTTTTTGAACATGAACATTAACATGAAGTTCTACAGATGAAACTAACAAATACATAGCTGTGAAACACTTTAATAAAGATCTATCAGTCAGGCAATACTCAAAACATAAGAATTTACATGAACTAGTTCTTATCCCTCGATTTGTTAATATAGGCCGCATGAATAGTTGCAGCAAACTTATGCATTTTCATTGAATTTTTTTCCACCAGAAGCAAAATTGAACAATCTGATGAATATTGTAGCCCGAAATTAAGCCTATATAAAATATAAATAATCAAATATGTTCCTGAAATTGGGCCTAATAGTTTCGAATGGATATTTATTTAGACATTCAAATATTCCACATGACATTTGTGACTACTTCATGTATCACTTTAAAATATTAAATAAGTTCTTAACTGCATTAGATTAAGTTGACCATTATGATGTCACCATGATTTTTTGATAATCACAGAGCTTATGGCAGATTTTGTGCATAGGACGAATGAAGGGACTAGGCCGACATTACATCCCGTAACCCTTCAGATTACAAGAAACTTATTTCCCAAACAGGTTCTCGCAAGAGGTGGCATTATTATAAATCTACATCTAGTAAAAGTATTAAAATTCACTGACATTGAATTCACGCTAAGTTTGCCCGTGAACTCCTTTGCTACGAATATGAAACCACTTAACGGGAAAAATAATCACCGAGGAAAATTAATGACCTGTAGAAAATGGTGTCATCTTCCTGCTTCGGGATGCTCAAACATCGACAGATTGAACTTTCAACTGCGTTTTTTTTTTCATTCTTTCTTGAACGCTCAGTGGATAACGCTCAGCGCATACACTGATATTGAGAATAACTCAGTGATTGAGTAGAGTCGGACTGAATGAAAAGTTGATGAAAGCTGATGAACTAGGAAAATTTAAACGACGAGCATTCGACAATGTAGAAGTATGTAAACTTGATTTTCTATTTATGTAATAACCATTTTTTCTCGTTTACTAGTGAAAGTTTGGAAAAAAAATTGTTTTTTTAATTTTTATTTTTGAAAAGTGAACAAATGAATTATCAATTTAAATTTTTCAAGGTTTCCAATAACAATCATTCCTTAAATGCGCCTATACAAGTATTTTTAAATGTGGAGTGCTGAATGTTGCAGAAAGTTGTGTTGCTTTTGTTAAAAAAAGAATTATTTTTCAAACAATTTCTAGTCTTGCAATTTAAGATGTTTCTCCTGTCAAATGAACTAGCTTTTTGTCAATTTGAATCAAATTCAGCTCTATGTTGAGGTAATCCAAGGTGCTGTGTAAATCCTTCCTTATCCCGAAAGAATGAACTTCCTTTAGCTCTCCGCATTTTCTCAGCTTTCGCTGGTTCTCATTTCCACGCTGAATGAAAATTTTTCTAACCACGCTTCATTCCTCGTACTTTCATGCTTTGCTCAATGTACGGATAAATTTCTTCCCAACGTCGACATTGGCGTAATCGGGCGCCGCCGGTTTTAGTGCGGGAACGAATATGTTGTATTAAAAAATTCCTTTAGAGTCGTTATCAAACTTGAACAGCGTCGTAAAATAAAATTTTACTACATTGTGAAATTCCTGCTGTCATAGCAGTGGCGAGTGGATGCGGCCTGTGAGTCGTGGGACGTGACGAGGGAACCAGAATTCTCCGTGGAATCACCGTCGCCGTTGCCAAAGTAAAAGTCAAATTGCAATTCAACGAGGAGACGAAGACGAAGTTTTGCTCACGTGTCATCATCACCTAGCAGCTACCTACGTACAAAAGTGTCTGTTTTGCGATTATTTTTTGCTGATGTAGCCGCGCTATTCGTTCAATGGAAATTTTTAAACCCCTAGGGAGTTGGATTGGTCAGATTTAAAATTTTGCATTTTCCATCGTCTGCAATCATCGGAAGGGTTATTGCTGAAAAACTTTTCGGAAGGGTGTTGCCATGGGAAACCTGCGCTGGAGGAAGACCGAGAGGTTTTCAATAAATTTCTCCTATAGACGATGAAATGGGTAATAGCAACTTATTTCCGATCGACCTTCGTGGTAGATTTGTTTCCACCGAATCTGAGATGTAAAACATTCAAAAACCAGGACATACTTAATTGCAAGCTTGAATTAGAATATTGCTGTTTAAATTTTATTTTTGATGATTGAATTTAGTTAAGTATGTTTAAAATATCAATCATGGCTGGCTCATTCAAGCAATCAATTAATGATGAAAATAACCATACAATGACTAAGGCTTATTTTTATCAATATTAAATCTTATTCATACATTATTAAATACTTCTTCAATTGATGATGATGATGAGGACGATGCTGGTCGGTGGTAGTTGAACAAATGCACGCGACTCAAAATGGACCACTAGTATGCGTGACCACACAGCTATGTTTTGCAATATGGCTTGTCTAGTGCCAATCAGTAACGATGTTGCATTGTTTGAATTGAACGTTTTCTTTTTCAGAAAATTCTAACTCGATTTCGTCTGTGGTGGGAACAATATTGAGAAAAAAACAACTGAACTTTAAGATAAGGAACTGTTAAAAAACTACCAAAGCAACAGAGAGTGGACGTAACGAACCTCACCGATTGCCTTTTCGCAAATAATTTTAAGAATAATGTTGTTTACAAAATTTCGTAGCACCTTCGTGAAGATGAGTACCCCCGTAAAATGAATGCTGATCCCGTAGCTCTTCCGTGAAAAGTACGATGAAACAAAATTACGTTTGTTTTCCTGTAGCATTGACGGTTCTCAAATATGATGGCCTGCACTTTAATTGAATGTTTGCTTATTGCAAGGAATATTGTGACCCGTAACGCTGGTAGATCACCTTTTCATGGTGCGTTACGGGGTATCAGATCGAACATATAATAGTCCCTCCATACTTCAAATTCCCACTCATCTTCCTATCCATTATATTGTTATTCCTATTAACCTCGAGACGGTCGCGAGTAATCGGTTCTATCCCCTTAACTATAGTTTTAAGATAACTGTTGTATATAAATTCGGAAACTTGGCTCTGTAATGTTGAATCGATTGAGCCTGAACAAATTCTGATTGAGCCAAACGACATTCTAAAGGGGGGGGGGGGGGGGGGGGCTCCAATACAAATGAAATACAATATTCTGCATGACTCGAGAACTAATCAAGTAAATGGAACCAAATTTGGTATGTGGTGGTTTTTGAAGACAAAAAATGGTTCTATGTTGATTTGAGACCCCTCCTCTTTCTGAAAGGGGGGATCCCATACAAATGAAACGCAAATCCTTGCATAGCTTAAGAACTAATCAGGGAAATTTGGCATGTGGAAGTTTTTGAAGTAGAGAAATGTTTCTATGGTGATTTGAGACTCTTCCGCCATATGAGGAGAAGGGGGCTCTCAAACAAATGGAACACATATTTCTGCATAACTCGAGAACTAATAAAGCAAATGGAGCCAAATTTAGCATGTGGAGGTTTCTGAAGAAGATAAATGTTTCTAAGGTTGTTTGAGACCCCTTTCCTCCTCTGGAAGGGGGGAGGGCTCTTATACAAATGAAACACAAATTTCTGCATAACTTGAGAACAAATCAAGCAAATGGAACAAAAATTGGCGTGCTCGTTGTTATGCTTTTTTGAATGCAAGAAATGTTAATATGGAGATTCCAAACACAAATTTCAACCAAACATGAGAATCATCCAGATAATTAAAACACAAACTATGTATTTCTTGGGTGAGAAGATTGTTCTGATAGAAGCCCTTCTTAGTAAAAAAAAACTTTTTCCATAAAAAAACAACCATTGTTCATTCATTTTGTTGCAGGCGTAGCAATGCTCGCACCGCTCGCAAAAATTACAATAGCCCTTATTACATTTAATGTCTTGTAAAAAGCAACAATACTCGGATTCATCCACCAAGGAACGGATTGAACGGATTCCGCTAAAATTTTACCAAAATCCGGTAATTTTTTTACACACAACTGTAAAATTTCAGCTCAGCTCAGTTGAGAGATTGGTAAAATTTTACAGATTTATGTAAAAATATCGAGGGGCACGCCACTTTGCAATTATTGAATCGCTGCAAATCCTTATCTAATTCATACAAAAACCACCACTATCGCTATTATTCGAAACAGTATTATAGATCGTGAAATTCATCGCGTATTCGCGTTGCATCGTCACCGATTTTTACTCGAATCGCGAGCAATGATATTGATGTCTGGCAGCCATGACATTTATGTTCGAGCTACCCTTTTTTTCTGGTAACAGTGTCGAAATTTGTTTTGATTATTTCGAGCAGGTGAATCCAAGCAAGCAACTATTCTGTAACAAAATCAGTAGTTTTGTTTGCGTTTGTTTCGGTATTAGCGGAAGCAGACCGAATAAATTCTTAAATGAAAAAAAACAGTCTTTGAAAGCTAAAGAATTCTGGGCCTGCCTGGATATGTTTATATAAAAAATACATCATTCCTAGGGGGGAGTCATCTTTTATTAAATCGCATTAAATCGTATTATAATACCACTAATTCAAGATTAAAATATTAATCTTGACAATAATGTGATTTAGAGTAAATTCGTTTTGGAGTGTACATGTTAGTTTGACAGATTATCCGTATTGGCTCTGGCTTATTGGTATTCGTGAGATGTGGAAATGTATAGCGGTGTTTGTGTTTCGTCTCAATGTATATCCTTTTACACGGAACAGCTGATTATGGTGATGTCAAACCAACAATCAATATGCAACTAGCGGTTTGAAATTGGTTCACTGTTGTAGAACCCCTTTGTCCTACGTACACCTTGAAGCCACCACCTTGCTATACATATTTGCGCCTTTGTTTTGATTTGCTGTGTTATTTTGACAGAATATTTGAGAGTGTGTTAGTGAGAGTTCATTCTGAGGGACGCATTATTAAGCTTGGGACCGAGCTTGGGACCGATGTTCTAGTACTGACTGAGCCAAGAAAAAAATCTTATTTGTTAGGGACCTACTGGTCTCACACCCCGTTCACACTGTAACTTATATTACGTGATATAGACTATCTTGATACCAGCATCTATACATCTAGTTTTCACTGGAAATAATGTGCATGGCATTTGATATCAAGATACTCTATATCAAGTAATATAGGTTGTAGTGCGAACGGGGTATTAGAGTTAGTCTATGGTCAAACTATCAGCGCACAGTTTGGAATGTTATGGTAGTTTGACGTCATCACCCACGTGCTCAGCAATGTTTACAATAGTTTTGCTTCCAACACAAGTAAACTGCTTGATGTGCCGGACCTAAGCTGAACGACATTGACTTGCCACCAGGTGACGACTCCGCCGCACGTCAACAAATCAGTGCCAACATTAGATTAGGGCGAATCTGCTTTTGTAAACAATGGCTTTCGTAGTCATTTTCTCTTGAAAAAAAAGGTCACATATACAAATTAAGCACTCTTTAAGGAAGAGGAGCTTTATCTCTATCCGCTGATAAATTCAATTTTCAAGAAAGTGTATTCGACTTCCTATAAATTAGAAGACAAAGTGTTTGTTTACAAAAGCAGATTCGCCCTAATCAAATGTTGGCGCCGAAATAAAAAAAAAAAAGCAAACCATGCGCGATAACTATACACTGTTAATAAAATTATAGCATTGTATTGACAGTTTATGATATCATAATACCGTATAATGATACTATAATTTTATTATTTTCACTAATACTCATAGTATTGGCATTAAAATTAATGCAAGATTAAGTTGTCTCCCCCCCCCTAGCATGTGTGTAAAGTTGATTAGGAGTAACACGTTGACAATGAGTAAACATCGATCGGATTCAAGCCGATGTTGACTGTTGGTCATCTTACCACTACGAACTATCTTTACTCACTTTTGGGTAGCCATACTTCTGACGAATTTGTGTCCATCGTACTCAAATGTGGGTTATTTAGAAATAACGTGTAGTTTAAACTTCTCGTTAACAGTTCTTGGTATGCTGTTCCAATCATATGGCAGCGAATTATGTCCTTCGGTGAGGTCTGGGCCGGGTTTATGATGCCTGTTTTCTCGACTATGTTTTTTGGGTGGGCTGGTTTGGTGCACTTGAGAAAATCTTCAATTTTCTTCTAGAAATAAACCTGTTAATCTCACTGCAAACAGTATGTAAAATTTGAATTGTATAACAAATTAATTAGCTTCGAATCATCAACGATCGTGCTAGGGAGAATTGCCTGGGCAGTCTGTGTGTGTTTTTTGTGATGCAAGAAAAATTTTTGGGAGCGACGAATATCATTTTATTTCTGCCAGTTCTCGTTGTCAAATTTTTCGGGCAGTTCCATTCTGTCAATGATAATTTTTATTCTGATCGCATCGTCATCGCGCTCTCATCGCGATTGATCTCGCTGATCACAAAAAAATGCTTTCAGCACAAAGAAAATCGTCATCATCTTGAAAATTTCCATGCCAGGGAAGTCGTATCTAACGCTCATCTAACTCCCCTAGAAAAAAATCCAAGTGTGTAGGACCTAATGCAATGTTTGGCATAAATTTGCGCGAAAAGCGAGCGTGCAGTGGTTGGTAGCATGATAATCGTCCATCACGTCGTGTTCTCTATGGTATGTTGGCTGAATTTTTGCTTAGTTTAGTTTCGCATCGCGTCGCTAGTCGCGTTCACCCGTTCGCTTAAAGGGCGAAAAAAATGGGACAGCCCATATATCGGTTCAGGTTGGTAGTAGGCCGCGTCCAAAAAACTGACGTGTATTATAGTTTCCGCCATGTTTTTCCCTATTGGTGATTGTTTAGTGCAAGGATAAATCAAGCGTTGAATAATTTGGTAGGTTCACTTCGTACTTTCTTTGGGTTTGACAAAATTTTATTCAAAATAATCTCCACGAAGTATTTCGAAAGTGACTTCTCATGTGAGCCTTCTCTGTTCTAAACAAGATACAAAAGCACAATAGATCAATCTACGGCAGTAAAACAAGAAATTGTAAAACACTTCGTTAGTATAGCACCAACGGAACAAGCGTAAGCGGCCAAACCGAGTACAAGCAAATTAACAACATTTTAGGCTCAGAACATCTCCGATCTGTGAGCCCTAGCCACTCTTTCTTTTTTAAAGTAAACATTTAAAACACTGGAAAGTCATTATTGAAACGATAGTTTTAGTTTTTTTTTTTTTAATTTCACAAGCAATTCAATTTTTTTCATACCCATCAATCAAGTCTTGGAAACATATTCAAATCGACGTATCTGATTTTGAAAACAAAAAGGGGAGCAAATCTTTATAGGTACATTTCTCAAAACTCTCAGCAAAACTCTTGTTTTGGTTGTTTGTTTGCCTAGATTGCGTGAAATTCATCAAGGTTTCAAGAATTTAACGTTTGAATCTTTCTTCCCTTCTTGGTTTACAAAATCAGATACGTCGTTTTGAATACGTTGTCGAGAAGTATTGCTCAACCAATGAGTTGAAAGTTCTAGTACATTATTGGTGTTACCAACATTGAACATTTATTAGGGCAGAGCTTATTGTATAAGAAAATGCCTTCAAAATGCTTGTGTCGTTTGGTTTTCTATAGTGCTATTGCACAGTAGGTTTTGGATGAACCGAAATCAGTGGTGTGGAAATTTTCTACTATTTTTGATCGTTTTTGTTCACTGTAAATTATCTTAGACTTGAAAAGCTTTGGAAAGTGTATGCATTTTCCATAATACTGTTTCCCCAAGCGTGAAGATTCAAGTCGCTCAAGGTTTTATTTTTTTGCCGCGAAAGCGGTGAAACAAAAAGGATTTATTTTTCTTTTCGCGCTTAATCATAAGTCAGTGAGAGGGTTTGACAAAAAAAAAAGGTAAAAATCCTTAACACAAAGTCATAACGCCAGAGCTCTGTCAGTATGGGAGGGAAAAATATTTCTAGTCTGAAATTGCGGTATAATTTGACTGTTGCTGCTGGTGATGGAATCCGAGAAGGTCGCGGCGCTTGGTTAAGGAATTATTCAACGACCACACAATTACGGTACAGGCTAAGTCAAGATAATGAAGAGATTTATTGCGCTAAAACCCTAAAAGGGGATAATGAAGAATCCGGTAGTGGTTTTTGCTTTCAATAAATTGAAAACGGGCGGTAGATGCTGTAATCACATTATGCTCAAGTTAGCTCTCTCGGAGTATTAATTAACTTGTGCGCTCCTGGTGTACGGATTCGGAAAAGTTTTAAGATAAGAATATTGTTTTAGGAAAACAGAATCCAGAAGAGAGGTTGTATCACAGTGGTAGTATTTTTTAATTAAGCTGATTGGAACAGTTTAGCTTTCTATCAAGAAGAAAATTGCAAAGTTAATTTACCTCTAACGACGGTGGAAATTTTGTATATTTGACTAGTTGAATAGGTAATAAGATCGAATGAATTCTTATAGTTAAAGTACAATCCAACGAAATAAATTTCAACTTTTGGGTATTTCAACTCCATTGGAAAGCCTTTTTATGTGTCTTTCCTACTGGATATTAGGAGAGCATTAGACACTACAGAAGTCTTTAAACCACAGACCAAATATGCCTACATGTCAAAGGAAAAATCAGAAGATCTATACCGAGGAACAGTTAAGAAAACCGGATTGCAACCGTCATGAAAATTAGTCTGGTTTTGGGTAAAGATTTTCAAAAAATTTGCACGAAGCGATCGGACATATTTCTACGCATCGATTTAAATAGCGTATATTGTTGATTTCAGGCCACATACTTAGCTTTAGCTTAGCTTAGCTTGACTGTCTGCACGTATCAATGGTTGCTACACTGATCAGGATCAGTGAAATTGCGCTGAATGGAGCTGGAAGTAACCGACCATTCTTACTGTACACGTTTCAGTGACTCAATTTCTTTAATAATCAAAAACGGCGATGGCCACGTGCTTGCAATCAGTTGGTAATAGGGAAGGAAAGTTATGTGACCTTTGCTGATTAGGGACCGTGTTTACCTCTGCATCCCTACAAAGGTCACAGGAAGGAGCTTTTTCTATGTTAGTAGGGTAGGGCTCGATGGATCAGGGTTCACCTTGATAAGTGATGTGATCATATAATATAGTTCATTTAATTCAGGGGACAAAAAGGATAATAATTACCTGTTTCGCTCCGCGTTTTTGAGAGCACTTATCAACTCTCAATTGTCTGAAAATTACGAGGTTCAACTGGTTAGCGTTCTGTATTTTTCGTGTTACCTAAATGACAGGCTAAATGATGCCCATCCAAAACGGCTAAGCTTGCCCCATATAGCATTGCAGGTGAAGCAGCATCGTATCTCGAACTTAACTCCACCAACTGTGGAACTGTATCTACAGCAATGTCATGTCGGTAATGGAACTGGTCCATGGTGGGACTGGTTTACCAAGAGAAGTTTGCCGAACATCGGTGTTTGCAGGTTACCGGGTGTCCGGAAAGATTTTCCCAAGTCCTGGAGTTGAGTTTGGTAGAAAGGTACAAACTGGTTGAGCCAAGAATGGCTACGGTGGCGATACAGTTAAGGGTCAAACATGAACTACTCCGATAATAAATGTCTTATAATATCGGAAAACACAACGGCATAAAATGCACGTCAAACTTGCTACCCTTACCTATTATGGTCATCTGAATAACCGAATTTCAGGCCACATACTATTGAAAAACTCATAAACATTAAACTTTGTCTTGAAAAGTATATTAACTCAAAGAATATTCAATTGTACACCGTGTCCAATATATTCTCATACACTTTTTCCATGCATTGGTGTAGTGCAACTACTCAACATGCTTCATGTATGTGTAGGTGTAGTTTTGCCCTATGTTCATACAAACGCTATTAGGTTATGTCCGATTTTTCTCCTTCGGTGTTAATCTTTTATCAGCGATGAAGGAGTTTCGTGCTGTGGTGATAAAAAAGTTTTTGAAAGGTGAGCTTTCAAGAAACGTAAGGTTCACGGAGTTTCGGAAAAGACTCGAAAGAGTCAGTCTGCTTTTGTCGCGGCACGGTGGGGAAGAATTTATCTTTTCCTACGAAAAGTTATTCGTCTTGCAGCAATCCCACAATGTCCAGAACGACAGATTGTCGGCTCTCTCTTCGAGAACTTTTCCAGAGAGCGATAGGAATATTCCACGGTTCCAAAGTGCTGCGTCAGTGATAGTTTGTGGAGGAATTTGCAAGCGAGGCAAATTACCACTGGATTTCATTTAAAAAGGCGTTATAGTGTATGCCGTATATTATAAAACGGAAGCTTTGGAGAAAGATGTCAAGCCATATGTACAAGAGGTGTTTGGATATGATCACTATGTGTTTCAGCAGGACAGAGCGTCATCACATACTGCAAACCTCGTTCAAGGCTGATGCCGAGAAAATTTGACCGACTTTTTGGAGCAGAATGAATGGTCTCCCAGTTCATCAGCTCTAAGTCCCTCTAAGGATTATTTCATATGGTCATACATGCTGGCGAAGGTAAATGACCACAGGGCGTCTAATATGAACCAATTCATAACCGTAATCAAACGAATTTGTCGATGGAAGCCGTGCGTGCCGGCTGTGACGGTTTCAATAAACGTCTGGAGCTGGTCAAGAAGGTTAAAGGTGGTGTTATTCCAAAACATATGCTTTAGTTTATGAGTATTATATTGCAATATTATGGGTAAAGTTATCAATAAAATCTGGATTATCGATTTGAAATAAATAGAATTTTATTTTGTAGGAGAATATATTGGACACGGTGTATAGTACCAAGAGATGCCATTAGATTTTATATTTTAATCAGATTTATGAGAACCTAGACAGCTTCTTTACAGCGATCTTCAAACCTTGTCTTCTAAAATTCCTTTTACTCCTATAAGCGGTTTTATTTTGACTGTATGAGCTCGTAGAATTTTGTTTTGAAATGTCGTTTTAGGACTTATTCATATAATCATATTATGGTCAGTTGAAAGAGAATTTTGAGATAATTTTGCCTCCAAATAATGCATTAAATGGCAAATTGGCATCTAAAGAAGTTACCAAATGACCAAATAGTTTTATAGTAGTCATTGCAAAGATAAATTGGCTTGATTTTTTACATGGCGATTCATAAAACTTTACAAAATGGCTTGCATTGAGTAATGTAGTTCCACATTATCATTTCAAACAACTCAATGAGGTTGTACATTATAGTTTTATTTTTATTTTTCCTTTACCAATACACTCTTGAAACAGTTTTTTTTTTATTTTAAAGTGAGTTTTATTTATTGTTATCCGTGCTTGAAACAACCATATCGATAAATGTATTGGTGAAGGCATGATACGCAGGAACTGAGTGAGTGAACAAAATTAGTCGTTTTTAAGATTAATTTATTCCACCACGCAAGTCGAATGGACAATAGCTCTGTCTATTTGTGATTCACTTTTTGTTGATTGAGTTTCTATTAAAATACGACCTTTATTTTCTATTTCAACAAGAATGCATACATTTTTGTTTTGCGACATGTGAAAAATCTTCTTTACCGGAAAAGGATCCGCTGCATCAGGGTTGGTAATCCCTTACCATTACCAGCTTAGTAACCTGTGCCATCACCAGTATCTGCCCACAAAAAATACTTTCCCAAAGGAACACATTTCACTTTATATTAACATTGGGCGTTTAGTTGCTAGATAAGTTCTGTAGTTTGGCACTGAATTTACTGACTACAATGTGCTTGTTGGCTTCCGATTCATTTTTGCTTTGAAAACGGTACGTCACAATCACCAAGTGATCCGATCGGAAGCTTCGAGCACTAGTACACAATCAAATGAGGAAACGAAAATGAATCACCAACAGAAGCCAACGAACGAATCAATCAATTTTACAAACAAGCAGTGATGAACACGCACACAATTGACAGGCGAAAAAGTTCATGCTATGTTCATTCAATGTTTACCTTGGCCCATCAGTTTTTGGTTTGAAAGATGAAGCTGAACTTCTTATTGTGTGCGTCTATTGAATCAAAGAAGAGATTGCAACGAATGATTTATGATACGATTGGAACCATCCTTGGAAGCAAGGTTTATTGAGAACCTTTATGACATGTTGGCTGGGAGCTGTATAACGAGCTTGACACGTTTCTCAAAAGAATCGCAAGCTGCACGCACCTCAAATGAGCTTCTCAAATTGGTCCATAGTGCTCACTTGATGTTCGCTCGGCTAGGCCAGCATGTACGACCATACATGAAAGTCCAAGTGATCCAGGGAGCTGGGAGGCTACCAAGCCTTATCTGCAGTTGTGATGCTTTGTACAAGAGCAGACTTAAATTCCTGTACAGTGGCTATTTGCAACCTGAAGAAATTTGGACTGAATCCTGAAAAGGTGCCTGACTGGAAAACACGTCTTAGGCTTCTCAATTGACATATGGTTATCAAGCTTTAAGATGCAAATAGTAATAGTAAGCAGGGGTGTACAACAAAAGTTCAATTCAGTGGACGCAGTAGTTCTACGCCCCAACAATAAAAAAAATCAGTCAAATTCTCCCGACACAATGCTTGGACAATATTCGCCGTGTCCGCCGGTGCGTTGTCATATGAAAAGTCGCAATGCTCCTTCCGGTAGAGATCCTGAAGTGTCGGGGCATCAACCTTCTCAAGAACTTCATTCGCCGTTTTTCTCGATAAAAACCAGTGGAAGCTTTCCACACCTGGATGCGACACCCCACGCCATCACGGACGCGAAGCACTTGAACTGCGGAATGTTTATGTGAGACGGAGAAGTGCGGGCCAACGCCGGCACCTTCTGCTGAGTTTCTTATCAGACAACAAGAACTCCTGACCTGCATGCCGCAAAAGTATCAGTTTGGCTCTGTCCAACCTTTTCTTCGTTGTAGCCTCCATTACATCGTGAGCCTTGCATTTCTTGTACGGCTGGTATTCCAGGTCCTTTGTCTTCCTGATCGAGCGGTTCATTTTTCGACGAACCAGCTCCTTTACCACCTTGATGGCCCGGGCCCTTGGCTGAGCCCGTCTGCCGGTACCAACGGATGGTGGTATAAATGAAATTTCATTTCAGCTCGTGAAATTTTCACTGCCGGAATATGTCGCCGGGTCGCTCACCTCTCGCAAACAACTCTAGACAAAATCGTCAAAAGGTCGAAAGTAACAATTGTAAACAATGACTTAAATCGTAAATTTCCTGAAAATACCAGGTTGTTAATATCTTTTTCCCCTACCGACGGGAAGGTAATAACTCCTTGTATCTGTTGCTGGTGCTATTTTGTTTGTGGGAGCAAGCAGATCCTAGAAAAATACGCTAGAAGTCATTGTTTACAAATGTTACTTTCGACCTTTTGACTATTTTGTCTAGAACTATACTCCGACGTCGCGGTACTCCTTCACACTGTCACCAATACCAATACACAGAATGCACATGGTGCACACCTACACAACCATGAAAAGCTGAATTCGAATTTATTTAACACCCTGTAAAGTACTTTATAGTTTGTTTTTTATTTCATGAACGGATCCTGAACGTTTTTATTGTGAAATGCGTGATGTGTTAGTTTAAAATATTCTAAGTTTCGAGATATTTCATTTTAAATTGTTATGAATATTTAAATTTGAACCAGAATATCGTAAATTAACCACCGCATAACATCAGAGGTCAAAATAATGACGTACTATAACAACAGCTTAAACATTCGCACAACGATGTTCGTCGCGTCGTTACAACATCTGTCCATAGTGCTTTTGCCAAACTATCTGACATCAATTAAAAATATTGAGTTACTTTTGGAAGAACTTTTCAATATCAATTTTCCTGCGCTGTTGTCAACAAAGTAGAGAGAAGACATCGCTGGAAACAGAACAAACTAATTAAAAATAATTTCCTTGCTCATTAATAAATTTCTTGGATTTCCATTTGTTGAAAGGATCCCTCGTGGGTTATGCTTTGTGACCCCATACTGGAACGGGCATTTTCCTGTGAAATAATGATGGAATGCTAACGTTCCTGAATCGAACAGCGCCGTAAGCGCAGAAGGGGTACAAGGGAAAAGAAGAGAGAAGTAAATTCGACCAAAGTTTTCCAACTCAATTTGCCTACACCTGGCTGGTATTATTGATAAGAATGGCGTCCTCCTTTTGGTTTCCAAGTTCACTCAGTTGAATCGAAGCTCTACCAAACGACGGCCGAACCAGCAACCGGCAGTCCGGCCTGCCTTTTTCTAGTTGGTATATCTGTTTTCTTCGCGTGGGCTTACCTGGAAAGAAACAGAGAAGTAAAATAACGGTTGAAATAAAGTAAAATATTAGATTCAAGAACACAGGGACAGCGGCATTAAGGGCAGGAATTTATGCGACTTTCTGATTAAATTTATTCAACGAAATAAGGCAATGAAAATTAGCCATGGATCTGTTTGCTTTCAGATTGAATTTGAATGTGATCAAGTAGGTATGTCTAGCAAGAGGTGGGTGGGGGTGGAATGTCATTTGATGAAAATTTGGTGTACCAGAATTTAGGGACATGTTCAGTTATCGTGAAGCTTTTACATAGAGTAATGCTAATCAATCAATTATTTGTATTTGAAGGAGATTTCTGAAACGAAGTAAACAAAATTACACAGATTGGAATATTTTCAGTAACTTTTCTATAAAAATAAACATCTGTAAAAGATGTTTAAATGATGGGTGTTTTTTATTTTCTTGAATTATTTTTTAGGTGAGTCATAACTTTGTGGTTAAAAATAGGAAAAAACAATGGCGCTTGTTTTACACGATTTGAATAAAAAGAATAAATGTATACGTGGAATACATTTTTCATTTTTATTAAAAGTCTTCTTAAGGTAGGATGACTTTAGGTGAAAAGAAAAGCCACGAATTTTTTTCACATGCCGAGCCTCTTTAAATGTTTTCCTATCAATTTTGAAGCAATTTTATTTGTTGCTACATGGTTTTGAACATTTGTGTAGAACTAACATTTGCATGAAAAAAAAAATGGACAAATATAGCCGATTTTTTAATGGGTTTACCTTAACGCGCACTTATGAAACTACACATATGCAGCATCAATCATAGTAACCCATGAGTCAGCAGCAAAATTTGACAGCTGCGTCCCATCGAGAATTTCTGGGGCAACCTGAAGCGTAAGATCTATTACAACAATTTTGTCGTGAAAACTGAAAAGGAAATGATAAACAAAACGAAGAAAGAACTCATAAACATGCCTACATGCATGTTTTCGTCCGCCATGGCGAATGTTCCGGTTAACTGCCGGAGGGCCGCTCGCAAGGGCGTAGAACGTTAATTCGTATCTTGTGAAGATATATCTGGAACCTATAATTTGATCGAAGTCACTGTGTTTGTGTGTTTTAGATTTCATATTTATTACAATGTTTTAAACTCTTTGCAAACAGCAGCTTTAGCACCACTCCCAGAATCGAAAGGCTGCTGACGCTGATCAATTGCGTAACAATCTGTCAAGTGGTTATCGAGATGGCTTCCAAGCAAGGAGTTGCTTCGAAAAAAAGTTAATGGTGCCGTCGTGGAAAATCCAGGCCAGCCCCACGGGCCGGCCGGGCTTTATGTCTTCAAGGCAAGAAAAGCGCCTAACCGAACCGATAAACAGATTACAGTAACCAAATCCTGCGCCAGGAAGCTATACCGCGAGTGATTGGTGCAGCCAAAATGCATCATAATGGACGACGAGACGTACATTAAAGCGGACGCTTAGCAGATTCCCGGCCTGGAATTTTTCATCGAGAAGTCCTGCCTGGATGTTCCAGGGAAGAAGAAGGCAACAAATTCGCCAAGAAGTTCTTGGTTTGGCAGGCGATCTGTGAGTACGGCAAATTCAGCCAGCCGTACCTAATGACTGGCACCATCAACGGCTAAATTAACAAAGAAGAATACCTCCAGAAGCGCCCGCTGCTTTTTCTCTGGTTCTGCGCAGGTGACACTCTCAGGGTGGCCACACAATCTTAATATAAAAATTCCCGCATTTTTGTCGTATTTTCCCGACTGTTAAGATGAATTAATATAAATTACTCGTAGCTAAAACTCTGAGCTCCCAAACTTTTTCCAGGTAGATTTACCACCAGACACTTTCAATTTATTTAAAATACGCCTTTTTGTGCGACAGGATGACCCAATTTTCCATAAATGTTGTCAAATTTGGTAGCTCCTTCTTGGTTCTAGCCAAAATTCGTCCAAACCATTTTCTTTTCTCTGGAAACCGGCAAACAACGTCAGACGGCATTGAGCACAGCTGCCCAAATTCTTCTTTCACCATGTGTTAACACCCTTACAAACGCAATTCACCAAACTTCAAACACATTCGCCACCACATGAAAGATAAATTCATTTCTGGCCTCACATGTTACAGCCATGTAGCCAGATTTTCTGAACGGCATCTTCAACGGTGGTTCAAATCGTGGTTTTGATTTATTTGTTTAGAACAAACGCAAAAACATCGCTGGTGTTTGTAAATTTTGTTTTATACCAGATCTATTTTGCATCATTTCAGAACTTATATAAGCTTCTAAGTTTCTTACTGAACGCCTTCCTTAAAAAAAAAAATTATTTCAATTAATTTCAGAATATCTATGAAGTATGAATGGAAATATCTATAATGAACATGACAGAATTTGATAAAACTTCTCGGCAGTTGAATAAAATTATTGGAAGTTTCCAGATAATCATGAAGTTTGCTCGCTGTCTTTCGAGAAGAGAAATGGTGGACCTTTAGAGAAGCTCATTGAATTGCCGAAATATTATTAACGTTTCTGGAAACTTGGATGAACTTCCAAAAAGTTTGCTGATATCCATGGAATAGGAAAAACTTTCTGGAAATGACGGGAACTGAGAAAATCAGATAACGCTTCCCAGAAGTTGTTTATTTCTGCTTTTTCAGGTACATATTCTGTGATAAAAAGCAGAATATCACACATATTTAAAGAACTTACGAGAAATTAAAAAAAAATCTTGGAAGCCGTAGAATTTCTGTGGAATAGTTAGCATTACCGAGATGTTGTTAAAACATACAAGAACTTTTTATATCTCCAAGATTTTGAATTGGTGAAAATTCTGTGAAATTGATTAAAAATTAGTTGTTTTTTTTTATTCCCGTTTGGGTTGGGTTAGAAAAATATAGAGTAGTAAGAAGTTTATGTTCTTCTTAAAACTTAAATACCCTGAACTTTTGGGATGTTTTCGGAACGATTGGAAAGTTTCTCGATCACCTGGAAAGATTCCTGGAGTTCTAGGAAGCTCCTCAAACTTATAGAAAAATCCTTCGAATGTTTCCTAAACTTTTCGAATGCTCAAAACATCCAGTTTCCTGTTTATCTGGGACGTTTTCTGAAATTCTGGAAAGTTCCTCGATCTTGGGGGAAGTTTTCGGAAATTCGCAGGACTACTGAGAAATTTCCTAAATTGCTGAATCTCCTGAGCATCCGGGAGTTTTTTCGAGCTTCTGGAAAGTTCCCTGAACTTCTGGGAAATTTTCTAAATTTCTGGGCTGTTCTCTGAACGTCTGAGATGTTTTCTGGCCTTTTGGAAAGTTTCCTGATCTTTGGGGGAGTTCCATGATCTTTGTGAGCATTTCCCAAAGTTCTGAGCAGTCTTTTGAACTCATGAGAAATTCTGAACTTCAAGAAAGTTTCTTGAACTCCTACATGTTCGTTGAACTTCTAAGAAGTTCTGCATATGTCTAGCAAGTTTTATGAAATTCTAAGAAGATCACTAAACCTCTAGAAAGATCCGCAAACTGTTGAAAAGCTTCATGAATTTCTTGGCTGTTCTCTATTGGAAGTTCTCTAATTTTTTGGCAAGTTCCTTGAATTTTTGGGAAGTTCTCTGAACATCTTGAGTAGTTCTTTGAACTTCTGAAAAAATACCCAAAATAATCTGATAAGTTTTCTAAACTTCTGGAAGCCCCCTGAATTTCTAGATAGTTACCTGAACTTCTGTGATGAACCCTTTACTTTTGGAAACTTCCCTGAACCCGTGGTAAGCTCTTTGAATTTGTGGACAATTCCCAGAATTTCTAGGAAACAATCTGAATTTCAGGAAAGTTGTCTGAACTTCTAGGAAGAACCCTTTATTTTTGGAAAGTTCCCTGATTTTATGGTATGTTCCTCGGGAAAGTCTTAGTCAAATCTTAGAACTATACCGAGCTTCTGATAAGTTCCCTGAGTTTCTAAGTGCACTGAATTTACAAGATTTTTTTTCGAACTTCTGGGAGATAATTTTTGTCCATCAGCTTTTCCGATATTGTGGGTGTAAATACCGCGGGCCGTTAGTCTTAAGAACAGATTTGCAAAAAAACCTCAGGTTGCAGCTGGAAAAAGTCATCAGTTGACTGTAGTTGTCGCATAATGATCATATCCCTTGGCATGTTGAAACGTCGCAGAAAGTGCTTCTTGTCATAGCTTGGCATGGCTATATCTATCACTGTCAGCACTATCAGATATCGTTGAAATGAGATGCATGCATTCACACACTCACCAACACTCAAACCAATCCCTGGTAAAAAGTTTGCGAAAAATCCTCGGTCTCTGAAGAAAACAAAACTTCTGATCTCTGGATATTGTAAGATTGACAAGATGATAGGTGCTGGTGGGTTTAACAACAAGAAATACTAAACCGGTGCGGGGAACGCAAAGTTGGTCTGTTGTAGCTGGTTCTTTTTAAGTTTGCTGATGCAAATCAACTATAACGATGTTAAAATAGACCACCGCAGAAGATGCTCTAAGCGTTACGTTTTAAACAGGCTGAACAATGAGATCGGTGGACCGAGAAGATGACAAAAACGCTACTCAAATCATTTGAAAAAGGTGTGAGTATGGTTCCTTCCATATGACAAAAATTCACGATGACTTTTGAAATTCCCGCCTTTTTCCCGCATATTTCCCGATAATTTTGGATTCCCGCATTTTTCCCGCATTTCCCGATTTTCCCGAGTCTGTGGCCACCCTGCACTCTGTTTTGGCCTGTCATTATGCAAAAACGGTAATGGAGTGGTACGAAGCCAACGATATTGTTACGGTTCCCAAGAAGGCAAACATCAATAGAGAAACTCTGGGTGATTATAATCCGTTTTACTTTTGTTCAAAATGTAAACCGAACTTCTGCCTTACTTCAAGGCATCAGAAGCACTTTACAGCGAATTTTTTTCGACGTTAGGTTAACCGTAAAGATGGGAAATCGATGAACGTTTTTGCACAATTTCATGCTTCAAACGAAACGATAATAATAATAAGAGAATATCTGATAAGGAGTATTTCAATCCATCATATCATGAATTCATCATGGGTGAATCTAGTTAGGAACAAACGTAATTTAGGTGTGCTTTATAGAAACGCTTATGAATTGCGATACGTAGCTATGAATGAGGGGGTTTTTCGAAACTATAATCATGCATAGCCTTTCAACAAACACAGTTCGAAAGAATCATTTAATTTTTTGCGTTATCTAATGAGCATGAGCACGATTGTCCACCCGAGGTTGCTACTCCGTTATTGTCAGATCAGCTGTTATTACACAGAGAACCAACAGATAATGCTTGGAACTAGCATACATCTTCAATGTGTAAAAACTGGTGTTCCCAAACTAAGGCAATACTGGGCTGATCTCACTCGAATGCAGGTCAAATAAGGAAAGGGTAGGAATGTGTTGACGTTACACTCGCTTTGAAGTAAGCCGCGAAGTCTATGCACGGGAAATCACTGGGATGTTGGATACAATGTTTGGGTGGCAACGGGATCCATCAATTGACGTCGACAGCGAATTAGATATTTAACTATTCTCTGAATAGAGATACACATTAAAGTTATTCAAATGATGGCACCGATATAAACCACCAGTAAGGATGCTGTTGAGGTAACTCACAGGTGTGGGTGGTTAATTTCAATGGAATACAAGAATACATTAAAACATCGAGTTTGAAAATTGATTTTAACCTCCAGTAAGGATGCCCTTGCAGCAACTGACAACTGAACCACTGAAGGGTTGGTCATTTCAATGCAATACAAGAATACATTTAAATAACACGATAACCGATTTAATCTTCCTTGGGTGTTAACATTTTGTGACGAATATTGACACGGATTTCATATTTACAATGTAGAATATTTAAAATACCAAGTTTAAAGTCTTTGCTGTCAAAATGCTTATAAGAGTCTTAATTTTCATTTTTTGGTAAGTACTGCCCTTTCTAACCCGATTGTCAACAAGGAATCTGTGTCGGAAAAGGGCATGTTTTGGCACGATCCGTGAAGCGGAGACAGCTTCAAATTTTCATCGGAATATGCTTTTCGACGGATCAAACTTCATGATTTTTCATGAATAGTTTACTTCTAGTCTTGAAATCTTCTTGGTCATGCTGGGACAATCCGAATGCCCCCGGGGAAGCATTTAAAAGGGGAAATATTCAGATTTTCGCCGAAATATGCCTTTTGATGGCTCAAATTTTATGATTTTTGTTATGTAGTCTACTTTTAGTCTTGAAATGGATCATTAACCACATTGGAAATGTTGAGACAACCTGGATACCTCGGAGGGACCCTTTAGGAGGGGATAAGAACGGATTTTCTCCGAAACATGCCTTTTAACGGCTCAAACTTCATGATTTTTCTGAGCAGTCTACTCTAGCCTTCAAATGGACGAATAACCATATTGTCCATTCCGGGACAATCTGGATGCCCTTGGGGAGCCTTTACGGGGGAGATCAATGACAGTTGCCTCTATTTACATACGAACTTTGATTGATCTTTACGAGATCGAATCCTTTTAATGTTGATTTTTGCTTTTAAAGATTGATCCTATGATTTTAAAAAAATCGGAGAGATCATCTTTTGTTTTGATCATACCGATCTTTAGCAACCATAATCTTAACCTTAATTGTAAATGTCAAACTTATAAACCCGATCGAAAATTCATAAAATGGGAGGCAGAATGGTAAATTTGCTAAAAATATCGTGGTAAAAAATGTAGTGTAAAGTGAGGCTTGAGGTGTTAACTTTTCTTTGAAGCCTTGGCTGCAACATCATGTTTCACGTCGTCAGCATAGGGAGCGTGGCCAACTTGGCAGTGGGCCAATTCTTGTCGCCAATCGCTATAACTCAACCGTATTGAAACCGATGAATTGATTTTTCTTACATGACTTGTGTCTATGTGAAACTAATCATGAACATAATTTTGATCTTGTACGGCTGAGTAAAAGCGATTTGTGACGAGAATTGGTCCCGCACCCTATATGGGTTCAATCAGATGATGAAAAATCGGCAGTATAATGAACAGTCATGGGCCAAGACGAGAACCTTGTGGCACCTAGGGCTGATTACTGATAAGTTTGATTGCTTTTCTAGCAAAAAAAAGCTACCGAGCTCGATTACCGATCTGGTTACCGAAATTACCGAAATCTGGAAAGTTTGGGCACGGGCACGGTAATAGAATTCACGAGTTTCCAAGATCAACGATAAACTAATTCAATTGACAAAGCTTTCTTAGTTTATCGTCTTCATGCATGGTCGAAATTTGGCATGTTTCGACGAAAACCCGTATTTGTCTCCTCATGAAGGATTCTCTTGGAGTATCTGGGTTTCCCGGAATGGTCAATATGGTTATTCGTCCATTTAATTGAAGAAGATCTTACAAATGCTGCTGCACGGGAGAGAGCAGACAATAAATTGTTTCCTATAATTTTAGTTTTGAGTTACCATATCAGATATTTTTTAATTCCATGATCATTGCGAAGTTATTGTCCAGGCATACCTGTACTGAAACACCATTTATCAGCTCTTCGTAATCCTAGAATTGAAGTTATCATGTGGTTTTGGTGTGTATGATCAATTGATAGATGGACCATTTTAAGAAATACATGAATTTTTGACCTCGATTGATTTCGTAATGCATTTGTAAATGTTTACAAAAGTCTTAGATTCGCCAAAAAACTTTGGCTTACTAGTAATGTTTTTTTACTTCACAAACGAAGGTTATCAAGCATTTCAGAAAAACTTATTTTATTGGGTATGACGAAAAACAAGATCAATTTCAAAATTCAACAGAAACAGCGGTAAAAATCAAGTAATCAAAATGACCCCCTTTGGCCATATGATGATCGCCGGTAGCCGTTTTAGCAATTCGTTCCAAGCCTTCTTCAACGCCGCACGATTACGTTTACATTAAAAAGATGGATAAAAGTTGCCGATTATTCATGGGTTCACCTTCACCCGCACTGACAAAACTACCCATGCAGCATCAATCATAGTAACCCACGAGTCAGTAGACAAAACTTGACACCTCTATCAGTCGAGCTCTAACCGTTATCGCAAAAACAGTGAAGCAACTCCGTTCAGAATCGGTTGCGTCAAAAACGGACATCGTGCGACACTTTTAGACAACAATCAGAGCATCGAAAGAAAGCCCGGTTCCGGACGGCCGACAACCCTGAGCGACAAGAAGCTTCAAAGGATGCTGAAGAGGAAGACCGAGGAAAACGTGGTTACATCGCAGCCTGCGCTTGGCCGGGAGGTGGGTTTGACCGGCAAAACAGTGAAAAAGTACTAGGCAAACATGAACATATATGTCAGGAAGCGGAAGTCGCGTCCACTGGTTTTGGAGCTGCAGGCAATGACGCAGCGGCAGCGGCTAAATAAGATGGTCAACTCGATTTTCCCGGTGAATCGCGACCTGGCGGTGGTGATGGACGACGAGACCTATCGCTACCCAGATGTCAATGACTGGCAAGGCACTTCGTATTTTACTTCCTCCACAAAAGAAGTGAGCTCCGAGGTGAAGTTCATTTCAAACACCAACTTGCCCCAGAAGGTGCTCCTGTGGCTGAAAATCAGCGAGAAGATGATGTCAAAGCCGCTCTTTTTTCGCTGCGGACTGACCATGAACGGGGAAATTTATAGTACGAAATGCCTGCCGGAAGTTGCATCGTTCATCAAGAATTACCATCAATGCGAAGATTTCGTTGTTCTGGTCGGATCTGGCGTCAGCCCACTACTCGAAGCGATCGTTGGAGGAGATGGAGCGGCTAAATACCCAAGTCAGCGAACCCGCAAAACGTCCCCCAGCTGCGTCCCATCGAAAATTTCTGGGCCAACCTGAAGCGTAAGATCTACTCCAACAATTTTTTCGTGAAAACTGAGAAGAAAAAACATGCCTCGACGCATGTTTTTTTCCGCCATGGCGAATGTTTCGGTTAACTGCTGGAAGGCCGCTCGCAAGGGCGTAGAATTTTTTTGTAAGTAAGCTTAAATAATTACCTTCCATGGGGAATTTATCAAAATCAATAATCTGGCTTAGCTTTTTTTTTATCACCATCCGAAAAAAGTCACTTTCTTCAATGCAAACGTTACGTTTGTTTGTTGGTTACGTCTGTTTATTCAACTTTATTCTCGAGAAGATTCTCGATTGGGCTTATGTCAGGGATGTGGGCGGCCATTCTAAGGGTTTGATGCGACAGGAGCGGATATAGGCGAGCGTTTTCTTTGCCGTATGGTTGGAATCATAATCTTGCTGAAAGATATAGTTGCCTTCCAACCCCATGTTCAGCAATGACTCCTCCAGATTTTCACTCAGAATATCGATATAACATCTGCTGTCATGATCTCATGATTGATAAGGGCCAGATTACTCACTCCAAACCACGAAAAGCAGCCCCAGACAATAACGTTAACTCCACCGTGTTTCATGGTTGGCTAGAGATGCCTATCCTGCAGTTCTTCATCACTTCTGCGCCATACTCTCTTCCGCCTTTTCTTGTTGACCAGCTCAAACTTGGATTCGTCCGACCACACAACACGTTTCCAGAACACCAGGGGCTTAGTTATGTGGGTTCTGGTGAATTGGTGAAAATGAGTGGTTTTTCCTTGTTAGTCCGGCTGATGTGCGGTCGATTCCGGGCAAAATGACTTTTCAACCCCTGATCAGCAATGCGTCGACGAATAACGCGATCCGAAATCGGTAGGCTCAGCTTCTCTTTCATATCTCGGATGGTGATGAACGGATTTTCTTGATCTCTCGGATGATTATGTTTTCCTCTCGGTGATCCGTTCAACGTTTTCGTCCCGGCCGACCAGCAACACTTCCAAGCTTCTGATGCTTCAGAAAAATCTTCTGACCACGCACCACGGCTCACTCCATTCTCTTAGTAACCTGCGTGCCGGGTATGGTTCCGATTGCAATCACGCACGATCAGATTTCGGTCCAGTAGCGAAATTTGTTTCCCACCGACGTAAGCCGCTTTAAAATAACTCCCGGTGAACTCAACACGTATTCTTTTTCGAGTTTCGGCAGAGCTCTGAGGCGGATGTAAGCAATGAAACGCCAAAGCAGTGGTTTACGGGGGGTATAGCAGCGCATTCTACACTGAAAAATTCCGTTGAATGATCTTTATTCTTTGTCATACCTCAAACAAAAGATAACTAAGTATTCCGTCAGAGGTAAATTGAAATTAACGAGAATATTGAAATATATGTGTGAAACTTGTCAAATGAGTCCGAAATTATCCAAGGTCTTTATTCCAAGTTTTCTTTCAGTTGTTTTTTCAAGTGTTCGAATGGAAGTATTTATATGCTTCAGCAGTTATTGTAACATTTCAAAATTGCAACACATTCCATAGTTTTTTTTTTAAATGAGTGATAACCACCTAAACTGTAAGTACAAAAGGTTTCCAAGTGCATGAAACTTGACAAACACGTATCACTGTTCGTGCTGTTGAGTTTAGACAGGCTGATTTTGTGAAAACTGTTCCAAAATTGAGTCACGACAGAATAATTAAAACATTCGAACCTGTTCGACATTTTTTTTTTTGCTTCAAACCCTGCAAAAGTAGCAACAGCCGTGATTGCAGACCGATATATTTCTGTATCGGATGACAAATTGGGCAAACGCCAAAATCAACAAAACAACTAGAAAACATACAGTACCCTGATTGAACCAGTCCGAAAATCGTGTTCATATAGGCCAACCGTGATAGCCGTCGATAGCAGTCCTCTCATTTGTTGTATGTGGCACAAACATGCGCTCAAACAGGAGCACCCCATCATCCTCGTTTTCCACATTTGGTTCTTGACGATTTCGAACAACACCTACGACACACATGACACTTTTCCGTGATATGTGAAGCTTTATGTTTATTGACGAAATTCATGAGCCTTGAACGTACGGAATGCTTCAAACCAGCTGCAGCCCCTATATTGGAAAGCCTGCTCATTTATTTATAGGACAGCAGATGCGGAAAATTCATTTATTAAATTTTGTTATGGCGAAATTACCAGGAACGAACCTCCACTTGTTTGGCATCCCAAATTAAGAGAGTACAGTGAGTGTGTTGTTGTTCCGGGAAAGCGGTACACAGTTTGCATAGAGCCAGCACTAATAGATGAAGAGCTTTTTATTTGGCAGAGAAAATGTTTTAATCTTTGATGTGGCAGGGGATTTTTCCGGCAAACGAAACGCAGTTTCCAGTATGAATGAGTATTGAGCGTTTTGAATGGTGTGTCGATAGCGAAACATCGTGGCTTTTGTGGCATGATTTTATTAGTCTTTGATATCGTTATGAATTGAATTTTAATTTGACAGAATTTTTCATGGATTTGAATGCGTCGTCATAGGTAGGAATTCAAAGGAAATTCAACGGAACCGAATATCGAATAGTTAGAATGAGATTGAAAACACTTTGCATCGTAGTTATTACAATGGTTATAATGAATTGAATTGCTTTGTGCTTTTGAAAATTTGTCAGTTCATTGACTTGATTTTAGAAGCTGTTTTTTACTTTCAAAATTGTTAATTGGGGATTTTTGATGGCATTCCAAAGCATCCAATCGTTTAGTGTGTGATACACTCATGTTTCAAGGCAGTCGCTTGCAACTTTCACCTAACACGGGCATCTAAATCCCTAAATTCTGGATTGGCCGAGGTTATTGACTTAAAGTTATAGTATTTAAATATTTTATAATGTATGTGTTCCATAACTAAGCCTAATATGCTCAGGTTGAATAATTTTTGTATTGTTACTCATTAAATAAATGAGCTTCAAATGACATTTAACTGGATACACGCTTGCTTACTAATTTTTAATAAGACATTTGTTATTCGGTACCACCTAACAACTGTTCCAGAAAGTATAAGCACACCTTATTTTAAAAGTCACTTTGAATATAATGAAATATTTCAACATGTTCTGGCTGTGTCCTTTTGTTTTCACATTTCTGAATGACATAGCATCAAATAAAGGAGCGGACTCTCCTTGAGAAAATTGACCAAGGAAGAGGGTGTAACCGTCGGAGCGGTACGATCTGCGATTCAAAAATATAGAGAACAGTGTACGTTTGAAGATGCGCCAAAGAGTGGTCGGAAATCCGGTCCTGTTAGTCCGGATATCGATAAAAAGATCAGGGATGCCTACAAGCGAAAACCAGCGACTTCCGTTCGGGATGTTGCGAAAAACCTAGGGACTTCGTCGAGTAACGTCATGCGTGCCAAAGAAAGACTTGGCTAAAAACATACCGAAAGCAGAAAAAAACCCAAAAGGAACCCAAAACAGACCACTTCCGTGGAACCACGGCCCGCAAACTCTACGATTCTTTATTGTGTAGAAATTCTGGGTGTATAATAATGGACGATGAAACGTATGTGAAACTAGATTACAAAACGCGTCCCGGACCACAATTATATACTGTAAGCAAAGACAAACACATCCCCGAGACGGAGAAGTCAATTTTCACCGAAAAAACGGTAAGAACGTTATGGTTTGGCAGACAATATGCGACTGTGGTAAAACATGTAGTCCGTACATCACAACGGAGACGAAGAACACTCAGAAATACGTTAAGGAATGTCTCCAGAAGCGATTATTGCCGATGATCAGGCAGCACGAAGGTCAAATAGTGTTTTGGCCTGATTTGGCGTCATTTCATTACGCAAAGGACACATTAGAATGGTACAAAAGTCAAAATGTATGTTTCGTGCCGAAAGACACGAATCCGCCCAACTGCCCGGAGGCACGGCCAATCGACACTTTTTCGGCTTTAACCAAAGCAAAGCTTCGAAAAGTCATAAAACCAGCGGACGACATCCAAAAATTTAAAAAAGATTGGCCAAAAGTGGTCAAAATGGTGGGAAGTACTACTGTGCAGAAGCTAATGGATCATGTTCAAGAGTAAAATATCATATAAAACACAACTACAAATATGATTTGCCAAATAAAATGATTAAAACTAAAAAAACATGATTTTTTTGTTATTTTGAAAGTGTGCTTATACTTTCTGGAACAGCCTATATATGTCAAAAAAATATTCCTTTTTCAGGGTAAAAAGTTCGAGAGTTGGGGATGTAATGTCGTTTTATTGGCTCCATGTTTGGTGTATCGATGGACGCAACTTCTTCTCATCCTCAAAATTTCGCATTTGGAACAATTCTCGTACGATTTTCTACTATTATGTTTTAGGTATTTCATCGATAGCTATATTCCTTTTACTTTACATAAAATTTACAAATCATATTTCAAGAAAAATATTATTTCAGAGATTGAAATTACTTTTGCTTGCATAAAGTTTTGTCCAGTTAAAATCCGGAATCACTTATTGTGCTGCAGCGGCACGGAAAGTGACCGCTGCAAGAATTTTTTTCAGCGGTTTGTTTACCCACTTTTTGTGGTATAAATTTCACGGTGTTTTGGTGCAGTGAGTCAAAAGTTATTACAGATGGAAGCCGAGAGGAGAGAAAAAATTCTGCACACCCAAGTTGATCATCCAACGTGGCCCGCAATAAACATCGCAAAAACGTTGAAAATCGCCAAATCAACTGTGTATGATGTGTTCAAACGTTTCGGGGAGCAAAAGAGCGTGGTTCGAGTGCCTCAACGTAAGCGTCATAGTGGAACATATGATCGCAAACTGAACCAGAAGGTGTTGAGAACCGTCAGAGCAAACCCTGGACTATCAGATTATGAAATCTCACAAAAATACGCTGCTGTTCGTTGTACCGTTCGAAAAATTCGTTTGCGAGCAGGATATAGTTCTTATCGAGCCAGCAAGCAACCAAACAGGACGTTGAAGCAAGGTTTCGTCACCAAAACTCGAGCTCGGAAATTGTACCAGTAGGTTATGACAATTTACCAAGGATGCGTGCTCATCGACGATGAAACCTACGTCAAAATCGATTTCGGACAGCTTCATTCTACATGGCGACGGCACGAGGACATGTTCCTGCGAAGTTTAAGTTTACTTTTATGGACAAATTTACCAGAAAACTGAAGATTTGGCAAGGGATATGCAGCTACGGAGCAAAGACCAAAGTGACTAATAAGACGATGGACTCGAAGCTGACAAGGAAGAATGCCTCAAAAACCACGTACTACCTTTCATTAAAGCCCATAAAGGTCCCGTGAAGTTCTGGCCAGTTTTGGAGAGTTGCCACTACAGCCGGGAAGTCATCCAGTGGCACGCGATAATAACGTAGAGATCGATAAAAAAATAAATCGATGGCCCGCACTTCCGGCCCATCGAGAGATTTTGGTCAATAATGCAGCGGAAGCTTTAGAAAAGTAGAAAAACGGCTCGGGACGTGACTCAGATGACCAAAATGTGAAACGAATGTGTCAAGAAAGTTGACTCCGGAGGTGTGCAGCGTTTGATGGGAGGAATAAGGAAGGAAGTGCAAATTTTCATTAGTAACGAAGAGAAATGATTTGCACTGATATTTTTGGCTTAAATTACAGTGAATTAACTTTGTTTTGATATATTAAACTTATTTGTACATCAATCCGTTACCGAGATACAGATGATTTTATTATTCCGGATGCTAAATGGACAAAGCTTTAGTTAAAATTCAAAAGGTTATAGCTTACATAATACAGGTTTGTTCGTTTAGGTACTAATTAAGATGTTCTATTCGAAAATTTACAGCCACATACTCCTAACCCCAATTGGAAATTTGCCAATGCCAATAATAAACTGTCTAATGAATGTTATAAGCCATGGTTAAGATCATCTCTAAAACCGGGCCTACGGTTTTCTTACAAAATCAAAATTTATTTTTCCGTATGACACTTAATATGGAACTAGTGACTATTTTCTTCAGATCTAGGATGTATGACAACAGATGTCGATCAAATTTTGTCTGATTTAGGACATTTGAAGATCATGCGGAAAATCTGTCAGCCTAATTAACAAAATCATGGCATGAGCATGGGCATGAGCATGATTGACCGCTCAAGGTTGCTACTCCGTTATTGCCAGATCAGTTGTCATTACACAAAGAACCAACAGATGATGCTTGGGACTAGCAAACATCCTCAATGTGTAAAAACTAGTAATGCCAAGCGAAAGCAAAACCGACGCTGGCCTCGCCCGACTGCAGGTAAAGTAGGGAATGGGTAGGAATGTGTTGACGCGATACTCGCTTTGTTGGAAGCCGAGAACATCGCTGCACTTCCACGAGAAATGACTAGGATGTTGGATAAAATGGTTGGGTTCGCTGCAGGATCTGTTTTGGTAAACGGTGTGCTGATTTTAACTGACGTCGGTAGCGAATGAGATATTTAACTATGTTCCCGGTTTATTCTCTGAACTGATTTAAACCGATTTAAACCAATTGTAGGAATACTATCGGGGCTACTCACAAGTGTGGGTAATTTATGACAATGGAATAAAAGAATACATTCAAACATCGACTTTGAGGGCCGATTTGAACCAATAGTGCTCAGGATGTGCCGAGGATGGTCATGGGACCACTCACAAGTGTGGATGATTTATTTCAGTAGAATTAAAAAGAAAAATGTCAAAACATCGAGCTTGAGAACCGATTTAAACCAACAGTAAGAATTCTATTGGGGCCATTCACTAATGCGGGTGTTTTATATCATTGGTATACAAGAATACATTATATCATCGCGTTTGAGAACTGATTCAAACTAACAATAAGGATGCTGTTGAGGGCACTCACAAGTGTGGGTGGCTTATGTCAATGAAATACAAGAATACATTTAAACATCGAGTTTGAGGACCGGTTTAAGCCAACAGTAAGAATGCTCGAGGGACCACTCACAAATGTGGGTGGTTTATTTCAATGAAATACAAGAATACGTTAAAACATCACATTTGAGAACCGATATCTCAATTGTTCTGAAAAAACTGAGAGATAAAGAATATCAGTCCAATCAACAAAGACAAAAGAGGGATTCCATCCAGAATGTGCCGGAAATCCCAAAAATCATACCCGATCATCATTGATTTGGATGAAACTTGGCACATGAGCTCGGTACGTTGGAAAAAAAAAATCCACTGGTGTTAAGATAATTTGGGTTCAAGAGTAACTTTTGAGATGGGCGTATGTGTTTTTTCTTTTACTTGAAAAATCGTTTACTTGATTTTACTTGAAAAATCGTAGTTCAAAAACCATTACATTTAGAGAAAAACTTTATATAAGGGAATTGTAGGGAACTAAAAAGCCTTTCTTAAAAAAATATACACAGAAAAAAAATTTTTTTTTTCATCAAGAAAAATCCAAAATAATTACTAAAAATAAAATATATAAAAAAATATTTTTTTAATTTGTTGTATGGAAATTTGAGGAAAAAAGACACGTTTTAAAAAAAACTTTAGGATGGACGCTCTTATAATAAAAAAGTTTTTCAAATAGCGAACTTTGGTGTATATTTCAAATTTTGGTTATTCATTCTTATAAATAAATTTTGATGTTACAATATGGTTTTGGAGATCATTACAAACAATTTTGATCATAATGATAAACCACTTAAACGCAACCGTTTTCAAGATATTTCTGATTTTCTTTCAATAAAATTTCAAAACCTCAAAAAATACGCCCTTTTCATAAATCACTCGTGATATTAAAACAACAATAGCTAACGATTGTTTCTCTTGTGTTTTTAGCCTTTTTAAAACACATGTATGTGCCTCTTACTTACTCTTAACAGCTCGTCGATTGAAAAAGCTTCACTTAAAGTTATAAGACAAAAATAATGAATTATGGTTGGATTTATATTTATATATACCATTTATTAGTCTCGGTCATTGATAATATTACATAAACATTATATAAACTATTGATTGCTTTTATATATATTATGAATCCTGCCTTCTTCGTCATTCGAAAACAGTTTTACAAAAACTTCGTTTTCTGAAATTGGAACGAATGAGTGGTACTTTTGTGTACCTGCAATCGTTTTAGTCTGTCGGTAAATTTCATTCCATTCTGCTACCCCCTGTTCATACTCTTCATGTGATACATAACAAAACGACATTTTTGTTAAACAATCATCACTTTTTTGGTTCGCCCATTCGAATAACTCTAATGCACTTTTTATAGGGTGTTCATGTTGTACAGCAAGGCTTGCATATCTTGCCATTCGTTTTAATGTACCACCAATTGCATCGCAAGGTCCCTTACCGTGGGATGTTGCGAAAAAATGCCATTCAGCATCAATATTGTATTTCTTTTTAAACTTACAAGGGCTTGCAAAGTTCTTCCTATTTTTATATTGGGATGCTGCCCCGTCAGACATAAACGTAGCTTTCTTTACTTCAATTTTTGTTTGCAAAAAGCTTATTAGTTTTAAAATAAACACCTGCACCGCAATCGTATCATGTTTCAACACTTCTGAGATAACAATGAAACTGATATTTTTAAGTATTCCAGATTCCGTGTAATAAATGACAAAAGGGTGAATAGTGGCTTGCTCATTACTCCAATAACTACTTTGAACAGCATCTTGAAATAATTTTCATAATATTTTTTTTCAGTGTACATTTTTTTTACAAAGCCTTTTTAGTTCTCTACAACTCCCCCATATAAAGTTTTTCTCTAAATGTAATGGTTTTTGAACTACGATTTTTCAAGTAAAATGTTGGAAAAAAAACATACACCCATCTCAAAAGTTACTCTTGAATCCAAATAATCTTAACACCAGTGGATTTTTTTTTTCAACATACCGAAGACGTGTACCAAGTTTCATCAAAATCGAAGATAGTTGAGTTTGGTGACCGACCGATTTGGCGTAGAATCAGTCAAAACCTCAATATTTGTTTGTCTTGGTGACTTAACAGACTACTAAATGGAGTTTCACTGCGGAACGCCAATCAGACGCAGACCCCCTGTGCTCGCGAAAAAGTCCGTACTGTGCGGGTGAAATCGCACTCGAAAGCGCCTGAAAAGTGTTCTCCAGGCTAGCATAATTCGCGTACGTTGTGGAAGTGATATTTTCCGTCGCTAAAAAGTTTGTGAAAGTGGTGAAAAAATAGTGTTTTGCTTGGCTCTCAGCCTCCATTGGCAGTGAAGAAAAGTTGTCTTGCTGAATTTTTTTTTCACTCAACCTCTCCCTCTCGCGCTGAGGTGATAGAGGTCTCTCTATGTCTATCGGTTTCGTTAGCACTTTTTGGGGGAAGCGCAGTGGTGTTGGTGTGAGATTGGTGGATTGGATAATTGTGTTTATTCGCCCACCCTGGATGCAATTCATCAAAACGTAAAGATATAGAGGTACGTGGTTGTGTGTGTGTGTTGGCAGTAGTTTGCATCGCATCAGCGGCAACAACAACACAACGGTATTATGTAGCGCGACGTCGGCCGCAGTACCTTGTCGCGCGTCACGTTGTTCTGCGTCGCGGATTACTAGTGTGCGTGTGCAATTGGTTCCGGTAAGCTGAAAATAGAAGTGTATTGCGTGTCGTGGGATCGCGCCGTGCTCGCGATTCATTTAAAAAAATGGCATACAATCAATTGCGCTGTTGTGTGTTGGTGATTCTCCCTCAAGTGAGCTCAGGCCCAAAGTGTCGTCGTTCGCGGGTATTGTGGGGGAAGATATGCCAGTATCTAGAACTAGATTTTAGAGAAAAATACCACAACCGTGCCAAAGTGAATTTTGATTCGGTGTTCAGGATTAGTTTGTAAATTAATCAGTGCAAGAAGAGTGTATTAGACACACATATCATGTTACTACCGGAAGGTTTCCGACACGTCGACGACGGACGGGTTGATGTGGACAAGTGCCGACGGCAGCAGCTGCGGTCCAGCAACACTTGGCCATCTAGGATATCGAGGAGAGCTGGTTTGCAAAGCAACAAATAATTTATTTCTACCATATTTTGAAGACAATATCTAATATCCTGTTTTATTTTATTTTATTTTTTCTATTTCGTTTTGTTTTGTTTTTCGTTATGCTTGTCTCTTTTCAGTAACATTGGAGCGGCCCATTGCTTTTGGCGAAAAGTGCTACATATTTTCAGCGTATCGTTAACCAAAACGAACCCTGCTGCTGCTGCTAACCTTTCCCCAACTATCCAACATCCCAGTGATTTCTCGTGGAAGTGCAGATGATTTCTCGGCTTCCTTCAAAGCGAGTATCATGACAACACGTTCCTTCCCATTCCCTACTTGACCAGCATTCGGACACGGCCGGCGCCGGTATTGCTTTGAAAGGGTTAACAGTTTTTACACATTGAAGATGCATGTTAGTCCCAAACATCATCTGTTGGTTCTTTGTGCAAATACAGCTGATCTGGCAATAACGGAATTGCAACCGTGGGCGGTCAATCATGCTCATGCTCATGCTCTTGGTGACTCAACAGACTACTGTAAAAGACGTGCTCCGGAACGACTAAACGTCAAAATGCTTCACAGAGAACACGCTAAAATAACAAGATAAGAAAGAGGCGTAGTAAATAGGAGAATTTGACAGGAGTTTCACATATTTCTCTCCCCATCCGACGCAAATCACTGCACGGCCACTAATTCAACTTTCTCACCGAAAGGCTTTACAGATCGAACAGCAAAAACGCCAAAAACCCAATACACACGCAGAGAAGAAAGAAACAGACATAGCTGTAATATTTAATAAAATACTTAACTGAATTTTGATCCGGTATCAAATTGCAGAAATGTGCGTTTATTCGCACACCAGCACGAACCAAACCATTTTATATTTACATAATTTCTTCTCAACAACTTAGTCCTCCGACTCACCTTCGCCATCAGTGGATTCACTAAAACTTTCGCAAATGTGACTGGTATTGACAAGTCAAAAAACCAAAAACATCGACTCAAATCAGATGCATGTTTTTGATTTGTCGACTTGTCAATCCCAGTCACACTCACTCTAATTTGAGTGACTTCGCCAATGACGAAAGTGAGTCAAAAACGACCCAAAACTGATTTAAAATGGCTGGTCGTGTACATGTTCGTTCTCAGAGTATTAAAGGAGTGAAGCTCCTCGCAATCGAACGTTCTCTCTCTCTCTCTCTCTCTCTCTCTCTCTCTCTCTTACAGCTTTTTGGACTAACACTTCTCTCTAATTCCCCACACTAAATTTCTTGGAATTCCTCCGCTTGACACCATCGAATCTGTCAGCTAATAACCTCCGCCTTTTAATCAAAGTCCCGATACACTTTTTCTGTTCCTGCTAATCTGGCACTCTTGGCAGAACTAGATGCGATTTTTTTTGCTGCCGCAGCTTTCGGCATTCCCGAAGTATTTGGGAATAATAAGCGGTTTGCTATGCTGAAATCTTTTATCGTTTCCTTCTGATGAATTAACAACAAAGTTACCTTTTTTTTCGCACCCGACCGTTTTTACGATATGAAAAACGAACGATTTCTATCAACGCGGGAGTCGGATTTTCCGGGTACCAGGTATCTACCAACCCGAGCTGGGTTATCACACATAAGTTCATCACATAAGTTTTATAAAATTGGCCATTATCAGCAGAGGAAGACGCAACTCGCTACTTTCACTTTTTTTAAACACTATTTTTTCTCCTAGGTTCCCAATCGCAACTCGCTAGCTATCATCCACTGAGCTCGTACGTCTCACCGGAGGATTTACAACGAGCGATGCTCTCGTCTTTTCGGATTCCAACGAGCTGCTTAACCATTGTTGATTTTCCAAAGCGGCTGGAGACACACCCTGCACTTTTCACTTCGAAACGGCATTCCTACGATTTTCACACTTCCATCCGGTTGAGTTCAGTACAGTAAAAGTCACAGTAAAAGTTTACTCACTATCGAAACCTGAATCTCAGGGGCTTATTACGGTTTTCACCTTCACTATCACTTTCACTTCACTTACGCATCACCTCACTTTTTTTTATGCTATTACTTGTATCACCGTGATCAAGCATGAACTCCGTGAGGTGGAAGTGATAGTGAAGTGAAAATCGTAGTAGCCCTCAGAAAATCTACGGTTTGCGTCACTTTTTTTTCGGTGGCGTGATGGTACCGTGGCAACCATAATAACACCGAGTTCATTCGAATCGTCACCTCGGATGAACTCTTCCATATTTTTTCACTTGGGTGACATTTGTAATAAGGTTATTTGTTTTCACTTCGTTTTCACCGTGAAGTGAAATCCGTAATAAGCCCCCTCAATAATTGAAGAGAATAAACAGCCTTCACACATCACGTTGACAAACAAATTTTAACTGGTCTAATTCAATATATGTACATCTATTTGAAATTCTAGGAAGAACACAGCTGAAAAATCAACACGTCACATTTTCAGCTCGGCTTACTTCGATCGCTTAGTAAACAAAATCATGACGGTTTTAAAGTTAGATAATTAGTTAATTTTGAACAATTAACGGGTGGCAATTAAAATTTTGGAATTTTTTCGAGGCCTCTATGCTCACCAACAAACGAGCTCAGAGAAATAAGAGTGTGTATGCGTTAGCTCTTTCTTTCCTCTTTCTGCTAGTATTTTCTGTTTCGTCTATGCTTGCTCAGTTTTGCTCAAAATGCCGTCGAAACAAGAAGTATTTCGTGAGCGCGTTGTACAGTTCTACGAACTGCACAGAAATCTCGGCAAAACGTATACGGTACAACATTTTAAAAGCGAAAATGTTGCGACTTCGACTGTTTACCATATCCTAAGATCCCCAACAACTGCTCGCAAGCAAGGTAGTGGAAGACCAGCCAAAATTATGGACGCAAAAGGACTTCGTTCTCTTTCTCGTGCCATCAACAACAAGGATTCACTGAGCCAACGGGATGCCGCAAAAAAGTTCAACTGTTCTCACCAGTACATCTGCAAAATATTGAAAAGAGTCGGAATAAAGTGCCGAAAGATGACACGAGCCCCGGAATATACTGATGCACAGATTTCAACGCTGAAATCCCATCCAAATGGTTGATTAAAAATTATTCCGGAAAAAGTTTTGTTTTGGACGACGAAAGCTACTTCCCTCTTTCGAAGACGCAGATTCCCGGAAATGATCGATACTATTCAACACCTCCGAACATAAAATATAAGTTTAAACATAAGTTTGAACAGAAAGTGATGCTGTACATTGCCATTTCCGAGAAAGGCATTTCTAAGCCATGGTTCAAGCCCTCTGGTTTGGCAATCAATCAAGATGTGTACCAGAACGAATGTTTGAAGAAAATTTTGATCCCGTTTCTACAAAAACATCATGCTGATGGACAATACGTGTTTTGGCCAGATAAAGCGTTATCGCATTACGCCATAAAAACACAATCGTTCCTGAATACCCATTCGATCCCATTTGTACCCAAAAACCAAAACCCGACAAACCTGCCTCAGTGTCGCCCAATCGAAGATTTCTTCGGGGTTTTGAGTTCCTTGGTGTACAAAAATAACTGGAGAGCCACGAATTGCAAACAGTTGATTGGTAGAATCAAGAGATGCATTCGCAAAGTTGACATGGAGGCCGTACAACGCTCCTGTTCCGACATCAAACGGAAGCTTCGCCGAACATCCGATTACGGACCGTTTTCAAATGTTCACTATTTTTTTTTCAACAATGGACAATGTATCTTTTATTTGAATAAATCAGATCTTTTTCAACTATGTTTGTCTTTTTTTGACAGCTTGAGAAAGAAATTCCAAAATTTTAGTTGCCACCCGTTATATCACTACAAAGTGATGAAAAAAAAATCTCAATTGATTAAAATACAATTAATTGCCGTTGTCATCGTTTATGAATCTGTCATTTTTACTCATGATCTAATGCAATGTTAGTCTTGAAATTTTGTCAGCCCTTCTCAGCAGCAACGCAAACATGTACGGATACAATAGAAGAAGAAGAGAGATTGGCTGGACTGCATGCCTATAATTTTCTGTATTATAGGTGGTCTTATTGATCTACTAATATTTGGAATAGTGTTCTACATCAAGGGATGATGACATAGGAATAAGCAAAGAAATGTTTCATTAATGATTCTCCAGATTTATTAATTCGATTTTGCCTGTACGAACAAATATTGGTAAACCAGTAATTAGCACCACGTTTTTGATGGAATCATTAAACATATAAGTTATTTAATTTATTTTCCTCGGAGCTGTAAGGGTTCTCAAAAGAGCAGACTTCAATTTCATAGTTTAAATTTGACAAAAAGTAAAGTAGGTTTTGCCGCATGTGGTCCGGATATGATTCATAAGCATATTACATATACATATACAAATCAAACTAATCAAATCAGTTTATGGAACCCAACCCGGTGTGGCATCCTTAAGTGAAGACAATATTTCTCCGTATGTGTTATTCTTAGCCAAAGGATAAAAAGCCACTTTTTGACTCCAGCTGCCGTGTTGAGCTTCGAATAACTCATTTTGTTCAGTCTCACCAACTGTGGCATGTGGTGAATTTTTTTCTCATTTTCTTACTTGTCGTAACTACCATCCACTGTATACCGTATCCCAGCATGAAGCTTTGAAAGGAAATTAATATCGTACTATTTGGCTGCTCGATTGGTTTTCACACTATCATCGTATTGGCCATGTAGGGTACTTTTTGGCTTGGCCGTAGAGCTTGCCTGGACATGTGCTTCACCACATGAATAGTGAATAATGGAAAGAGGAAAATAGAATGTAATTGATACGTAGAATAAGCATTCAATTACTCTACCACATTGCCGACCACAAGTGGATTTCGAATCGTCATAAAACTGGACTTGACGGTGCCTGACAATCAATCGCAGTCAATAGGCTACAAAGATACAATGTACTCATTCAGCGATGTGTTGGCAACTAGTTAAAGGAAAGGTAAATTAACACGGTCAATAGAGTAAACGTCATAATCCCAATTATGACAATTGAGCCGGATCACTCGACAAGCAATAGAAAAGTGGTCTAACGTATACACCCAATTGGATAATAGTTCTTGAACTGACCGTAATGTGATAGTTTGCGACGCAATTGTGATTATGGTACCCGGGAACTAATGAGTGAAAGAGAAGATTAATTGGCTGAAATTTCAACCAGAGAGATTGGTACGTTATACGCAAATTGCAGAAAGTAAATCAATTTATTTTATAGCAAAATGATAGGCTCGTTATTTTCAGCACAGTAGCTTTTTTACTCTAACACATGATTTTATCAGCCAATTGAAAACTAAATTCCAATTCGCATACAACCTATGACTAATGGTTTTTTATCAGGTAAGTCATTATCTTATAAATTGATAATCATCGACTAGATGATTCTAACCCTTAACAGCACGTTCACAGGTTACGTCACAGAAAATTGAGAAATAATATATTTTGGAAATAGATGAGCAAAAAACCAAAACATTCGAAGATCACAGTATAAGACTCAAGGAATAAAAAGCCCATCATGAATAATTTTTGTTTGAAGGAATACAGGTAGACTGTTTGCAAATGTCAACAAATTTTGGTATTTTTTATTTTATTTTTAAATGATCATACAAGAGCGAGTTTCCCTAGTGAAGTAAAGATTACTGTAGCATACGTCGGGTCGTTGATAGCCCGATGCTTCTCATGAGATTGCCCAGCTGTGGGTTGTTTCACGAGTCAAGACACTTGGTTTGTTGAGAAGGAAGCGTAAGACACATCTCCTTTTTGATATTCTCATAACACGACCAGTAACGCGAAAATAACCACTGATTTTTACTTTGCCTTTGCAATTGTAAGGTCCTAGTAAAGGAGTTGTAGTAAGGGATGGAATTGTCAAAACTTGGTCGACTCAAATATAACGAAGTGTTTTTAATCGTGCATTTAAAAAACTTGCACAAAGCAAAATCCAAATTATTCCCACGCCAACTTGGCAAAATCACTTAATACTGCCAAATCAACCGTGATGAATATTATATAAGTGTTTAACGACTACCAGGGAGCCGGGATCAGGAGGAAACCGAAACCAGGAAACCGCAGGTACCGGAAGAATAGTGGCCAGCATTTTCAAACGCAATCCCAACCGTTCCATCAGAAATATCGGAAACAAATTGGGAAAGTCCCACACAACAGTACAAAGAGCAAAGAAACGAGCCGGGCTGTCAACATATAAGGTGACAATGACACTTAATTGATAGGTGATAAGCAAAACACAACAGCCAAAGGAAGAGCACGTAAGTTGTACACGAGTTTGTTGATCAAGTTTGATTGCGTCATAATGTTAGCTGAAACATACGCTAAGGCTGATTTCAAGCAGGTCCCAGGTCGAGAGTTTTATACGGCTACTGAAAAAGGAAAGGTTCAGAATAAGTTTCAGCAGAAAAACAAATGTCAAAGTTCCCGAAAAAATACTTGGTTTGTCAGGCGATTTGTACCTATGGGCTAAAAAAACGAACAACTGGCACTGTCAACGAAGGTATTTATGTAAGGGAATGCTTGCAAAAACACCTGTTGCCTTTCTTGTATAAAAGTAGTTGTTCCGTGCTGTTTTGGTCAGACTTCGCTTATTGCCACTAAGGAAAAGTGACTCAGGAATAGAATATCGCTAATAGTGTTCAAATCCCAAGGAAAATACCTGAAAAACTCGCGGGAACTGCGCCCAATAAAAAAATATTTGGCAAGCATAAAGAAAAACCTCAAGAGAACTAAAAAAAACCGTTCAAAGAAAATTTGCGTTCAGCATCAAATAAGGTGGATATAATAGCGGTACGAAATTTAATTGAAGGTGTGAAAAGTGAAACCCGACAGTTCATACTTGAAAAAAACGTAAGCGTAATCAAATAATTTTCCTGTGTTTTGTAAACGAACGAACTTCAAAAAGAAATAAAGATTGATCATTCATATAATTAACTGATCAGTGTGCACTTATTCGTGTATGACCAATTTTTTACTGTTTCACCCTTTACACAATTGCATGCTACAGTCTTAAAAATAATGAATATTACGAGGGATGTAATCCTTGTTGCACTTAAATTCTCAATGACTTGAAGATAAATAACCTCAAACATAAGTTCGTAATGCGTTAAAAATACCCACTAGATCTAATACTGAGATTTAAAAGCTTTAAAATTACATGATCGTTGTCTTTGATTTTTATAACAACAGGAGATCTGAGTTAAAATTTGTTCTCTTCTTCTCTTCTTAAAACGAGTGCTCACCGTTAAATAAAATATTTGACAGAATGAATTTCATTGCACATTATATTAATGCTTGCAAATTAAAGATGGATACTTGCAAAACAAAAATGCAGCATAACACGAGTTCATTTGCCTAAGACATTCATCTCGATAACTTCTAGCATCCTCAAAATATTGTTTGGCAATTGGCCAACGACCGGGTACTGCAATAATATAATTTCAATATTCTCATTTTGGAGATGAATGATTGAACCTCGCATTTGGAAATTAGGAAACAAAATTAATCCTATAGGATAAGGTTGAGTTAATTTTTACCACAATAACCATGGCCTTGAAGAACTTTTTGTTTTATTGAATTTAATTACCGAGTTTTGAGTAGTTTTGACGGTAACTAGAACTAAGCCCTTGAGATGGAAACGGGCATCATGATTGCATTATTAGTAGCGGCATTTATACAATATAATTTTGCGTTCCATCAGGGAAGGCCCATAAATTATGTAACGGTAAAAGGGAGGGGGGTGGGAAGGGGGTTTCGGAAAACGTGACAATCCATACAAAAAAAAATTGATACAAAAAACGTGGCAAGGGGGGGGGGGGGTCTGGGTTATAAAAACTCACTTTTTGCGTGACTTAATTAATGGACGATCCCTTAATTATTTTAACGACTTGTCATGTAAGCTTTTATTTTGAGTTTAAGAACAAACACAAATTTTTGTGTTACAGGCCATGATTTACATGATGTTTTCCAAGAGTTAGCGCTTAGTCTAACTTATTTTGACTCTTCAACCTCTGCCAAAAAATTTCACATTTTCCCTTGCACCTGGTTACTGCGATGCTCTGAAATTTTCTTGACTGCCAGGGTTACAGGTCGTTTTGTAGTTCGATTTTTACGTCCGCACCACAACTGTTCGTACTTTCCCATTATCCCTTTTGGCAAAATTCCTCGGTGTAACGATTCATCCTCTATTATGATTGAGTCACCAAAATGGTATTCCTGGTAATTTCTGCTGTCCGGCCACTTCTGGCTTCTGATCAACTCTGATAGATAATATGGAAATGCATTTGTAAACAGCTCGACAATGCAGGTCTCATTCGTCAAAATCATGGTCAAACTGGAAAGGCTTGTTTCGGCCAAGCAGCAACATGTGAGGGTCCAGAAGTCATCCAGAACGTGCTCCAAGGGCCTGTTGTTCACCAAGGTCATAACCTCGCGCAACGCAGTACGCAGCACCAAGTCCATAGTATGCGTGTTCCGTAACATGGCACGAAGAGTAGTCTTCATCGAGTGAACTAAACCTTTCCAACAACCTCTGAAATGCGGAGCACCAGGAAATTTCCACTGAAAATCTCTGACACATAGCAAATCTTCTATTCGAGGCTGATCCAGAGTCTTGGCTAGATTTCTCTGCACCAGTAAAGTTGATACCTTTGTCGATCATGTTGCGCTGTTGTAAGCCACGGAATGACATGAAACAGTGGATGGCCATTATACAGTTATTCTTGTCTAAAGATGGCACAACTTCAATCTACCTAGTTTACGATGAACACGAGTAGATGAGCCGATTTACATTGTTGAACGTTCTAATTTAACTTTATCTCGATCATGCACTACCTTGTTGAATTTCATGTATTCGAACGGCTTAAAACAAGTCAACGAGATCAAGAATCATGCAGGAAACACGCTCTTGTTAATGATTCGTTTGGGAGACAATTTGAGCTCGAACTTGGACCATCGCTCGGAGAGTACACAGGAAGAAAAATCCTCCTTGCTGGCTGTTTTTTATTTTCAATCAGTCTTTGAAGAACCGCGACATGACTGCATTACTTCAGATGCGCTGTGGGAAGTACCGCGTAATGTCTTTGGTGCTGATACCTTCACTGTATTTGCAAACAATTTGAGCAAGGCACTCTCTAAACTGAAATCGTCATTCCAACCTGGACCGGCTGGAGTTCCTGATTGTGTTCTGAAGAAATGCTCTGCGAGTCTGATTATTCCTGTACTCCACATCTTCAACTTGTCAATGCAGCAATGCAGCTTTCCAACTCTCTGAAAGGCTTCTTTCATGTTCCCGGTACATAAAAAAGAGGCGAAGAATAATGTAAGGCACTACCGAGGGATTACGTCCTTATGCGCGTGTTCTGAATTACTGGAAATACTAGTCTCTAACTATCTGTGTTCTCGTGTGAAACAATACATCAGCTCTAAGCAGCATGGATTCTTTCCTGGAAGAAGCGTAACAACTAATCTCGTTGAATTTTCATCGTGGCATGCAGATTGATGCCGTTTGCACCTATTTGAAAACAGCATTTGATCGAGTTATTCACGCGATTTATTTAGCACTTAGACAAGAAGCTTGTATTCAAGTAACACTTCGAATAAATAATCAAAAAAGCACGTCGTCAACTAGGTTACGTATACAAAAATCAAAGGAATTCCATCATATGCTAAAATCACCGCATGTTTCATTGGTTCGACCCATCTTGAAAACGTCATCTGTCATGTGGGACCCGTACCAGATAACAGTAATCAATTTGATTGAAGCTATACAAAGGAAGTTCATTAGATTCGTCTTACGATTCCTTTCATGGAATGACCTACTAAATCTGCCACCATACGAAGTGAGCGAATCCTCAGGATATGATGCAATTCTTTGATGTTGTTGACAATGGTCTCTGACAAAATAAAATTTTGGCATGTATCTCACGAAATATCATTCTCTGAAAACAAACAAATATCATTTGATTATGAGGCTGATCAACAGCTCAAACAAACTATAAGAGATCCCAGAAAAACAAACTGGGAATTATACAACTCAAGGCTAGAAGTAGACAAGGACTTTTATACAATTGGCTTTGAACTCCTCCGATGAACTTGAAAAAAGCGCTAAGGAACTTTCAAGCTAAATTCAACAAACTTTAAATGGAAATTGTATTGCTAAGAAACATTCTAAAAATAGGAATAATGGAACAACAAGCTACAGAAACTTCGTAGAAAACCCCGGAAGCGCTTAAATGGGGCTAAAAACAACAGTGGGACCGAAACAGAGAATCCTTCACCAGCTAAAATAAGGAAATGCGGAGATCTAAAAGCATACTCTGAAAGCATAAAGCTTGTTCACGTTAAACTTCGGACACCACAATAGTAGGCAGAAAAAAAGTTTACACATTATTCAACAAAACCGATTGGTTATTTCACAATAACAGAGTTACAATTATCTACATTAGAAACAATTTTTAAATGTGTTGATCCTGCCTTCCGAAAAAAAATCTCAAACTTTTTATGGCACACCCGCCATTAGGTTCAGTCAGTCCTCTAGGTGCAGCGCAGATGTTTGATGAAGCCGAGCAGCCGCGCTCAAAACATCTATGTTTGCATACGGCTTAGCTTCATATCCAGAAGATTTCTTTTAAAGGGTGTACGGAATCAAATTGCGACACACACACAAATGTCAGCAAAATTCGCCCGTTCAACCAATCATATTCAAACTGTCAGGGTGTAAAATAAAACATGTTATGAATCCATACTCTAATTGTTATGTTTTATATTCTCCGTGCGTGGAGTAACGATTAACCTGAGTGATCTGAGACGATGCGAATCAAAAAAAAAAGAAGAGAGAATTCCTTTTCCATGTGCGCATCAAAACAGAGTGCATACAAACTACCGCTAGAAACTATCACACAGCTATCAGTAGTACATGAGCGCGTACCAACACGTCACTTTTGCCTGTTGAGGTAACGGCCTTGGTTCGAGTACTACTTTACCCATGCCCTTTCGCACAATTTTCATTACTTCTGTTCTATTACCAATCTACCGTACACTTTCTTTCTCTTCTTTTTCTTTTTCTTCATTTATTTCATTCTAGCAAAGGACATTACTAAGCAAATGTCAAAGTTTGCCACACAATGTTTGATTTGACAAGCAATTTGCTCGTGTGGAAAGCGGAGCACCCCATTCGTGACAACTGGAACGGTCAATGGGCTGATGTACCTAAAAAAAATGCCTCCAAAAAGTGTCTACTTCCTTTTCTTAGGTCACACGATGGTCCTACAATTTTCTGGCCGGGTTTCGCCTTTACTCCAAAGAGGCCCTTACTCCAAAGAGGTTTTGGAGTGGTACAAGACTAAGGAGGTCAATTTTGTGCCGAAGCATCTCAACCCCCCGAACGGACCGGAACTTCGACCAATTGAAAAGTACTGGACCATCATGAAGCAGCACTTCGGAAGTATCCTAAGGAAGTAACAACGGAAGAAGATATGATGAAAAAATGGATTGACACGCAAACGAAAGTTGGTCCAAATGTTGCACAGGACCTTATGAGTAGTGTAAAGAAGAAGGTTCGTACATTTGGATATGGAATTGAAATTGAATAAAACAAACACGGGAAAATATTCATAACATGTTTTATTATACTCCCTGAAAATTTGAAGACGATTGGTAGAACAGGTGATTTTTGCTGAATATTTGTGTGTGTCGCAATTTGATTCCGTACACCCTTTAAGAAACATTTGAAGTTTTGTTGGTATCATGCAGTGCAATGCCGAGCCTAATATCGAAGCACGTTTATCATTTTTTTCGACTGACACCGCGTGCCGAAACGAGTTGTTGTTTTTACCACCAAACCTGCTTTTATTGCATAGCAATTGCAATTGTTTCTTCATGCTCGCTGGACACTTTTGTCTCGGTTAAATTGCACAAATCTCAACCAAACTAGTTCAAATGTATCGTTAACTCCTAAATAACATTTCAGCAACTCAAACATCCGGCTAGTTATTACTACTGATACTGGTGATGGCAGTTGTATTAGTATTGCAGGAAACCGGATCACGCGGATGGTTTCCAACAGACGTGTAATCTAGACAGGATTTGCAACACATTCTCTTGTCTTGGGATTTAGTAGCCACAAAATCGGGTCTTCGAGTCCACATGTGATGCTACAGAAAGACTGAGATCACCGTTCACAAGACAGTGTCGCATTCCTACGTAGAAGTATAGGTAGGTATCAACAGTGGCCACAACGAAAGGAGGGAAAACTAAGTAGACTAAACTATCCACGGGAACAAGTAAGGCAACTTGGAATATGATGTGCATTTTGCCATTTTCGTAACCCACACTCAAATGCAAAGCCTGGAGCATTTTCCCCAACCCAGGTTTACATAGGTAATGAGCAAAGCTCACCGACAAAGGCGATTCCCCGGAGATTCTGCTGGAAGGATAGACGAAGAGAAAGCAGTTTTACACTCGACGCTGAAAATGAAGTAAAAGCTGCAAACTTTGTCTCCGGTAATGATTGCCGGGGATCCAGCACGTAACACCCCATAGAGAAGAACGACTATTGGATCATAGAAAGTCGATTAAATATAGTAATCTAAGGATTTTCTCAGGCCATATAAAAACTATCTGTTAAATCTTTAAAATTATTTAATGACAAATCGGTGTTAATATTGATACAATAGACCATTCGACGTCTGGTGATCAATTTATGATTCTCCCTGTGGACATTTTTCCTAGAGCTCTACATTTGCGGTTACGCTGTAATTTATTCTATACATTCCACACAAGCGACGATTCCGGAATCATGTGCACTTGGTAAAGTTGCATCCACGGATCAAAGTGCAGAATCGGATTATCGGTGGCAATTGCACCAGCTGCAGCTAGGAGTATAGTAACCGTATGATATAAGGAAAATTTCAGCAACCTAATCCTATGGAAAAATTTCGGTTTGTACGCAAAATGACTAACCGGTTGTAACGAGAAATAGCAAATCCGATAAAAAATGCGATTTAAATCCGACTCTGAGTTGAATGTGGGCAAACAAATGCTGTGTTGCTAGTGCGATATCCTCTTGCCTCGACTGCATCCTCCTTGTCGCATGCTGTTTATGCAGTAGCGTGCACTTCCGTTCATTGTGATTATGACCTAGAGCTTTTCCTAGGCATTAGCGTGGGTTATAACAACTGGAGCGGACCAGCAGCAGCACCAAGAGCCATAAAAAGGAGCTAGCTTCTGCTACGAACTGTTGTATGTCACGCTGGAGATGCATAAATAGGGAAACAATAACGCCCCGGTAAAATTGCATTGGGGATGGCCCGACTCGGCTGTGGCTCCGGCCGTCGCCTGCTTGCATATAAGCTCATATTTATGAATTGAAATCTGTATGTGGTTTGGCACGTAACCATTACCAAGTGTCGTAATTTACTGTTTTAATCGTTGCTGCCAGTGATATTTTCCATCTGGGTCGAGTCGGATCCATATCTCCCCCGGATGAGTGTGGGTGGTGATGTAAAGACGATACGGTTTAGTACGTTAAGCGGAATGGGATTTTGTAGAAGATTTCTAGATTCGTTGTTGGGAATAAGACTAGTTTCCAGGTTATCTCTATGTTTAATCAATAAAGGCTCTGCTGTCCAGATAGATCAAGCAGAATAACTTGCTTCTACGGGTGTGGTTATTGTAACCGTTCGGAGAATTCTCAGGAGGTTTTTGAAACAAGATGGCTTTAGCGCAACTCTTGCAGTCAGAGGACCATCTGTCGATTGGAATTTGCCCGACCTTTCTGAGACAGTCACCTCTGAAGACTCGTGAACGACTTCCAGCTCCAAGGATCAAACACTATCAAAATAACCACGAAATAGAAAAAAACCAATACATCCTGCTTAATTTCCCCCTCTTTACCACAATTTAATCCTCAATCCGAATAAGCTAACCGGAACAGTAGAGGAGACACCTGATATTGGAAAAATAAACAACGGAATAGAAATACATGTTGTTGTTAAAGCTTCAAGAATTTTTGGTTATGTTTTCAAGGTGGCGAAACATTTTAGATCTATTGCTCTCTCGTGCAATCTACACTGGAGTACAGTTCAACAGTTTGGATCCCGAATTATAATAATGGCGCCGAGCTAATCGAATCAATTCAACGTCGTTTTCAACTGTTCGCGCTTCGTAGACTATCTTGATGAGAACTATTTCGTCTTCCTAGCTACGAAAGTCACGAAAGAGCGTGGATCGAGCGCCTCAAGGTAAACGTCGTAGTGGAACATATGACCGCAAGCTGAACCAGAAGGTGTTCAGAACCGTCAAAGCAAACCCTGGACTATTAGATAATGAAATCGCACAAAAATACGATGCTGCTCGGGGTGCCGTTCGAAGAATTCGTTTGCGAGCAGGATATCATTCTTATCGAGCCAGCATGCAACCAAGCAGCACGTTGAAGCAAAGTTTCGTCACCAAAACTCGGAAATTGTACCAGCAGGTTTTGACGAAGTACCAAGGATGCCTGCGAAGTACCAAGATCAGTGCCTTGGATTTTCATAAAATATCAATAAGAAGTGAAAATGATTTTATCCCAATGTAACGATGATGTTTACTTTCCGGTTTTCATGGTTACCGCTGTCACCCCTTAGCCAACTGAATCTTGTTTGCTGCATTGAATGAAGCCGGCTCTAAGTGCGGGTCAAAAATCTGCTGTCACTGTAGTTTTGATAATCAATCGGTAAGCATAAATTTCATTAGACGAAATCTGAATATCATCACTCGAGATGATTTTTTTTTATAGGTATGAGATTTTAAATCCTAATACGAACATGGATCATCCAGGGCCATTATCATTGTTTCATAAGAATGTTGAGCAGCTCTGGCCTGGGCTGCCCTTGCATATTTTCCGTACCCGACGGGTAATTGATATTCATTGTGGTTTATTGAATTTCATTTCTGACATTTTGAAATTCATAGTGAAAATGAATCTGTTTACATAAATGAATATCAAAGTATTATGAAAATCGAACGTTCATTTTTCTGGTTTCGTTTGTTGTTACGAGTTATCATTTGATTTTCAGATGGAACTAATAGGTAGTCAATGTTATGTTGCCTGAAAATCGACGGACGAGCATGACTTTTATCAAGACTGACCAAGATTTTCTCGTCGATGAAACCTACGTCAAAATAGATTTCGGACAGCTTCCTGGCCGAAAATTCTACATAGCAACGGCACGAGAACATGTTCCTGCGAAGTTTAAGTTTGCTTTTATGGACAAATTTGCCAAAAAAAACTGATGAATTGGCATGAGATATGCAGCTGCGGAGCAAAGACCAAAGTGTTCGTGACGAATAAGACGATGGACTCGAAGCTGTACAAGAAAGAATGCATCAAAAACCGCCTACTACCTTTCATTAAAGCCCATGAAGGTCCCGTGAAGTTTGGCCAGATTTGGCGAGTTGCCACTACAGCCGGGAAGTCATCCAGTGGTTCCGCGATAATAACGTAGATTTCATCGATAAAAACATAAATCCATCCAACTACCCGTGTCCCCACTCCGGTCCATCGAGAGCTTTTGGGCAATAAGGAAGCGGAAGCTTAAGAAAAGTTTAAAAACGGATCGGGACGCGACTGAGATGACCAAAATGTGGAACAAATGTGCCTAGGAAGTTGACTCTGCAGCGTTTGATGGGAGGAATAGAGAAAAAAGTACGAATTTTCATTAGAAACGAAGAGAAATTATTTGTATTGATATATTTTTCTACTTACTTTAAGTACAGTGAATTACCTTTGTTTGTATTAAACTTATTTGTACATCAATCCGTTACCGAGATACAGATGATTTTATTATTCCGGATTCTAAATGGACATAACTTTAATTGTCACAGGAACAACATTATGCTGAGGCTTCCTTTTCGCCGCACCAACTATGGGTTTAGTACCCGAGCAAAGGTTTATACCAAATTGATAACAAGTTCTAATATCAAATAATCACTGCTTGATCACTCAATATGTTATCACTTAGGCTGAATAAAGCCAAAATAACACAAGCGATAACAAATAAATATTCGTTGGATATCACAATATTAGCTCGTTTTGATTTCATTTTGATAACACATTTTTTGATATGATATGGCGTCAGTTTTTGACTTCCATCTGAGGCGGAATCTTCGTCTGAGATTTTCTGCCGTGTTTGGAGCAATTGACGCACGGAGTTAAGGTAAGTGTATAGTTCTAATTTTATTTATCATGACTTGCCTAAACTATTGTGTAATCATTATTCCTTCTTATGTTTTTTTTCTTCAAACCAACATCATTAGGACTTAAACATGGTCTGTTGATGCCTAACTTCAAATAAACAAAATAAACAAGTACCTTTTTGGCCAGATCACGCATTTCTGTGAAACGCAGGCAAATATCGCAATTTTCGGAACTCAGAGTGAAACGAAAACGTCTTACACAATTTTTTCGATGCAGATCAACTTCAAGCTAAGTGGTTGAGCCTTCGAATCCAGCTTAAGTCCTACCACATGAAACTTAAGATGACGAAGTCCGACCAAAGAGCATTACTCTGCAGCGGAGGACGAACATTCTACAGAAACAGTATCCTATCTGGTAAGTAAAAACCAAGGATTTGTAACAGCACTAACAGATAACAGAAGAATGTCCCCCCAACTGGAACTGCCTTACTCCTGAAGTTTGAGTAAGCTCACTTTCTGTACGGTGAATACACTGAAAGTAAATTTTAGTTTATATTACAAAATCGAAAGTAATACTCACTAATCCATTCGTTGTTTTCAGCAACGAAACTGATTTGTACTTTTTATGAAGATACATTCGTAATTAATTGCACGCGCAACTGTCAAAAGTACGAAGCTTTTGTTGACACAGAAAGAACATTCGTACATTGTACGGAAACAATGCAAAGAGCTACGAATATTTGGTCACAAATTAAAAAAAAACGTCTCTCTGGTGGTTTAATGAAGGACTGACAGATCTACCTTATCGACTCAAAATGTAATTGACAAAAACAAGCGCAACCACGTGGAATTGTCCAGCGTTGTTTTTATTGTTTCTGACATGAGGTTCGAGCCTAAATATTTGAAAAGTGCTGATTCTAAATCCGTGGTTGATCTCACTAGTCCACGCTGACACGTGAGAACAATTTTGATTAATCAGCATGAAGTTATAGCTCATGACAGCGCTGTGATTTTTATTTTGGGATAGATAATTCATTTCCGCCCATACCAGCAGCAACACCATCATATATGAGTACGGTATAAAAGAGAAACAGCGATTGGCTGGTCAGCACGAAGTTCATTTCATGCATTTTACAAAAAGGTGTAATGATAGCATTCCACCAGATAAAAAGCATTATGAATGTTTCATACAATATACGAGACATTTGTTCTATGTACAAAATCCATGTTTACGAAACGCGTGAGAGCTACTTTACGAAAATAAATTTTCAGTGTATAATCGCACTGCTTTCGACGTTTTGTTTACCGTCGAGAAAGCGAATATAATCAAATTTGATGGTCAGACCATTTCAACTTTTTACCAACTCAATACCGTATAGTAACCTTTCAGGACATAAAAAAATCTTTGAATATTTTCTCAACGCTTAGCTACAATCAGGTATCATTTTGTGCTTATCAATCGTTCAAATCACGTCTCTCTGATATTTTTTTCATGGTACCAGGTTGGTCAGAAATTATTCCCAAGTCCTTCAGGATGTCAAAGATCTTCGGAAAATCCTCAGGATATTTTTTCTAGACTACAGGATGAACATCTATTTATTGGAATACAGTGTCCTAAACGTTGATTGAAATCATATGTCTCAGATACTGTTTTACAATACCAGATTGCTCAGAAATTATTTCAGAGACCTTCAGGATATCATAAAACCGTAACAAATTCCTCCTAATGTTTTTCAAAGACTACAGGATGCTCAGAAATTATTTTAAAGGTCTTATGCTGACTAACACTTTACATAACGTTCTGGTTTTTAAATACCAGTTTGCTTATGTAGAAATTATTTCTAAGTCATTCGGGGTGTCAAAGATTTTAGGAAAATCCTATTAATATTTTAAGACTTCAAAATGAACAGCGATTTTATACAGTATTCTAACCATCAATGTCCTCCCTTAGCTCAGTCGTCAAAGGTGTTAATGCTGACGGTGGCTTATACTTGCCACACAAACATACTTATACAAAAATGATACCTGGCATTGAAAGCTCTCAATTAATTACTGATAAAATGCATCTAGAACACTCAAATGATGGCGGCAGGTGTAATAAAGTCCAGAAGGAACGTAATGAAGTCAAGAAGATGATGATGAACCATGAGTTCGAATCACGCCTGTCAGGTGTTGTTTCATGCTACCAGATTACTCAGCAATTATTTCATAGAGTTTAAGGATATCAAAGATCTTGGGAAAGTTCTTTGAATATTATCTTCAGACTTCACAATCAGATCAGAAATTATTTTCAAGATCTTGTGTATCATCCATTCAACTTATGTATCTCTGATATTCATGTTACCAGGTTAGTCAGAAATTATTTAAAACACAATGATGAAGCATATCAAAGTTCCGAGAACTTCTCTGAAGATCACTGATTCAATTTGAAGATCTGAGGACTGCTCTTAAGTTCCGTGTATGACTTTGACGTTTCGTGAATTCCTTTCCTTTTTAGATTTGAAAAAGTCTCTGAAGCTCTGTGAACTTCTCCATAGTACAGTGAACTCCTTTGAATAAAATTGAATTTCTTTAAGGTTCCATGAGCTTCTCTGAAGTTCCGAGGACTTCTTTAAAGTTCCGAGGACTTCTCTAAAGATCACAAATTAACTAGAAATGAGAAGAAATATTAGTATTTTAGTCTACAATGTGCAGACTTCTTCTGTGTCATATACTAATAACTCGACTGGAGCCTCGTACTATAAACCCAGCTGAGTAATTAATACGAGACACTGAAGAAGTCTGCACATTGTAGACGAAATACGCGTATCTGTAAAGATAAGCAAAGTTAGTTGGAATTAAATGGAAAAAAATAATTTTTCTCCTCATTTCTTGTTACAGGTTTTCCACTAAGCAGCTCAAACTCTAGCTAATTAATCAGAAGATCAAAGGACTTCTCTTCAGTTCCGTGAATAACTTCGACGTTTCGTGAATTCCTTTAAAGTTTTGAAAATGTCTCTGAAGTTCCGTGAACGTTTCAGAAGTCGGACGGTTTTTCTGAAATTCCGTAAATATCTCTGAAGTTCTGAACTTCTCTGTATTATAGAGAAGCAGTGAACTTTTATAATCAAACGTGAATTTCTTTAAGGTTCCATGATCTTCTCCAAAGTTCCAATGACTTTTTTGAAGTTTCGAGGACTTCTATAAAATTGAACTGAACGTGAACTTTTCTGAAGTTCTGTATATTTCTCTTAAAATATGTCGTAAAAATCTCTCATATGTTCTCTAAAGTTTCGTGAGCTTTTCTCCGTAATTTTGTCTGAAGATTGAATGAAAATTGAATTGAAAAAATTTATACACTTCTCTGAAGTTCCTTGAATTTCATTGAAGTTTCGTGAACCTCTCTGAAGGTACAAGAGCTTCACTGGGGTTTCGAGAACATTTCTGAACTTCCGATGATTTATTTGAAATTACGTGAGCTTCTCTTATCTGAAAATCCGTAAATTTTTCTTCGATATTGTCTCATCAGATCCAAGAACCTCTCTGGAGTTCTGAAGTCTCGCTGAAGTTCTGAAGTCTTCTATAAAGTTTTGTAGTTATGAAGTCTTTATGAAGTTCTGAAGTCTTTCTGAAGTTCTGAAGTCTTTCTGAAGTTCTAAAGTCTTTCTGAAGTTTTAAAGGACTTTTCTAAAGCACCGAAGACTGATCTGAAGATTTGTGAACTTCTTTGAATTTCCCAAAATTTCTCTAAGGTTTTTATCTAATTCCTATCCGATGACTTTTTTGAAGTTTCGTGGACTAATCTTATGTTCTTAGAACTTCTTTGAAGTTCCGTGAATGTTTTTGATGTGTTGAGAACTTCTTTGAAGTTCCAAGGACTTCTCAAAAATTTGCAGGGCTGGTCGGAAGATACATGAACATCTCTGAAGTTCCATGAGCTTCTCTGGTGTGTCTTTCTGTTTGTTTTTCTGGTGTGTTTTTCTGAAGGACTTTTCTGAAGATGCGTGAAACTTCTCTGAAAATTTGTGAACTTATCTGGAGTCTCTTTCTAAAGTTCCGAGGACTTTTCTGAAATTCCTTTATACAATATGAAGTTCTCAGGACTTCTAAGAACTTCCTTCCACCTGTCTGAACTTTTGATGACCTGTTTGAAATTTTGAGGATTTGTCTGTAGTATCGAGGACTTCTCTGAAATTTTTGTAACTTTTTTGAAGTTTTCAGAAATATCCGAAGCTCCCAGAATTTTTCGGATTTTTGCTCAGTTCTCAGTACTTTTCTGAGGTTTTTGGAACTTCTTGAACTTTTTGGAACTTTTCTGATGATTTCAGAGCTTTTCTGAATTTCTCTTTTGTCTGTAAAGTTCTCAGAACTACTCTCAAAGATAATTTTTTTTACGATAATTATATGAAATTTTTGGGATTATCTTAAAGCTTTGAAACTTTACTTAAGTTTTGGATACTTGACTGAAGTTCTCTGGAATTCCCTTAAGTTTCTTGGGATTTGCTGAAATTCATTCAAATTCTCGTAACTTTTCTGAAGTTCTCAGAACTTCATTGAAGTTCTTGTCACTGAAATGCAACGGAAATCCCTGATGTCATTTGAACTTCATTAAAGATATTAAGACTTGCACATAATTCTAAGCACTTTGTTGGTATTCTATAACGATTATAGAAGTTCCATGAAGTTCGGGATAGTTCATACATTTTTTTACAAAAAACATCCCAACTTAATCACAACACTGCCAGAAAAAAGCAGCGATCGAATGGCATACAAACAATTAAATATATAAAGGCCATCATTTGCAAACAGTGCAATACGTCTTCAAATATATTTGATGATCGTCGGTTTAATAATCGATTTCCATATGAGGTTAAATATTTGCCGAAATTAATCAACGTATGATCGTGTGGATAAAAAACAATGCAATCAGCATAATTTGGCCAAACTTAACAAGACAAATGTTTGGCGATTTTTTAAGCAGTGTGGTATTAGCTTAAGAAGCAGAAACAGTAACATAAGGATAGTTGACAAGCTCAAACGAAAAACAAATATCGAAGTCACCCGTAGAGCCTTGAATAATCCACTTTGTAGTAAACGGGTTTGTACGGGTGGAACAGAATTCTTCAAACGATAAATAATGAAGCGTAGAAAGGCTGTGGAATGGGTATAATTGACAGGCTCTTTCCGGCAGTTTTTTTTTATTGAGAATTTCCCCAAAGAAATATTAATCTGGATCAATTGTTCACGTAAATGGCTACAAAGTAATAACTAAACAAAAAGGATCAATACATCATCAAAATGACATTTGGCTTGAAACAAACCAAACAATTAACTGCCTCACATATGAATCTTGTTTTATTTATCACCAATTCGATATAAACGAAATGCCATGGATTTATGATGGCATTGCCATTGGATTAATTACTAGATGGGAAAACTCGTAAAAAAAAGTATTATTTGGTTATATTGGATACAAGTCTATCCTTTTTGGTGGCATCCAATCAGCATCATTCATCATTCGCAGTCATCTCCCACCATAACCACCACCGATATGTCAGGCTGTTAGTCCATTCCGTCCATCGCTAGGTTCCAAAATTCAGCCTTGCGCACACGCTGCTACTAATTTAATCAACCACCCTTTCCACATATTCCCCTTACTCCCCTCCCCCATCATAACCAATGCATGATAATGAAGGAAGGCAAACTGATCTGATTCGAGCGCTCAAATCTGCTGCATCGGCAATAGCAACCGACAGTGCATGTGTGTGCGTAGATGGGGTTTGAATGCATGAAATGCTCAACAGGAAAAATATATGTTGGTTAAAATGTATGGTAACTTGATAGGAAATGTCAGTATTTAATAAAAGCTCTCTGTTGTACAAGCATTTGACACGTTTTGTACAGAATCATTAAACCATATTTCAGAAGATCATTGTTACATCTGGCCATGCGAAACCATTGTTATTTGGAAAGTATTAATTTTGAATAGAACCCACATTCGCTTTCTGGTCGGCCGACATTGGACCTTGAATTTGGCCTTGAAAATTAATTGGGCGGCCTTACCAAATAAATATTGTTCATTAGTTAATGTAATCTATCAAAATAAAGGAGGTTCGGTGAATGTTCCATTCTTTGAGCTGAATACAGTGAAATTTTTGTTAGTTTTTCCCTCAATACGCCCTATTATTTGAGCATTATACTATACAACTCCAATGAACCACCCTACCTGTCAGTCGTGAACAGATGTCGACAGTTTAGTTCACAGCTGCTGTCACGGTCATGTCAAAACTTTGCCTAAGCAAAGTAATAGCAAACTTCATTGCATCAAAGCAGACAAATAAACAAACACGCACAACAGAGTTTATAGGGAGCCGTAAAACGCTTCCCTGAGATTCAAGTTTCCACCCTAGGAGCACTTTGTCGGAATGTTACAATTTAGGGGCTGCACTTGTTTGAACAGAAAGGAGGTCTAATTTTCAACACACATTGATCCTCGATGCCTTTTGCTTCACTTTTAAAATCGACACACACAAAATTGGTGATGGAAAGATTTGCATTGATGAAACATTTGTATTGTTTCAACTAAATCGACTATTTTTCTTAGTTTCACTTGCTTGGAAGCCCAAATTATATTATGCTAAAAAGACTCACCTAATTAACTCAGTAACAGCACATTCCCGAAAAGTGTGAAGATCTGCGTCCAGCAAGTAGAAGATAAAGAAACAAGAGGACGAAGCAGCGCCGGCAAATTCAATAAGTCTGTCTTGATTAAAATGGCCCATCGAAACGTTATCATTAAAACTTTCTGACATCTTACCACCGATTTCCTCCTTCATCGATGCTGCAGAGTAATGTCCGTGGCGGCGAGGAGGTTTGCTTTTCTTGAAATTCAATCATTCCGCAGCAGGGTTCATGTTGGTGTTTTCATCATCGTTATCGGTTCCTGAGCAGGCAGGCGTTGGGTGGTGGAAATCTTTACGGAAAGGAGAGGAAAATGCTTCAACTCACCTGGATTGCAATCAACTTTCCTAATGGCGATCATTAATACTGCCGAAGGGGAGCTACGAGCGATGGTCCTGCTTTGTTCGCGCCATGAGATTGGTGCCATCAGCAGAACTTTCGAGTCCATCACCGTTAGTGCGATAAAATAAATCTACTCTGCTTCTACCAAACAGCCCCGAAGGTGTGAATTGAGCCAGCCGGAATATCGATAAACACATTTGGAATTTCGCTGTAAGATTAAAGAAGTTTTACCTACTTCCCGTTTGTAGCGATTCCGAATCGATTCTTCATCAGTTGTTTTTCGCTCGACGAGAGGAGAACTTGGGAAACAGCGGGGAGATCGTGAACGTGAGAAACATTTAAAAAGAAAATAAACGCCGCTAGAGGTGCCAAGGTGGAAAGTTTTGATTAGGCAAAATGATTATTTTCCGCTTCGCTGGAGGAAATACGCTAACTTTCCCCCTGATTATTGTCACGGAGGGTGGGCTGGAAGAAAAAAGTACTCCCTTTAACAGCTGGTTCAGGGGGGAAGCAAATTAACGACGGAATCGAAAGGAAATAATTATTCCCACTCATTCCTGAGAAGGCGTTGGGGTGGATGGAAGCAAACTTTCGATTTCCTCTTCCGAAAGGTTTTTAATTGAATTGATCAATTCAAGTAGACGACGTTCTGCTTCCAAGAGTGATTTATTTATTTTCAAATGAGATCACCTGCATGACTTAACAAGATCGTAATTTTCAATCATGGGATTTTCTTAAAGATTTGCAATTAATGATTCATTTTGGTTGATTTTTTGTTTGTTTCTTGATTATCGAGATTTTCAGCAACAGGATGGTTCATCTCCCGTCTTAGTCACTCAAACACCTCTTAGGTTATCTTCGTAACATATTCGGGTAATATAAGAACTCGTGACTTTGTCGTGAGAGGTATGGATGTTAACCAATACGCAGGGGTTGCCCCTCAAAGAGCGAGTCGATAACGTTTGTGACACTTTGGATTGACAAGTAAATCGGCTGTGCATCGAAAATTTATTTTAGTTCATGTCACGAAATCGAAGGAAGAACTTTTATTTATTTATTTATTTCGTCAACCACATATTTCAGTTCTATCTTCTCAAAGATCGTCTAGAAATATAATTATGTCATTGATTACTACGTGACATTGTTAGGTCAATTGATTCACAATGCAAATTAAAAAGAGGCATTATTCTGTTAACTGGTCCAAATTTTGCATAGTTTATTCGATTGATATTTAACGCAAACAAGTTCCGATTCCTAAAATGCCACGAGGGGGGTGTAGAAATTTTGACAACATAATAAGTTAGGGGAGGAAATGCGATGTGATACAATATCGTTAGCAAAAGAGATCGTGAGACCGGCCGAAAGGTCCAATTTGAAGATGAATTTGGGCATTTTTGACGTAAATGCTGTTCAGCTGGGCGGAGCCCCTGAGAATCTTTCTTTAGCTACGAGGTCCTTGTCCAACGGAAGAGAGCTGCAAACGGCACGCTGAACGTTGTTGATATCCAGGATTCAATTGTCATTGTTACCATTGTGATTTTTATGTTATTGCTTACATTACAGTCAATACCATGATATACATTATGACTGTTCATGCGACTTTTTTTTTCGCATGCTGACTTCTTTTTTGCTTTTTGCTGTAGTTCCCGAATACGTTTCCTTCATTTCTCCAAATCCTATTCGACCCAAGAGTACGCCAACCCTCCTTGACATCAATTGTCGGTTTTGATCTGGCAAATGCTAGATCTTCGGCCAGCTCTACGGATAAGCTCTGAGGTGGAACAGTAGCATTGGAAGTGTGACCTGTAAAGTGTGACCTGACTAAAGTGGTCATTCTTGAACATAAAGACGACAGCAGTTTCACCTCGTCCATAATTCCCATAATAACTTCCGATAGAAAATCACCAGACGCAGAAGCGATTGCCAATATATGTTCACGGTCATTGTCCCTTTTGTTCGATAAACGAATTAGTGTGTCTTCAATTTTAACGAATCTGTTCGTTGTTTTCTGCAACGAAACTAATTTGTACTTTTTATGAAGATACTTTCGTAATTAATGACACACGCGCAACTGTCAAAAGCACGAAACATTTATTGACACAGAAACAACATTCATACATTGTACGAAAACAATACAAAGAGCCACGAATATTTTGTGACAAATTAAAAACAAACGTCTCTCTGGTAGTTTCATGAATGACAGACAGATCTATTGACTCGAAATATAATTGACAAAAAAGTGCAACCCCTTTGAGTTGTCCTGAGTTTTGTTATGTTTTTGACATGGGATTCGAACACGAATTTTTGGAAAGAGCTGATTCTGAATCCGTGGTTGATCTCTCTAGGCCATGGTGACTTGTGAGATAATACTTGATTAAAGAGTATGAAGCTACAACTCTCGACAGCGCCTAATTTTTTATTTATTTTGGAACAAATAAATTATTCCTGCCCAGCTCAGCAGCAACACCATCAGGATGAGTACGATAATAGAGAAGCAGCGATTGACTGGTCGTCACGAAATTGATTTCGTGCATTATACAAAGAGGTGTAATGGTAGCATTTCACTACATAAAAAGCAATATGAATTTTTTATACAATTTACATTGGTTCTATGTAGAAAATCCAAGTCTATGAAACGCGTGAAAGCTAATTTTCAAAAAGAAATTTTCAGTGTAGTTATCGAAATGAAACCAAATTTTACAATAGTTCAGTATAGTCTGTCAACAGCGCCCTCTCCACTCTGAAACCATTCTACACTCTGACCAGTAGCTAGACGCACGTGCTATTGTACTGAGTAGTTGACTTAATTGGGTACAGTTAAAAAGTAAAGCAAGTGGACTCAAACTTTTACCGGTAGTGTACATCTGTCGACTTATTACAGGAATGGATTCTAATTGCAATTAGTGCTCTAAGCCGGTGAAAACGTTCTAATTCATACAATGCTGATCATCTGAAATGCGTTGGCTTGAAGTGGCCAAATATGGACCTCTTGAACGAACAAAACAAAATCTTTTCTGGTTCTGGTTGACCAGCTTAAAATCTTGAAGAATCTCCCTTGCATTACCTCGAACATGATTGTGACTGGCATACCAAGGAACACCTGACGGAATTAAAGAATAATCTCCCGGAAAAGATGATCACCAATCAAATCACTGGCGGGTAAAATGTACTCGGACGATATTTCCACTTCAAGTCAGGTTCCTCTGTTTGACTAAGTATCAAACGAGCCCATGTCACGGGTTTTAAAGCAACACCTAGTTCTCGTCTTAGTGCTTAATTTACTATCGATACTATATTAGCCGAGATAGAAAATATGACCAAGGAGACGGGTGAAAAACAAGTAGGAAAGCTCTGAGTATATCTTTCCAGAATTGCTCGACATGTTACTGAAGTTGATTTTTCTGAGCTAGTACAAAGTAGTAAAAAAATGGAACGCAACGATGCTGATTTGAAGCAATTTGCGTTTATATTCTCCCAAGTCGGTGTAGATAAGTAAGGGATTGAGCCCTTACTTACCTTATCAATCAGACCAGCAGGCTTGATAGGCCTCTGCTGTACACAGAAGTTATCTCCATTCTATTCGATTCATGGCTGTACCTGGCCAGGTCACCGTCTACGGACCCTTCGCCTTGTACTTGATCGATCCACCATGCTCGTTGCTCGTCTCTTATTCTTGTGTCCAAAGGTTCGCGTTCGAGAATTATTTTAACTGGACTGTCGTCTGACATTCTTACGACATGCTCAGCCTATCGTAGTCGATCGATTTTAGCTGTGTGTACAAAGAGAGGTTCTCCCAGCAACTGATGCAATTCGTGGTTCATTCGTTCGCCATGTTTCATGGCCGCAAAGCACTACCAGTCTGATTAATGTCTTGTAGATGTTCAACTTTGTAGCTCAGTGAACCTTGTTCCATATAAGCGTTCTTCAAAGTCGAAAGTAGGCACGACTACTGGGTAGGAAGGATAACTAACAAGAATAATAATATTCTATTCCCAGGGAAAATAAGAACATTTCCAACTCGCAAGATCTCATCGAACGAACCGAAAATTTTTCGTTGAAATAAATTATTAATTCTGTTATATTTACCATTATGTATTGTTACATTTGTTCTCTTTAAGTTATGTAGAACTAACCTGAAAAGAAAAATATATGAATAAATTACTAAGAGTATAGAAAAAAATTGAAGATACTAAGGTAAATAGTTTTACTCCAATAACTTCTTTAATTGTCTTTACTGCTTATACTTTGGCATATTACATCCCAAGCAACACAGCTCGGTCATAGTTTTTCATGTGTTTACCTTCACCCGCAATGACAAAACTACCCATGCAGCATCAATCATAGTAACCCATAAGTCAGCAGACAAAATTTGACAGCTCTATCAATCGAACTCTAACCATGATGGCAAATACAGTGAAGCAACTCTGTTCAGAAGTGTGCGCGTTCAAAAAACGGCACCCCGCCGCGTCGAAAACGGACATCTTGTGGCATTTTGTGGACGCTGGATACACCCGTTTCAGCATCTACAACATCATGGCACTATTAGATAACAATGAGGGCATCGAAAGAAAGCCCGGTTCCAGACGGCCGACGACTCTGAGCAACAAAAAGCTCGAAAAGATGCTGAAGAGGAAGGCCGGTTCACCCAACCAAACATTGGAAAAGTACCTGTCGAACATGAACATACATGTCAGCGGAAGTAGCGTCCATTGGTTCGAGGCTGCAGGCAATGACGCAGCGGCAGTGGGTGAATAAGATGGTCAACTCGATTTTCCCGGTGAATCGCGATGTGGCGGTGGTGATGGACGACTAGCCCTTTCTCACCCTGGATGGCAATGACTGGCAGGACACTTTGTATTTTACTTCTCCAACGAAGGAAGTGAGCTCCGAGGTGAAGTTCATTTCACACACTAAGTTCCCCAAGAAGATACTGCTGAGGTTGACAACCAGTGAGGAAGGGATGTCAAAGCTGCTCTTCTTTCTTTCCGGACTGGTCGTGAACGGGGAAATTCATAGTACGAAATGCCTGCCAGAAGTTGTGTCGTTCATCAAGAAATACCATAAGGGCGAAGACGCGGTGTTCTGGACGGATCTGGCGTCGGCCCACTACTCGAAGCGATCCTTGGCTGAATATCGATGTGATACCCAAGTCGTCGAACCCGCCCAACGTCCCCCAGCTGCCTCCCATCGAGAATTTCCGGGCCAACCTGAAGCGTAAGAATTTTGTCGCGAAAACTGGGGAAGAATTGATAAATAAAATGAAGAAATAACTAAAAAACATGCCTACACGCATGTTTTCGTCCATCATTGCGAATGTTCCAGTTAATTGACAAAAGAGCGCTAGCGTAGGCGTAGATTTTTTTGCCAGTAAGCTTAAATAATTACCTTCCATGGGAATTTATCAAAAGCAATTGTCTGTCTACGCTTTTTTTTATCAACATCCGAAAAATGCAAGCGATATTTTTGAGCCATAGTTTTGAATAAATCCGAATTTCACCTTTATTGGAAACAAACCATAATTTCTTTATTTGTATTATTAAACTAAATAAAAATAAATATTTATTTATTTATTTATTTATTTATTATCCCACTTGCTTGAAATCCTCCAGCACGCATGAAAACATTCGCAAATATTCGCAGTGTGCTCGCCCCGTGATTTTGCTGTCAAGTTCTGTTTTTCGAAGCAATTTAGAACAATTTATGATTTTTGGACAAAACCAGACTTTCCGTCAGTATCCTTTTCACCTTTCGGTACATGACAGGATAAGCATACCATTGATTTTATCACTTCTGCACACCGTGAACATTTGGGTAAATCTTACTTTTTGCTAATTCCCGTATTGACAAGATAGTATTTGGCTTACGTCCGGTCAAAATCCACGCGCACGTGTTTTTCATTCATCGCCATCTTGAACACTAAACATGGAATGTAAACACCAATCATAGTCTTTTCATTTAAGATTTTTTTTTACTCCTACGTGCAATATTTCAAAAGTAACAGTGATTTCAAGATGTCTGGGTTAATGTGGATACAAACCTTATTATATTCAGAATCATTATTTGAACTTCCGATATGCAAGGTATCTCTTTTTTCACTATAAACATAAGGTCGAATTCAAAGTTTGAATTGTCACATCCAATAATCCAGTTTATTAACATCAAATTGACAGCATAAGTGAATTTATTTTGTAAGAACATTTCAAATAAGAAAAATGTTGTAAATCTTAAGAAATTTGTAATTGGTGAAGACTACCCAGCATTTAAAAAAAAAGAAGGATTATTCGAAGTTGCAAAACGATAGATAACTTCTGAGAAATCCTTCCTGATTGATGCCAAGTTTAACAAAAAACATCTTCAAAACTCATACGATCATTCCCATCGAAGAGCCCAGCGCAGTGGTTAACATTAATACCTTTCGCGCCAAATTCACGAGTTCGACTTTTCACCCCTGAACAAGTTACGAAAATACCCCATAGGTTTTTGAGTGACTAAAATAAAAGATAAACCAGCCCATGGCTTATAAAAGGTGTTTAGATCATAATTTGGTCGACTTAAACTTGCCGCATTTCCTTTCATTGTACATAAAAAAAAATTTACACACCCCTCATTTTAAAGATGTGTGTGTGTAGCACCATGCCTCTATTTTGATTTTGAGATTAGGTTTTCAGTTATTAATATGTCTTCGAAGGAAGAGAAGCAACGCATGCAAATTTTGCGCGTGCATAGCGAAGATCCAAACTACTCTCACGCCAAGTTGGAGCAATTGTTGAATGTGGCTAAACCAACTGTAACCAACGTATTGAAAGTGTTTGGTGAACATCTGTCGATAGCCAGGAAAGCTGGATCGGGGAAAAATCGAAAACCGGAGGCCTCATCGACGACAAGAGTTGCCCGCTGATTCGAGCGGAACGGTAACCTCTTCGTCCAAGATGTCGCAAAGAAGCTGGGAGTGGCGCCATCAACCGTGGGTAGAGCTAAAAAACAAGTTGGACTGTCGATCTACAAGAAAGTGGTAACTCCAAATCGCGACGATAAACAAAACATGTCGGCCAAAGCACGATAGCGAAAATTGTACACGACGATGCTGACGAAGTTTGATTGCGTGGTACAGGACGATGAAACTTACGCCAAGGCAGACTTTAAACAGCTTCCTGGACATAAATTGCATACGGAAACCGAACGGGGAAAGGTGGCAGATATTTTCAAGCACATTAAACTGTCAAAGTTCGTGAAGAAATATCCGGTGTGGCAGGCCATCTGTACTTGTGGCTTGAAGAGCAACGTTTACATTGCGACCGGAACCGTCAACGAGGAAATTTATCTGAGCGAGTGCCTACAAAAACGTCTACTGCCTTTCCTGAAGCGACACAATTGTGCCGTTCTATTTTGGCCGGATTTGTCATCTTGCCATGACGGAAAAAATGCCATGGAGTGGAATGCTGCCAACAATGTTCAAAGGTTGCCCAAGGACAAAAACCCTCCCAACACGCCAGAGCTACGCCCAATCGAACAATATTGGGCCATTGTCAAGTGGAACATTAAGAAGACTCAAAAAGCTGTTGTGAGCGAGTCACAGTTCAAGGTGTTTCTTCAGGAAAGACAGCAGACGTTTATTCAAACACTCTTTCACGTAAATTTCTTGGTTGACTGTCCCGGAAGCTATGAAAATGCTGCTTTTCAAGCCACAGGTACAGATGGCTTGCCAAACCAGGTATTTCTTTGCGAACTTTGACAGTTTCGTGTGCTTGAAAATATCTGCTACCTTTCCCCTTCCTTTTGCCGTATAAAACTCCTGTCCCGGAAGCTGCTTGTAGTCGGCTTTGACGTAGGTTTCGTCGTCCATTACCACGCAGTCAAACTTCGTCAGCATCGTCGTGTACAGCCTCCGGGATCGCGCTTTGGCCGTCGTATTTTGTTTATCATCGCGATTTGGAGTCACTACCTTCTTGTAAGTCGATAGTCCGGCTCGTTTTTTGGCTCGATGCACGGTTGTAGACGATACACCCAGCTTATTTGCGGCATCTCGGAGAGATAGGTTAGGGTTTTGCTTGAAACTACCGGCAACTCTCTTTGTCGTCTCAGCGGCTTCCGGTTTTCGATTTCCCCCCGATCCAGACTTCCTGGCTGTCGACAAACGTTCCCCAAACACTTTAATAACATTTGTAACGGTTGATTTGGCAACTTTTAGCGATTTTGCCAGTAGTGCGAGTAGCTCGGATTTTCACGATGCGCGAACAAAATTTTGATACGCTGCTCTTCATGCTTGGACGGCATTTTGACAACTGAAGAGTGAATTCCAAAATCAAAATAGGAGCAACATTCTACACACACACACCTTCAAAATGAGGGGTGTTCAGGTTTTTTAAATGCAAAATTGAAAGAAATACGTCAAGTTGATATTGGTGAATTTTTGACCGTATCGCCCTTTAATAACGAAAAATAAAATTGTTTTCAAATGCATTTTTTTGTTTTTTGCAGAACAAAACAATATAATTTAAAACAAACAAAAGTTTTAAATTATCTTACACCTAAAATGTATGCTTTGAGACAGGGGTGATTCAAAAATGACGTCCACTCTTTAGGGGGGGGAGGGGGGTATCAAATTTGTGACAATATGTGACAGGGGGGGGAGGGGGGTTATAAAAATGTGACATCCAACAATTTTGCATTTGGTAATCTAAATTTATCAGCGTTAGCACGAATACAAAGGCGTCAAAAAGTTTGAGTGTAAATGAAAATACAAATTTAACTAGCCGCTGCGCAATTAACAAGCCAACCGTGGTGTGTGAATACTGGCGAGATATAAAAAACGAATCCTATTGTGAAGAACTTTTCAAATCGAAAATTAGCACCTTGAAAACGGAATCTTCGAAACCGAAAGAAACACTGAAGGATGGAGGGAATTGTTAAACAATGTTCCAAAAATACCACCGGATGAAGGAACTCCAGCCTTTCAGTTCTTCACAAGCTCCTCCGGATTCGGACAAAAAAGTTCCCTCTTATTTTGCATGTCCTAAATAGGATGCCATTTCCGAAGAATTGGAGCCTGCTGATTAGAGAGCGAAATGACATGCTTTCGGGTATACAGAAAAGACGCTGTCTGACCTGATCAACCGCAAGAATGCGCTAAATATGGCCCTAGAGAAGAAGAAATCAAATCAGCAACGTCAAAAGACAAGCAGATTGAACCGAAAGAAGATTCTTGAGGAAGAATTTGAAACAAACGCTCATCTTACCAAGCGTCTCAAGATGCGGCCTGATAAAGGACGACCTCCGATAGAGAGTAACCAAGCATATAGACTGTTCCAGAACGTATAAGCACACTGTCAAAATAACAAACAAGTCATGTTTATTTTTAGTTTTAATAAGTTTATTTGTGTTTTATACGATATTTTACTCTCGTTGAATCAAAATATTTAATCATAGTCAAGATTCCTAACTTTTCATCGAACATGACCCATTAGCTTCTACACAGTGGTACTTCTCACCAAAAAGTCTCGATTGGCCGTGCCTCCAGGCAGTTCGGCGGATTCATGTCTTTCGGCACGAAACATACATTTTGACATTTGTACCATTCTAAAGTGTCCTTTGCGTAATGACATGACGCCAAATCAGGCCAAAATCGCTTCTGGAGACATTCCTTAACGTATTTCTGAGTGATCATCGTCTCTGTTGCGATGTACGGACTAGATGTTTTATCACACTCACATATTGCCTGCCAAACCATAACCTTCTTACCGAATTTTTCGGTAAAAATGGTCTTCGCTTACAGTATAGAATTGTGGTCCGGGAAGCGTTTTTTAATCTAGTTTCACATACGTTTCATCGTCCATTATTATACACCCAGAATTTCTACACAATAACGAATAGTAGAGTTTGCGGGCCCGTGGTTTCACGGACGCGGCCTGTTTTGGGTTCCTTTTGGGTTTTTTCTGCTTTCGGTATGTTTTTATCCCAAGTCTTTCTTTGGCTCGCTTTACGTTACTCGACGAGGTCTCTAGTTTTTTCGCAATACCCAAACGGAAACGGAAGTCGCTGGTTTTCGCTTGTAGGCATCCCTAGGACCGGATTTCCGACCACTCTTCGGCACATCTTCATATGTACACTGTTCTCTATATTTTCTAATCGCAGATCGTACCGCTCCGACGCATACACCCTCTTCCTTGGCCAATTTTTTCAAGGAGAGTCCGCTCACAGTGCACCATTTGTGCACGATACTTTTTCGTTGTTCCGGAGTAAGACCACGCATTTTAATAGGTAACACAAAACTGAGAACTTTTTTGATGCTTTGTCATTCAAAAATGTGCAAACAAAAGGACGCAGCCAAAACCTGTTGAAATATTTTATTGTATTCAAAATGACCGTTAAAATAAGGTGTGCATATACTTTCTGGAACAATGGTTAGTTGCTGAAGACGTTGGTCGATCTTGGTCAGCATGGAACATCAGCTGGGCAGAGAGGTGACGTTGAGAATTTGGAGTAACATGAACATCTATTAAAGCAACAATAGCATTGTTAAAAATAAATACGTACGCGAACAAACTTTTCAGTTAGTATATTCTTTTTGAAAGTAACAAAATGAAATTTATGAATTTTTTTACAAATTTGCTAACTGTGATTTAAAAACTAATTCGAGAACTGATCGTCTTACGAAATTCTTGTGGTGGAAAGTGCTTTAAATTATCTCAGCAAGCTGACAAATTATGCAATTGCAAATTTTTTACACAAAAGTTTCTAGGGCTTAGGAAAATCGAAAAATAACTATACCAAAATTGACCACAAAATTGATACATTGATTTCTTGGAACCCATGTCAAGGTGGGAACATTTCTTGATCTCCAAATTGTATGGTTCTAAAAATCAAATTTTGCAATTAAAAACAATTATTTCTGTTGGAATATATATAACTCCATTTCTTTTTCACTTTCTGATCAAATTCTTTTCGGACTTATGAGTAATTTCAAGATTTTTCAAAACTTTTTCTACGAGTCATGATGTTTTGCGCATCTTCTCTACAAGAAAAAATATATATATTTTCATATACTTTTCCATATCTCGAGAATGGATAAACATCCGATATCGATATATCAAAATTTTCAATCGCAAAAGTTGGTTTTAATTTTTCGCCATACAAACGGTGTTTTTCTGGGTGTTCCTAACAATTTCCCAGAACCGTGAAATAATGTTGTGTAAAATATCTTTCCAGACATTTTTTTCTATTGATTAGAACATTTCAAGCACTTCTTACAACTCAATTTATGTTTTACAAAGTTTGCACTGCAAACTTAAATTATTCACCTGAGCTGAAATGCGATCAGTCAATTGTGTTTAAACCAGATTTTGCCCGATTATGGGGTAACTTTTGCTCAAAAATCTGTTACTTATGCACAAAAGTGAGGAAAAAAACGGTTTCTACATTAGACCCGGGGTTATCTCATAGATGTGTAATTGCATCTTAGAGTGTGGTTCATGAGTTATGAATTTTTAAAATAAGAAATAAGAAAAACTAAAAATGTTATAAACTCAACTAAAACTCCCATTTCTTAAATTATATCCATTGTAATCTAGTTAGTTCGATGGTTGTGAAGATGTTAATGTAAACCACTCATACCGATGTGATCTAGAGAGAAAGCTACGAATCAGCATATTTTAATAAAGCTTTGTTTTTGGATCTTCAAAAACTATCGCACCTTTAATATTTGTCAAGAGTAATAAAAATAAACATTTCTAATAGGCCTGAATCAGAATCAGGCCAGGGATTTTTACTACTTTTCAACAAAGATTATTTCAATCTCAAAACTGACATTTAAAAAAAACTACGTTTTTGCAGAAACAGAAAACATGTCATACGATAAGTTTTGTCCATCTGTTACGAATATCTTGATTTATCCCTGCCAGTTATTTCCATCAAAACGCACTTCACCTATCCGTGGACAGAAGAACTTTACACATTTAATTATGTAAATAATTCAATTTGAACTAAAATACACGTTATTATTGAAATCGACAAAACCAATATGCATATATTCTTTTTTTCAGAAGTGTGGATGTCACAGGGGGGGGGGGGGTAATCATATTTGTGACAAAGTGTGACAGAGGGGGGGGAGGGGGTTTAAAAACCTGAAATTTGATGGACGTCATTTTTGAATCACCCCACACGGAATTATTAAAAAGTTTATTGTGATGGTTTTGAAGTATTATGTTTTTATTTCACAATACTCGATAACTTTTCCAATACGGATAAGCTTCTTTGCATGTGATACTGTAGTCAAACAGGTGTTGTACATTATTTTTTTATTCCCAAGAAACCCTTCACATATAATACTTCAAAAATGTCATTTAGAGTACTCTGCCGCTCTACGCATAACTGTCCCATGTTCTATGGGTTTCCCTATATACATGGGACAGTTATGCTAATAACGGCAGTACTGTCTTAAGTAAAAAACTAAAGTTGTGACGAGATAACACGTGATTTTACAGCCATTCAAATTTTCTTATATTGAAGTATATATAGACTGTATTGAACTATATTTTTCTTTCAAATTATATAAATAAATTATGATTTATTCAAACAAATGGATGATTTTGTATTGTATGGGAATGAAATTAACATTGCGAAATCCAAATGAAATTAATATTATTTTTTCGCGAATTTGCGAAAACTTTTCATCAAGTTCCGGACAAGTGTTGTATGACATTTTTGGAAGGAGATGGAATGGAACTCCTGCATATTCGTAGCTGCTTTACAAGTCTTTATGAAGAACCTCTTCACAATCGCCCAACAGCGTTCGGTGTCTTTCTCAACGAAATCTATACCCTTTTCCGTAAGCCAAATCAGATTTTTTTTTTTTTATTAATCATTTATTTATACAGGCTCAATCGAATCAACTTTACAGAGCCAAGTTTTCATATTTGTATACATCATGTATCTTAAATCTAAAGTTAGGGGGATAGAGCCGATTACTCGCGGTTACTCGAGGTTAATAGGAATTACAATTTAACGGATAGGGAGATGGGCGGGAATTTAAATTATGGTTTACATAAAACTTCACAAAACTTAAAACTATACAACTTTTGGTTTTCTTTTAATTCGAACATTTTTGAAGGAGAAAAAAAACACACAAACACAGAAAAAAAAAACTTAAACTAAACATACATGTCAAGTTGATATTGGTGAATTTTTGACCGTATCGCCCTTTAATAACGAAAAATAAAATTGTTTTCAAATGCATTTTTTTGTTTTTTGCAGAACAAAACAATATAATTTAAAACAAACAAAAGTTTTAAATTATCTTACACCTAAAATGTATGCTTTGAGACAGGGGTGATTCAAAAATGACGTCCACTCTTTAGGGGGGGGAGGGGGGTATCAAATTTGTGACAATATGTGACAGGGGGGGGAGGGGGGTTATAAAAATGTGACATCCAACAATTTTGCATTTGGTAATCTAAATTTATCAGCGTTAGCACGAATACAAAGGCGTCAAAAAGTTTGAGTGTAAATGAAAATACAAATTTAACTAGCCGCTGCGCAATTAACAAGCCAACCGTGGTGTGTGAATACTGGCGAGATATAAAAACGAATCCTATTGTGAAGAACTTTTCAAATCGAAAATTAGCACCTTGAAAACGGAATCTTCGAAACCGAAAGAAACACTGAAGGATGGAGGGAATTGTTAAACAATGTTCCAAAAATACCACCGGATGAAGGAACTCCAGCCTTTCAGTTCTTCACAAGCTCCTCCGGATTCGGACAAAAAGTTCCCTCTTATTTTGCATGTCCTAAATAGGATGCCATTTCCGAAGAATTGGAGCCTGCTGATTAGAGAGCGAAATGACATGCTTTCGGGTATACAGAAAAGACGCTGTCTGACCTGATCAACCGCAAAAATGCGCAAAATATGGCCCTAGAGAAGAAGAAATCAAATCAGCAACGTCAAAAGACAAGCAGATTGAACCGAAAGAAGATTCTTGAGGAAGAATTTGAAACAAACGCTCATCTTACCAAGCGTCTCAAGATGCGGCCTGATAAAGGACGACCTCCGATAGAGAGTAACCAAGCATATAGACTGTTCCAGAACGTATAAGCACACTGTCAAAATAACAAACAAGTCATGTTTATTTTTAGTTTTAATAAGTTTATTTGTGTTTTATACGATATTTTACTCTCGTTGAATCAAAATATTTAATCATAGTCAAGATTCCTAACTTTTCATCGAACATGACCCATTAGCTTCTACACAGTGGTACTTCTCACCAAAAAGTCTCGATTGGCCGTGCCTCCAGGCAGTTCGGCGGATTCATGTCTTTCGGCACGAAACATACATTTTGACATTTGTACCATTCTAAAGTGTCCTTTGCGTAATGACATGACGCCAAATCAGGCCAAAATCGCTTCTGGAGACATTCCTTAACGTATTTCTGAGTGATCATCGTCTCTGTTGCGATGTACGGACTAGATGTTTTATCACACTCACATATTACCTTCTTACCGAATTTTTCGGTAAAAATGGTCTTCGCTTACAGTATAGAATTGTGGTCCGGGAAGCGTTTTTTAATCTAGTTTCACATACGTTTCATCGTCCATTATTATACACCCAGAATTTCTACACAATAACGAATAGTAGAGTTTGCGGGCCCGTGGTTTCACGGACGCGGCCTGTTTTGGGTTCCTTTTGGGTTTTTTCTGCTTTCGGTATGTTTTTATCCCAAGTCTTTCTTTGGCTCGCTTTACGTTACTCGACGAGGTCTCTAGTTTTTTCGCAATACCCAAACGGAAACGGAAGTCGCTGGTTTTCGCTTGTAGGCATCCCTAGGACCGGATTTCCGACCACTCTTCGGCACATCTTCATATGTACACTGTTCTCTATATTTTCTAATCGCAGATCGTACCGCTCCGACGCATACACCCTCTTCCTTGGCCAATTTTTTCAAGGAGAGTCCGCTCACAGTGCACCATTTGTGCACGATACTTTTTCGTTGTTCCGGAGTAAGACCACGCATTTTAATAGGTAACACAAAACTGAGAACTTTTTTGATGCTTTGTCATTCAGAAATGTGCAAACAAAAGGACGCAGCCAAAACCTGTTGAAATATTTTATTATATTCAAAATGACCGTTAAAATAAGGTGTGCATATACTTTCTGGAACAATGGTTAGTTGCTGAAGACGTTGGTTGATCTTGGTCAGCATGGAACATCAGCTGGGCAGAGAGGTGACGTTGAGAATTTGGAGTAACATGAACATCTATTAAAGCAACAATAGCATTGTTAAAAATAAATACGTACGCGAACAAACTTTTCAGTTAGTATATTCTTTTTTGAAAGTAACAAAAATGAAATTTATGAATTTTTTTACAAATTTGCTAACTGTGATTTAAAAAACTAATTCGAGAACTGATCGTCTTACGAAATTCTTGTGGTGGAAAGTGCTTTAAATTATCTCAGCAAGCTGACAAATTATGCAATTGCAAATTTTTTACACAAAAGTTTCTAGGGCTTAGGAAAATCGAAAAATAACTATACCAAAATTGACCACAAAATTGATACATTGATTTCTTGGAACCCATGTCAAGGTGGGAACATTTCTTGATCTCCAAATTGTATGGTTCTAAAAATCAAATTTTGCAATTAAAAACAATTATTTCTGTTGGAATATATATAACTCCATTTCTTTTTCACTTTCTGATCAAATTCTTTTTCGGACTTATGAGTAATTTCAAGATTTTTCAAAACTTTTTTCTACGAGTCATGATGTTTTGCGCATCTTCTCTACAAGAAAAAATATATATATTTTCATATACTTTTCCATATCTCGAGAATGGATAAACATCCGATATCGATATATCAAAATTTTCAATCGCAAAAAGTTGGTTTTAATTTTTTCGCCATACAAACGGTGTTTTTCTGGGTGTTCCTAACAATTTCCCAGAACCGTGAAATAATGTTGTGTAAAATATCTTTCCAGACATTTTTTTCTATTGATTAGAACATTTCAAGCACTTCTTACAACTCAATTTATGTTTTACAAAGTTTGCACTGCAAACTTAAATTATTCACCTGAGCTGAAATGCGATCAGTCAATTGTGTTTAAACCAGATTTTGCCCGATTATGGGGTAACTTTTGCTCAAAAATCTGTTACTTATGCACAAAAGTGAGGAAAAAAAACGGTTTCTACATTAGACCCGGGGTTATCTCATAGATGTGTAATTGCATCTTAGAGTGTGGTTCATGAGTTATGAATTTTTAAAATAAGAAATAAGAAAAACTAAAAATGTTATAAACTCAACTAAAACTCCCCATTTCTTAAATTATATCCATTGTAATCTAGTTAGTTCGATGGTTGTGAAGATGTTAATGTAAACCACTCATACCGATGTGATCTAGAGAGAAAGCTACGAATCAGCATATTTTAATAAAGCTTTGTTTTTGGATCTTCAAAAACTATCGCACCTTTAATATTTGTCAAGAGTAATAAAAATAAACAATTTCTAATAGGCCTGAATCAGAATCAGGCCAGGGTTTTTTACTACTTTTCAACAAAGATTATTTCAATCTCAAAACTGACATTTAAAAAAAACTACGTTTTTTGCAGAAGAAAACATGTCATACGATAAGTTTTGTCCATCTGTTACGAATATCTTGATTTATCCCTGCCAGTTATTTCCATCAAAACGCACTTCACCTATCCGTGGACAGAAGAACTTTACACATTTAATTATGTAAATAATTCAATTTGAACTAAAATACACGTTATTATTGAAATCGACAAAACCAATATGCATATATTCTTTTTTCAGAAGTGTGGATGTCACAGGGGGGGTAATCATATTTGTGACAAAGTGTGACAGAGGGGGGGAGGGGTTTAAAAACCTGAAATTTGATGGACGTCATTTTTGAATCACCCCACACGGAATTATTAAAAAGTTTATTGTGATGGTTTTGAAGTATTATGTTTTTATTTCACAATACTCGATAACTTTTCCAATACGGATAAGCTTCTTTGCATGTGATACTGTAGTCAAACAGGTGTTGTACATTATTTTTTATTCCCAAGAAACCCTTCACATATAATACTTCAAAAATGTCATTTAGAGTACTCTGCTGCTTACGCATAACTGTCCCATGTTCTATGGGTTTCCCTATATACATGGGACAGTTATGCTAATAACGGCAGTACTGTCTTAAGTAAAAACTAAAGTTGTGACGAGATAACACGTGATTTTACAGCCATTCAAATTTTCTTATATTGAAGTATATATAGACTGTATTGAACTATATTTTTCTTTCAAATTATATAAATAAATTATGATTTATTCAAACAAATGGATGATTTTGTATTGTATGGGAATGAAATTAACATTGCGAAATCCAAATGAAATTAATATTATTTTTTCTCGAATTTGCGAAAACTTTTCATCAAGTTCCGGACAAGTGTTGTATGACATTTTTGGAAGGAGATGGAATGGAACTCCTGCATATTCGTAGCTGCTTTACAAGTCTTTATGAAGAACCTCTTCACAATCGCCCAACAGCGTTCGGTGTCTTTCTCAACGAAATCTATACCCTTTTCCGTAAGCCAAATCAGATTTTTTTTTTTTTATTAATCATTTATTTATACAGGCTCAATCGAATCAACTTTACAGAGCCAAGTTTTCATATTTGTATACATCATGTATCTTAAATCTAAAGTTAGGGGGATAGAGCCGATTACTCGCGGTTACTCGAGGTTAATAGGAATTACAATTTAACGGATAGGGAGATGGGCGGGAATTTAAATTATGGTTTACATAAAACTTCACAAAACTTAAAACTATACAACTTTTGGTTTTCTTTTAATTCGAACATTTTTGAAGGAGAAAAAAAACACACAAACACAGAAAAAAAAAACTTAAACTAAACATACATGTCAAACTAACTACAATCTAAGGCTAATGTTAGTCAAAAACACATAAATGAGTTTCATAAACTCCAGATCACGTACACCCAAAATATCTCGAACCGGTACATTGGGTTGTCTACCTCGAGCCCTAAGGGAATCATAAAGCTCAGATCTGACTCCACGATGCTCAGCACATGACCAAACAATGTGATCTGCGTCCTGGTAACCTTGCCCACATTCACAGAGATTGCTGTCGCTCAGTCCAACACGGAACAAATGAGCGTTCAAAGAATAATGATTGGACATGAGGCGAGACATGACACGAATGAAGTCTCGTCCCACATCCATCCCCTCAAACCAAGATTTCTTCGACACCTTTGGGATGATAGAATATTGCCATCGCCCCAAATCTCCTTTACTCCATTTATACTGCCAGCTGACGAGTGACTGTTGACGAAAAATAGGAAAAAATTCATGAAAGGCGATTTGTCGATCATAAATATCGCCTTCTATAGCGCCCACCTTTGCAAGCGAGTCCACTCTCTCATTGCCCGGAATTGAACAATGAGAAGGGACCCATACAAAGGTGATGATAAAATAACGCGAAGATAAAGCACTTAGAAGCTCCTGTATTTTCATGAGAAAATACGAGGAGTGCTTTACCGGCCTCAAGGAGCGATTAGCCTCTATAGAACTGAGACTATCCGTGAAAATGAAGTACTGATCCGGTGTTAGTGAGGCAACAATTTCTAGCGTAAAGTGTATTGCCGCTAATTCAGCGACATACACGGAACAAGGGGCTTGAAGTTTACGGTTGGCGCTATAAATTTCATTAAATATTCCAAAGCCTGCTGACTTCTCTATCAAAGATCCGTCAGTGAAAAACGATTTAGTGGAATCAACTTGGCCAAACTTTGCAGCAAATATCACCGGAGCAATCATAGGACGATGATGCTCTGGGATTCCATGAAGCTCCTGCTTCATGGATAAATCAAAATGAACCGAATTGTCGAAATCGGAGAAGCAAACACGATTGGAAATGTTCGGCGAAGGGCTGACATCCTGTGTTATGTACAAATGGTACAAGGTCATAAAGCGGGTTTGAGGGTTCAACTCAAGGAGATTCTCAAAATTTTCGATCACCTGGGGGTTCATAACTTCACACCTGGTGAGGAGCCGGAGAGATAATTCTGTAAACCGATCCGAGAGTGGCAACATGCCAGCCAGCACTTCAAGACTCATGGTGTGAGTCGAGTGCATGCAACCTAACGCGATACGAAGACACCGATACTGAATACGTTCCAGTTTAATGAAGTGCGACCGAGCCGCTGACTGAAAACAAAAACTACCGTATTCCATAACCGACAAAACCGTTGTCCGGTACAACGTTAGAAGATCTTGCGGATGAGCTCCCCACCAGGTTCCGGTAATTGTGCAGAGAAAGTTGATCCTTGGCTGGCACTTTCGCTTCAGATACTCAATATGGGATCTCCAGGTGCACTTTGAATCGAACCAGACCCCAAGATATTTAAATGACATAGAATGAGCTATCGGCTTACCCCCAATTTGAAGCTTCGGTTGTGCAGGGTTATGCTTCCTTGAAAAAACTACCAACTCAGTTTTCTCCGTAGAGAATTCGATACCTAGCTCTAGAGCCCAAGTAGACAAATTGTCCGAGACAGTCGTTCGTTCCCTTACCCCTACGGAAACCATATTGAGTATCTGAAAGCAGGTTATTCGTCTCAACCCATTTGTCCAGACGGAAAAGGATCATTTTCTCCAACAACTTTCGAATACAAGATAACATCGCGATGGGTCGATAGGAGTTGTGGTCGGACGCGGGCTTACCAGGTTTTTGAATGGCAATAACTCTCACCCGTCTCCAATCATCCGGTACAATGTTTAGTTCCAGAAGCTGATTAAACAAGTTCAACATGCGCCTCTTAGCGACGTCTGGGAGGTTCTTAAGCAAGTTGAACTTAATGCTATCAGCCCCTGGAGCCATATTGCCACACGAAAGGAGTGCGAGAGAGAGTTCTACCATTGAAAAAGGTTGGCTGATCTCATCTATCGAATTCGTGGTTTCGCGAGGAATCATCCGTGCCGGCACAGAATCTGGACACACTTTTTGCGCGAATTTGAGGATCCATTGGTCCGAGTACTCTTCGCTCTCGTTGTTCGTAGTTCGGTTACGCAACCTTCGCGCCGTGTTCCAAAGAGTACTCATGGACGTTTCGCGCGATAGCCCGTTCACAAATTTTCGCCAGTATCCGCGTTTCTTGGCCTTGATGAGGCTCTTAAGTTCGCGTTCGAGAGCCGTGTATACTTCGAAGTGCTCAGGTGTTCCACGTCTACGGAAAACTTTAAACGCGTCGGACTTTTTACGGTAAACCTCGGTGCATTGCTGATCCCACCATGGAGAAGGAGGTTTCCGGTGAAATGACGTTCCTGGAACTGGTCGAGTTTGAGCTTGAATCGCGCTGTCTAAGATCAGGTTGGAGAGGAAGTTATACTCTTCCAGCGGTGAAAGCCTTTCTACCGTCGTTACGGCTTCATCTACTGCTGTCCTAAACTTTGTCCAATCGATGTGACGGGTAAGATCATACGTGACGTTGACAGATTTCGACGGATTGAACCCGGTGGCAACCGAAATTTTTATGGGCAAGTGATCACTACCGTGGGGATCTTGAATCACATTCCATGTGCAATCCAACGATAATGAATTCGAACAAAGTGTGAGGTCTAATCTACTGCCAACTGAGGATGTACCAGCCAAACGTGTTACTTCTCCATTGTTAAGTACTGTCATATTGAAGTTGTCACAGAGGTCATATATTAGGGAAGACCGGTTGTCATCGTACAGTTCTCCCCAGCCTGTACCGTGAGAGTTAAAATCTCCCATGACCAACCGTGGAGAAGGAAGGACCGAACAAATATCTGAGAGTTGTTTTAGGTTTATGGAGGCTCTAGGAGGAATATATACAGAAGCAATACAAAGGCTTTTATTTTTAATAACAGCCTGACTCTATAGAAGGAGTAGCACTTTTTGATCCCCAAAAGTACTCCTCCTCCACGTGAATCCTCACGATCAAGACGAATTATATTGAAATCGTGAAAATGAAGATCGATTTCGGAAGAGAGCCATGTTTCACAAAGAGCGAATGCATCACAACCGGTAGTGTGAGCCAAAAATTTGAAAGATTCCAATTTAGGAATCAAACTTCGACAATTCCACTGTAGAACAGTGATCAAATCCCCGACCTCATTTGGAAAATTATCCATCGAAGGAAATGATTGCTGCAAGGAGGGGCCACTTGATTGTCAATTGCTTCAAAAACGTTTTCACTGTAGGAAGCATTGCCAGAACAATGCTTTTAAGAGGGTCAGAAATTTCGAGGAACTTGAAAATATTTTCAACAATATCATCAAATGAGAAATCAGATTTGTTTCAACGAAATTTATCTGATGCTTAATCTTTCCATCAGGCCAAATACAACAACAGCCCTTTTGAAAGATAACATTAACATATGTTCTCTTAGCGTTTTTTATTCGAATGTTGAAATTATCGGATTTCAAACAAACATAACGAGTAAGGACGAAAAACGATTCCAATAAATCACGGTCAGGCTTCCGTTTATGCCGCAGGATACTTTCATACTTGTGTTTTTTTTTTCATATCAGCACCTTTTATTCTGAGTGGGCAAGATGGACCTGCTAGGGTCGGAACCGCTTTAACAAAGTTAATTTATCGATTTTCTGAGCACATTTCGTTCGCGTTGCAAAAACCAATTCGCTTTCACTTCAGTAAGAAGCACATAGACTTTTTTTTGCTGGTTAAATTTATAGAGGAAACGCACAAAACTGCTGATTGAAGCATGATTGTCCCATGTGTGTATGAAAGCCTATGTAATATAGGGCAACAACATGTTAATTACAAGCAGAGCACAGACTCAGCATTTGAAAATGGATAATATGTTGTGTGAAATAATTTCACTATTGTGTGGTTTGAAGCTTTTTTTAAAAAAATAAACACGTACACACACACGCGTGCGCGCACGCAACTATATTAATTTGATTGGTATAGAATTTGTGAGCTAGGATTGGTTGAGAAAGAAAAAATACAATAGAGTAAAAAAATTGGCGTCCTTCATATATGTCACATTTATGAAATTGATCAAGGTATGCCACCTTGTCTAACTTATTAAATAGTATTCTCACAAACCGTGTCGTTATTTCTGGATAGTAAATATCAACTGATGAGAGAGAGAGCGAAAAAAAGTACAAACCAATTATGAACTGCTGTTACAAGGAGTGCTCAGCATATTTATGGAGGGTGCTCGTAATCTCGATTGATTGATCGAAATTTTAATTGACGAATGCTGACTGGTTGGAGATCCGTTTCTACTGTGGGGAGGACATTGTTGTTAAAATCTCCTATTTGAATGTATGAAAGTGGAAGATGGACTGGAAATATTTCCGATGAGATAAATGGAAAACAAAATTCAGATGAAACATGATAAACTAGGTTTGGTAGGACAATTAGTCATAATATGTGGCCCAGTTGTCATCAAACTCTTAGACAGTGAAAATAGTTCAATCTTCTACCGTCTGCAATCCTGATTGAGATTTACGTTTTTTTAAATAAATTTTTTTGTGTAAAAACTACGAATTTGACGTTGGATAACACAAGTCTAATTATTATTGTAAATATGATATATTTGTAATCATTCGGTAACCCTGAAAAAAGCCATTTGTTTGACTTGTAAACATGTTCGCTTTGAATGATTTCCCTGATAAGGGTGATTTAATCAAGAAAGAGCAAGAAATTAAATCAGCACTGTTCAATTTAGGTTATTTTTTATTCTATCTCCAATAAAATTGCCTTTTTACGAATCAAACACCATAAGAATCGTTGGTTGTAGAGGAAACACAAGAAACGTTTTTTTTTTCCTGGTTTCCGTTGACTTCAAAATATTTAAAGATAGAGTACATGTCCCTTGACACAGCTTTTCATGCACACAGATACAAAGAAACGTTGAATTTTCTGCGTGTTATAAAATGTCACTTTTTGCGTGACGTAATTAATGAACGTTCCCATGTAGGAAATTATTTGTTCCTAAAATTGGGTCTAGTATTGTGAAATCATTGTTCATGTTTCTTTGTGAATAGCTAAGTTATGAAGTGTAGTTTTTTTTCTAAATTTATAATGCATCACACAGCATATCGGTTCAATGTAACCAAGTGTAGGCAATTAGTAGATCATGAAGATAATTTGTTCAGCTTTACCAGTGAAACCATAGTGGCTAAAAATCGAAAATATAACTCAAGTATATAGCTAAAAATGTATGTATAACTCAACTTCTTCAAACTAAATCGATCATCTAGATGCCAACATAAATTTACCGATCATCGCAGGATTCATGATATTTTTGATACATTGGCCGAATGAAAGAGCTATTCTAACAATACATCCCGTTACTCTTTATATAAAAATACAAAAAATGTGGTAAAAATGTGTGCCAGCAAATGATAACAATAGTTCTTCACTTGATTTTGATAAGATAAAAGAATATCTTAATTCAGATTTATTTCAAAAATATTTACCTATGGCTTAATCTCATTGCTCCGTTAATTTAAAACAGCTGTTCAGCCTTTGATTTCGGTTTAAGCTAAGAGAAATTTTTCAACAGAATAAAACGCATAAGGTACTTTATAGTAAAGTCTGTAATAGTAGCAAATGGAATTTTTGATTTCTACAGTTATTAGACGTACCTTCTGCTATTTTTTTACTCTTCATTACTATATGTATATTTAAAGTTATCAATAACGCAACCGAATGCGCAACTGTTGCAATTTTAAACTTTTCGGATGGATATGAAAAAAAAACAACTACGGAAAATTATCCCATGAAGCAATTGTTTCTAGAAACTTGATATGCTGATCATCTTATCATAATGCTTCCATACCCAAACGGTGGGTATACGGCTGTTAGCTTAGTCTAATAACTTTCGAAATGGAATAAAACTTGTAATGTACATAACCAATACATAGACAAACGTGAATCACACACATTGTTTGCAAAAGCACATTCTGTATTCAAGATGGCGCCGTCTGAAGTAGCACCTAGGACTTCTTTCTTGCACAAATAGGAAAGTGGAACCTATCTTGAGCTCAATAAGCAGACCTTCAGTGGAAATCGGTGAATATGCACTAAATACCGAACACTGAGTACACAAGTTATTCACAATTTATTTGTTCACTTACCGTTAATCGTTTAGCAACACACAGAACATTCGATTCTGATAGTTTTCTTCCAATTTAATACGGAAAAGTTACAACTGCTATGTATCTATATTAATAATATCACGAAAAACACTAATCCCAGCTGTGTACATATGGTAATCGTACTGATTTTAATCAAGAAAACATACAAACAAGTTAACGCTCTCCACTACTACACCCAAAAATGAAGTAGATCATTAGAGAGCACTTCACGAGTGTTGGGTAGCATGCATATAACAAAGACAAAATGAAAGGGTTTGTTTGTTATTCTTCCATGAGAATTTTGACAACAAGACTCACCATAACGTTGGGCATAGAATGCTCTATGAATACTGAACACGCACACTAGCGTTGATGAGTATGCTATACAGTAAGTGAGCAGTGCAATCAGGGATGCCATATTCACAGACATGTCTGTAAATTTGCAAACTTTTCATTTTTATTGCAGACTTTTTTAACTATGCAGACATTTACCAGTTATTCAATGATTTTCAATGGAAGAGATATCATTCGTTAGCTGGCAGATAAATGGAATGAAAAAGATTTGGGGCGATGGTTACGTTCTATCACTCCCAAGGTGTCGAAGAAATGTTGGTTCAGGGGCTTAGATGTGGGTCAAGACATCATTCGCATAAATCCACCATCATTGACTGGCATGCTGATCTAAATGCGGTCGTGAGGACACCGATGATTCACCACGATCTGGTCGGCCAAAACAGGTGGTTACACCAGAAATATTCAAAAAATTCACAAAGTCGTTTTGGCAAACCGTAAAATGTAGTTGCAGGAGATAGTAGACACTTTGAAGATATCAATGGAACGCGTGAGCTTTATTTTGTATGACAATTTGTCCATCAGAAAGCTGTTTCCTAAATGGGTGCCGCGTTTGCTCATAGTGGATCAAAAATTACAATAAGTTGATGATTCCGAGTGTTGTTTGAAGCAGTTTTGGCGACATAAAAAGGACTTTTTGCGTCGGTATGTAACGATGGACGAAACATGGATCCATTATTACACTCCCGAGTCAAATCAGTAGGCAGATCAGAGGACAACAGCCGGAATTTTGTTCATCAACTACCTTGGAAAAAATCAAACCATCATTTGCGATCTCTGCATGGATCAACTGGTTCGATTGAACAAAGAAATCTTAAAAAATCGTCCCCATTTGAAGAAGAAAATAGTTTCTGTCACATATCGATGGCTACCATGGTTAAATTGCACGAATACGCTTCGAGTTGCTTTCGAACCCACCGTATTCGCCAGATTAAGCCCCCAGTGACTACTAATGCTCGCTGGAAAGGAATATCGCTCAAATCAAAAAAGAAAAACTATACGAAAACTACATTTAATATCAAACCTATCATATGGGACGATCGTATGGGATGCAACTATGAATCGACCCAATTTGGTGCTTATAGACCGACATTAAATCCACATAAATCGAATGTTTCTGACTTTATAAAATGAGTTGTGTAACTTTTCGTGAAACATAGTACCAAACATTCTAAACTTATCTAAGCAAGTATACAACTAGTTAAATTTCGCTTCCAGCTCTAATACTTTAATAATTTTAATAAAATATGTAATCGATCGTTGCATTTAAGGTTGAGTCATGGGACACATACCCCATTCAAATTTACCGTGCAAGACAAATCCTAACCATCAAAGCGAGCCATGTTACACCAGAAGCGAAAAAAACCATTCGTGTCACTTTTCTCACTTCGAACGGAGGTTGATATTTCCTTGGAGAACAACATTGAATTCATCAAGATGAATCATCAAACCAGAAATATGAACGTTCAGGACCCAGAGGTGAGCTCGACGAACCCAGGACAAAGAAACGCGTCTTCGGGACCGGAACCTGTGACTACCTTAGAAAATCAAGATCATGAACGTTCGGAATCAACACCGGAAGATGCCGTAGCCCGCCGAGGCCAAAGGAGCCGATCCCGGTCCCGGAGTCGATCCCGGTCTCGGACTCGATCTCGAGCACAATTGAATTCTGGCTCGTCACGACGACGAAGCGGTAGCCGTCGCGGTCCTCGAAGTTAAAATTTTTTGTCATCATTACCCAGTTTATGAAATATAAAAATCTAAATTTAAAGCACCTAGAATGCACGATTGTTTTAATTTCCCTTTTGTTTCCGAAAATTCCTCCCAGAGTGCTTAATTGCTTGTTGTTCACCACAATTTTTCAACAATTTGTGAAAGTGGAGAGTGTATCAAAGATTGTAATTACCGAGAAGTGATTCTCGCTAGCGGCCATTGTGCAGAACAGTGTGGTTTTATCTTCTGGAGTCAGAGGTGCTTTTCATGCTTGACGTGGGACAATAACCAAGTTGTCAACTGCGGGACAAATTGACTCATTCTAACCGAAAGGAGAATCAGGACGGAAAACGTTACCTATTTGCCTGGATTCTTGCATTAACCCGCTCTGTGCAAATCGAATTGAAATGCACGTCACAACAACGTGACCTTCGTTGTATCATTTTTCATTTTGAATAAGTTGTCAAGATATTATTTGTGCATAGTAAATACAAGAAACTGATTGAAATTACTCGCAGATGAAACGCCGCGTGAGTTAGTAAAACTATGGAAAATCATACAGCTTCTGCTTAAAATTATGTACGGTCTTCGAAACTGCTCTATCCTGCTTCATTCCATGAAAAGTTTGTGATTTTCAAGTCATTAACCATCATAGATCAAATAGCCGTAGAGTGTTAGGTTGCAAAATTATATCTTTTGACAATATCCCTAAAGAACTATTAAATATCAGAATCGGTTGGAAACAGCAATAAGATAGGGCTCATTTAAGTAAAATAAAAACGAAGGCCTATGATATCTACAAGCTTGACCCAATTAAATGAAGCAAAAATTAAACCTCATTGGTTTGGACTGACATTTTACATTGGTTCTATTTGGGTTCTTTTACTAACATATTAAAGTATAACAGGATATAATTCGTTGGTTTGCTTCAATGATTGCAATGAGCCGTATCGGGAAAGCATTACAAGCTGCACGCATCTCATTCTATATAATCTGTTGAACACACAGCGTAGCATGGATCTGATCAGCCCAGATTTAGTAAAATGTCCATTTGCAAACCGGAAATGAAAAAAAAACTCTCAGTATTAAGTGAAAAAGCCTTATACAGATTCCGTTGCAGCTTCTTGTATTCAAGGCACTAGATACCTCTAAATCATAAGAGGTGATGATAGGACCAACATGATTATTCGACATATAAGACATTTTAAAAGAAAATATATATAACATTATGGGTATAAACTATGAGATTTTTTAAATGTTAATATAAAAATCACGCAAACACAAGTAATGTTATAACATATATATTACATTATTTTAATATGAACTAAAAATTACATGAGTGGCGAACGCTGTTTACATATAGCACAAAAAAAAAAAGAAAAAAAAGTGTTTTGCCTCTGTTTCCCGTTATGTCCTTTCATGTTATTAAAATGGATCTAAGGCAAAGCTGATCCAGAACGCGCTACAACAACGAACCTAATGCGAATAGTAAAATTCTCAATGTGACGTACTGGCACACGATCCTCTGTAGCAGGTGGAAAACTATTTGATGATATTTTCACAATGGAACTGACTCTTAGCTCCCTGCTGACCCCTTGCGGCACGACAAGCGGGCCAGTTCATTGGAAGGGCGCTATAATTTTTTATTGTATACACCTAAACCAGCGGAGTCCTCTATCAAGGACCCATCATCGAAAAATTGTTTTAGTAGAATTTGCAGCAAATATTAACGGAGCCATTAAAGGACGGTGATAGGATTCCACGTAGCTCCTGCTTCATAGATAAATCAAAACGAACCAAGTTGGAGAAGCGAACACGATTGGGAATATTCGGCGAATGGCTGACATCATGTGTTATGCACAAATGGTATGAAGCGTGTTTGAGAATGCAACTCAAGAAGCTTTTCAAAGTTCCCGATTACCTGTGGGTTCATAACTTTACACCTGGTGAGGAATCGGAGAGATAATTCTGAAAAAAAAGTCCGAGAGTGGCAACCAGAGGTGGTAAATGTACATTTGTTTTGCAAAACAGTCACCTGCTGCAAAATTTGAGGTCCGCACACCGTCAACAGTTTATGTGAACAGTTTTAGCGAACGCAGGGGATAGAAAACAGAAAGAGAAAATTTTATTCCTATTTCTGCCGACAGTTTCAAATAGTTTGGTAATTGAAATGGTGTCGACTGTATTTGATAGCTTGATTAAAAACGCACTTATTTGGTAATCTTATAGTTGGTGGGTTGTGAGCAAACATTCTTATGAGTTGATTCTAAATAATAAACATCATATGTATGCAGCAATATGCCAGCAATCAACGAGATTCTGAGCGACACAAATCATATAACGATACAACGTTAGAAGATCTTGCGGATGTGCTGCCCACCAGGTTCCAGTAATTGTACAGAGAAAATTGATAATTTTTCTTGCACTTTCGCTTTAGGTTCTCAATATGGGATGTCCAAGTGCACTTACAATCGAACCAGACCCCTAGATAATTATAAGAATGATTTATTTTTGTTTCCCTACTACCAATTCAGAAAAAAACTACCAATTCAGTTTTCTCTGTAGAGAATTCGACACCTAGCTTTAGAGCCCAAGTAGACAAATTATCTAAGGTATCCTGTAAGGGTCTATGCAGATCGACCCCATTGGACCCCGTGACAGACACTACGCCATCATCTGCAACTTGTCTCAACGTACAGTTGAAATTTAGACAACCGTGAATGTCTTTGACATAAAAAATATACAAAATACGGGAACCCCATGTAACGAAATCGAGAAACTGTAGAGTTTCCAAAAGCCTTTGTTTCTTTGACAGCAAATTTTTTTTTTAAGTTGTTCATTAATAAAGAAAAGCAACAAGCGTGGAGTTTATCTGAGAGAACATCAACAGATACTGAGTCAAAAGCTTCCTTGATATCCAAGAATACAAAAACCATTCGCGAGAGAGATCTACCATTGAAAAACGCTAGCTGCTCTCATATATCTGTAGAGGAGTGATGAAAAGAAATACAAAATATTGTAATACTCAAAATGGCTCTTTTTGGTTAAACGTGAATGAAACGATTAGTTATGAGTTACACTAGCAATTATTAGAGAGGTTAAAATACCTTCAATTGCCCTCTTGTTAAAACGCAGGTGGGATCGAGAATATAACGGTTTCGAAATTTAGTTTGCTAGTTTGCATGTTTTGTTTCGGTTGAAACATGTACAGCCAAAGAGCAGCACGAGAAAATCCGAGAGAATCTGCTCGTGTGCTAAGCAAAATGGATCAGAAGCGAGGAACTGCTATGTTTCTGATTGAGATATCTTGAAACGTGAATAAGAGAGATAATGAGGGAGTGTGTGTTTAAGTTTTAGGATTTTATTTACAAAAAATGTGTTCGGTCCCGGCATTCGAGTGACTAAACTACCAAAGAATGGACGCCTTTAGCGAGAACTCCGCGGACGAGACGCCAGGTCACGACCCTAACGAATTCGCTAGGAATTATCTGAGATCTAGACAAACTTTTGCGTGAACTTGAGGATCCATTGGTCACTCTCGTTGTTCGTAGTTTGGTTACGCAATCTAGGCGCCATATTCCAAAAAGTTTCCATCGACGTTTCGCGCGATAGCCCGTCCACGAATTGTCGTAAAACCCGCGTTTCTTGGATTTGATGAGGCTTTTAAATTCGTATTTGAGTGTAGTGTACTCTTCGGAGTGCTCAGGTGTTCACGTCTACCACGTCTACGGAAAACCTTCAACGCGTCGGAATTTTTACGGTAAACCTCGGTGTATTGCTGATCCCACCATGGAGAAGGAGGTTCTTTGCGAAATGATGATTCTGGAACTGGTCGGGTTTGAACTTGAAACGCGCTTTCCAAAATCACCACCCTTCTACCGTCGTTACGGCTTCAGCTGTTGCTGTCTTGAACTTTGTCCAATCAATATTACGAGTCACGTCACATGCCACGTTGATGGATTCCGACGAATTGAACCCGGTGACAACCGAGATTTTTATAGGCAAATGATCACTACCGTGGGTATCCTAGATCACATTTCAATTTTTGAATTGAACGCTTTCAAATACAAAAAAATCAATCACTCACACACACACACACACACACACACACTCACACACTGACGCACACATTCCTCAAACATTTAACCTAAACATGTAAGTTAATCAAACTACGGTAAATAATTAATAAAAGTTATAAAAACATAAACAAACTTCATGAACTCCAGATCACGTGAAGCCAAAAGCCCGAAGAGAATCATAGAGTTCAGATCTGGCTCAGCACACCTATGGACATTGTACTAAATCTGAGCTGATATGATCCATGTAACGCTGTGTGTTCAATAGATTCAACAAGCTTTTTCAGTATACCTCAAGATGTTGGTGAATTGAAAACGAACGTAAACGTTCGAACCAAAGAATTCTACACTTTAACACTGCAAACTAATGTTGCAGACATTTACAGACATTTGAAATATTTTTTTAAATTTCATATAAAGGAATACTCTGAAGTTCGGATTTCAAACGTACGAGGATCTGAACAATTTAGTAGATGCGGTAAGAATCTTTGTTGAAATATTTGAAAATTTCGTAGGTATCATTTAAAGTAGAAATCCTTGAAGAAACGAAAGCGGTGGGCTATATGGAGACTCAATGGGCCCGGAGATAAGTATCGTATAGGCCCTTTCCGAGAGTCACATGGAGTCCCTACTTATGGTAGTGTTCAATCCCACGCGTGTTCAAACCCATGCGAAAAATTACTGTCAAAGCGTTGGTAATATGGGTGTTTTGCTAATAAGTCACACCGAAAATCAAGGTTTACAACAATTAAATTAAATTTGAGAAATTTAGAGACTTCGTCGAAAACAAAGCCTCTCCTATGGTCAGGTAGAAACTTCACAGAAGTATTGGGAGCAAGCAGTTCATGCAAGAAGAACCTTCAAAAATGCATTACCGAAGTTCAAGATCATACTTACCAGAATTTCAAGACAGAACTTCGCCAAGGATCAGGAGAGGACTCCTCAGGATGATGCGTCATAGAAGTTGAGGAAAGAACTTCTCACAAGTTCAGGAAATTACTTCCCAGAAGTTCCGAAAGAAACTTCTCGAAAGGTTAGTTGGAACTTCCTACAACCAATTTAAATTTCGCAGTTCCGCATGGGACCAATAAGAAGTTTGGTAAGCATAAGATCAGGAAAAAGCTTCCCCGAACATCAGGAAGAAACCTACCAGAGAGGGCCCTACCTGTAGGGTCAAGATAGAATTTTTCAAAAAAATCAGTAAAGAACTCCTCAGAAGTTCACAAGAGGACTTCTCAGAAGTTGCGAAGAGACCAAAATTTTAGTTGGAACTACCCAGAAGTGCTAGAGAGCGTCGCTTAAGTTCCTAATCGAACATTCCAGCATTTCTGAATGAGAATTTCTTGAATTTCACGAAATTCCAGAAGTTATGGTAGATTCTTTTGATAAAATCAGGAAGAAACTTTTCAGAAGTATAGGAAGATCTTTCTAGTAGTTCAAGCAAACATTTGTCAGAAATTCAGGAACAAACTTCTCCGAAGTTGAGGAGAATAGTCCCCTAAAGTTCAGAAGAGATTATCTCGGCAGTTCAGAAAAGAACTTCTCAGAAGTTCAGGAAGAAACTTCTAACAACTTAAGAAGATTTTCCAAGAAATTCTGGAGAGTACTTTCTCAAAGTTTTGCAGAAACTTTCCTCGTAGTTCAGGATAGGACTTATCAGAAGTTTAGATAGTAACTATGTTCAGGAAAAAATTACCAAATGTTTCTGGAAGCTAAGATTGGGTTCTTAAATGTGAATTTCGAAGAAAATAAGGAGTGACTGCCAAGAAGTTCATGAGGAATTTTGCCTAAATTTTAGACGGAAGCTTCCCAGAATAAAGCAAAGAGCCTTTTGGCTAAAGATACAGTCACTTGTTATGGGCAAAATAACGTTACTTACGTTCCCAAGGATTGTAATGCACCAAATTGTGCACAGCTCCGCCCTATTGAAACATACTGGTCAATGGTCAAAGGAAACCTCAAAAGGCTTGGTGGAGAGGTATCAACGATCCAAAAATTTCATTCTAAGTGGCTTATTGATTCGAAAGAAATTAACAAGGACACCGTGCAGCGATAGATGAAAGGAGTGAATAAGAAAATGCACGCAACAGCATATGGAAATAAATCCCTGTAAATCTATATGTAGTTGTGTTGAGTATCACATTTATCCATAAAATGAAATAACTAACATAAATCAAAAAAATGTTGTTTTTCTAAAATATTTTTTCAAAAAATCTACCTCTTCATCGATAGTGGAGCACGAATCAAGGAACTGCCAATTGAGTTCGGCCAGAGATTGGCTGATAGCAGCTAAATCAGTTCTACGGAAATTCAGATCATGTGGATCAACGATTTTATCTAAGATAATAGGTACTGATTGTTTGTAAACTCCAGCGTAGGATGATCGGCATCGAGGCTAATTAAAGGTTCGGAGACTACGACAACCGTACATTCCATTACGGCAGCTTCATTTACCAACACAAAATCAAGCATGCTCGAGTAACGCTTTAACGTTGAATTTGTTTGCGTTAAATTATTAAGGCTAAATCTATCCATCAAAGCACAGCGGACAAGTGGCATATGGGAACGAATAACGTCAAATGTGGGATGACCAATCGGGAGAACTTGCCAAGTCAACCCAGACTCATTGTAATCGCCAAATAGTAAAGCAAAGTAGTTGCGATCTAAACCAATTATACCAAGAGATCACTGGAGGAGATGGTCAAGCTGAAGATAACGTTGTATCTAAGACCGTCAACCCTTTCAACGTTTCCCAGGTGCGACCAGCAGTTTTTTTTTTGGGCAAACCACTACCGGCGAATTTACTGCAAGAATTTCGTAACTAATTCGTAGGAGCAGTTGATCGCCAAGGCCACGAAATAGCTGAATAACATGCCGACATCTATCTTTTCCTCGACCATAGCAAATGTTCCGGCCAGCCGTGTCGGCAGGGCGACAAAGAATTTTTTTTAGAAAGATTAATAAATTTAGGATGAGAGTAAAATTTGTACCATTGAATTTTCATTTTCAAATTTTCGAAACATTTTCGTCCAAAATCAGTCATTTTTTTACAGCATGTGTTAAAATAGAACTTCATGATATTCAAAATCGAGGTCTTTCTCCGTTGAAAATCGGGTCACCCATATCTTCTCAAAATTTTACTCTGGTTGTGTTTTTAAAATAGAGTGCATTTTTATTTCAGATTTGTGTATACTGAATCTTCCACAATTCTATCGAATCAAACAAACATCCCAAGAGTTCATCAAATGTTTTCATCGAAAACAAATGTCTTAAAATGTGTCTTGAATCGACCTCCCACGAGATTCACTGGCAGAGCTAACCGTGAAAGTAACGAAAACTGCCAATTAGAGCTAGTCATTTTGCGCGCTGATGGCGGAGAAGCACGAAAACAAACAAAACAATTACCCTCCATTAGTCTTTCCCCAGTCCTAATCGTTGTACATATACCCAGAAAGCTGGACCAAAAGCCTCACTGGTGGTGCTGATGGCTACCATTCGCATCAACATCATTTTCGATGTTCTTCCTTGATGTAAAATAAATGTAATGCAATTTCTACTGTTTTGAAAGCCCAGCAGAATACACTTAGCAAAAAAGTGACTCTGCTTAGATATAAACCATATCCTTCCGCCAACAGTTGGTATTTCGCCAGCAGCTGAGAGCAAGCGACTGGAGGGGTGAGTGTGCTTTACGATGTTCGTGTTCTATGCAAATGAGTAAGAATTGAGAAAAGTAGAAGTCAGCGGAAAATTTGCTGCCGGATAAACTTTTTCTACCATTGACTACGAACAAGTAGACCGAAAATATATATCTACAACATCTACGCAGAGCGAAAGAACATGGCAAACCTAAGAAGTTGGCAAACGTAGAAGAAGGGTGTGAATAATTCCTGAGGGTATTTAATTTTATTCAAAAAATATTTGAATGGCATTCAGGGTATCATTACTGCTTTCGGATGACATGACACCCTTCACAGGGCCGGGTGGGGTACAAGGTATTGTGGGAAAGGTCGTGTAACAAGCCTCGATGCCATCTTGTTCGTATGCTGAGAAAAAAGGGCGACTATCGATACGTAGAGTAAACCACCCTAGTAGCCTACTTATTGAAAATCGGTTTACGAGCGATTGTTGGGAATGATATGGCCCGAATGAGGATATTTTTACATTTGCTTTGAACTTCCGTGACGATTTAGGGGCTATCTTGACCAGCGACGTTGTTTCTAACATAACGACAACTGCTCAAAATAGTCAAGAGCATCTACGACCCATTAAGACTTGTCTCAACCTTTGTGGTTCATGGAAGGGGCTGGGATGAAAAGATTCCTACAAACATTTTAAATTCACTGGCAACAATGACTGATTCTCCTGCGAGGAATAGATGAGGTTGAAGTGCCACGCAGATATTTCCCCGGTTATGAACCCTGCAGCTTCATTATGGTCCAGCTGCACATATTTGTGGACGCTAGTGCGGAAGCCTACGCTGCAGTAGCATATTTTAGAATCGTCGACCGCGGAATTGTTCGTTGCACTTTGGTGTCATCAAACACAAAGGTGGTACTTCTTCAGCCTCTATCAATAACACATGCGGAACTACTAGCAGCGGTTTTAGGTGCGCAGTTACGGAAAACGATCGAGGAAGGTCACTCGTTGAAGGTTTTCCGAACCCACTTTTAGAGCAACTCCTCTACTGTACACGCCTGGATTACATCGGATCTTCGATTATATATGCAATTTGTGGCGCTTCGAGTCAAAGAAATTCTCCACTTGTCTAGGCCAAAGAATGGAGATGGATTCTAATCAACTTAAACGTCGCCGATGAAGCAACTAAATGGGGAAAGGGGCCACCGTTCACCTCTGACAGCCGTTGGTATCGAGCCCCTCGTTTTCTGTATGAATCAGAGGATTTCTGCCCAGGAGAAGGGGAGTATCCTACAGTCGCAACTAATGAAGAAGTTTGACCGGCCTATGTAGGCAAGCATTCCATCGGCTTGAGCGCTTCTCAAAATAGGAGCGACTTCTCAGATGCGTAGCGTATGTTACAACTCGTCAGTAGAACACATTCGCAACGGAAGATGGCTACTCTAGATTCCATAGAATATCTGTTGAAGGAAGAACTACTGGATGCATGAAGGGTGTTGTGGAGATCAGCACAGAGTGAAGCATAGCCCGATAAAGTCAACGTTTTATGGTCAAACCACGAAATTACACGTGAACAGCGAAAGGATGTGGAGGGTACGGAGTTATTCGCATTAATAGTCGCTTATCCGCAGCCAAGTTTCAACCATTCGACACTCAATATCCGATTCTACTCCATAAGGACAGCTACATCACCGGCCTTGTTATCGATTGGTACCATCGCAACTACAAGCGTGCTAAAGATGAAACTGTCATAAACGAAATCAGATAAAGGTTTCACATTTCGAAGTTGAGAAGTCGGTTATGCTTTGTCAAGAAAAATTGTACCTGATGCAGCGTCTACAAGGCAGTACCGGTAACACCGCAGATGGCTTACTTCATTTGTACGTCCATTTTACTTTGTAAGAATAGACTTTGTTGGACCTCACCTTGTAAAAATAGGAAGAACATCTGTGAAACAATGGGTGACCCTCTTTACTTGTTAAACAGACAGAGCCATTCCTTTGGAAGTCGTGGCTACGTTATCAACTGATTCATGTTAAAAAAGCTATGGACAACGGAACAAATTTCGTTGCGGCCGGAAGAGAACTGGTCGAGGAGATAATGAGACTCAACGATGATCTAAGCAGTACGCCCGCAGCTCCCCACATGGGTGGTTGCTGGGAAAGGATGGTACGCTCACTATAGGCAGTACTCGGGAGCCGAACGACATTGCGAAAACTCGACGAGGAATCATTTGCAACCATGCTGGCTGAGGCTGAATACATGGTTAACTCTCGACCACTAACATTTGTACCCCTTAACAGCGACTCGGAGGAATGTTTGACTCCTAACCACTTTCTGATGATGAATACGAAGGGGGTCAAACAGCCTATCAAAGGCCCGGATGGCGAAGGCGCAGCAGAGTATCTACCAACGATCACACGGAGATCAAAATGGTTTAAAGATGTTCAAGAAATCGAAGTTGGTGAACTGGTGGTGATTGCCAAAGAGATACTTCAAAACCATTGAACTAGGGGGCCGTATCATCAGGACTTATAGAGGTCAAGTTGGAATCGTGAGGAAGGCAGATATGCAAACTAGCGGAGAAGTTTTGCAATGCGTTGTAGTGAAACTCACCTTGCTAGATGTATAAAGATCTGATAACGCAGAAGCCAGACTTCAGACATCATACGGGGGAGGATGTTCCGAAAAGATACTACCCACCGTATCCCTCGTAATCGTAAATGAACCACTGCGCAGTGACAGATCTGCCTAACAATGTCAGGGCAAGATTGTCAAACGTAGAACCTCAACGAAAAGGTAGATAAAAGCAAAACAGTTTCGCAAGTTTTAATAACCCCCAAGCTGTTGTAGGCAACTCACCAAATAGGCCAAATACTTAACAGGTCCTTTGTATGCTTTTTTGTTTACCGATAGTACGTTGCGCGATTGTTGTTGTACCGTTTACAATAGATTGAACCGAAATTCTCATTAGAACTATTAAAACATTTTGGGCAATTTGGGTCGCGAAAACTCAGCCTATTGGCAAAAGGTCCTTACTTGACTTTCATTGGAGAAGAGCTGGCACTGCTTTTGTCTTGGTTTTGGTTCAACAATTTTTGCACATTGAGTAAAGGTTGTACGGAATCAAATTGAACCACTTTTAAATGGCTATAACTTTTAACCCGTTGGGTATTTTCTATTGTAATTTTGGGTTAATTTAGTTCAATGTGCATTTGTTTACGTTTGTGTAAGTTTCACTAGCAGATGCGTAATCATTTCGAAGATGGAGTCGGAAGAACAGAAGTGGTGAAAAGAAATGTTGTGCACGTGTGTGTGTGTGTTTACAATCTAATTCCCACTGTCTGGCAGCGGTATTATGGATAGAATCTTCCTGCAACTGTTATTTGCTATTTACAGTTGCAAAAAGCTTAAATCCGGGGATTAGAAGGTGACAGCTCTACCGCGACTCCAATAGCCCATTTCAAGAACGCAAGCATTCCGAAGCTATCTTCGTACACAATAAGCCCCGCTCCAGTAGTGACATACTGAAATTTTCAATCAAGCGTATGTGCAATGCTTGATTGACGCGTATTTATTGATTCACAATATATATATATATTTTTTTTTTCAACCAGGCACGTATTTAGTATTATTTGGAAATAAGGTTGACGTTATATAGTTCTAGTCAGATACATCTCACCAATTGCCACTTCCTTCGTTACACTCTCTTGTTCATTCGTAAACATAAAAGTTCTCGACGTTGCCTCGTAATTAATTTCATGCACTCCCGACAAAATAAGCGCAAAAATTAACGTGGCCAAACCGCCCGTTATATATGTAACCTGCATAAAAAAAACTCTGTACACCACATGGTGAACGCATCTGAAATTATGTGGCACTCTTTCCCGCACGCATGCGCATTGTCTTCGTTTGCTGCTTCTGATAAGCAAATGGCCGTTTTCTACACGCACTGGTCTTCTTTTTTTGCACTCCACACTCTGCCAATAATCAAATGCCCGATACGAGGCCACTCTACATCGAACTTCAAAACTGCTAATAATCATCGATTCACTCGCGACAAAGCGGACAAACGCTCAAACCTAATAATGTATGTCCGGATGTCTCAATACTACCACTAATAAGCAAAACTAAGCTGATGTAACTCCTCTTCCGGGTGCGGGGGCGCTGCACAAAAAACCACAAAATGTGGAAATACTACCGACACTCACACATTTCGGGTGGGAATCGATTGTATTCACTACAGATTTCCCAAAGCACGCGGATATTTTATGATTTCACTGTTAGTTAAAGTTAAATTACGAATTATTGTTTGATTTTTTTTTCGCGAAAACGACGCAGCAAAAACAAAACACGTCAGTTTCAAAGCACGGCTTGCTGCGATCAGGAGTTGGGTAATGAAGATTCAGCGAAATTCTTCAGAGCAGTTCAAGGGAGCTCTTCAGAGAAGTTAATGGAAACTTCTTAAGAGAAATTCTAGGAGTCTCATTAGAGAAGTTCAGGGAAGTTTTTCAGAGAACTATAGGGAAGTTCTTCAGAGAAGTTCGAGAAATTTCTTCACAAAAGTTCAGGGAAGCTGTTCACTGAATTTCAGATAACTCTTCAGAGATGTTTGGGAAATTTCTTCAGAGAATTTCAGGGAAGTTCTTCCAATGAGTTTCTTCAGAGTTCTTCAGAGGAACTACATAGAAGTTCATCAGAGAAACATCAGGGAAGTTCTTCACAGAAAGTAAGGGTAGTTCTTTACAAAAGTTCAGAAAAATTCTCCAGAAAATATTGGAGATGTTCTTCAGAAAACATCGAGGAAGTTCCTCAGTAAACTTCGGGGAAAGAAATTTGGGAAATTTGTTCAAAGAATCTCAGAAAGGTTATTTCAAGGAAGTTCTTCCAAAGAGTTTCTTCAGAGTTCTTCAGAGGAACTACAGGGAAGTTCTTCAAAGGAACTTCAGGCAAGGTCTTCCCAGAAATTCATGAAATTTCTATATAGAAGTTCAGAGAAGTTCTTCAGAGGAACTTCAGGTAAGTTTTTTACAGAAATTCAGGGTGGCTCTTTATAGAAGTTTAAGGAAGTTCTTCAGAAAACTTCGAGGAAGTTCTTCAGTAAACTTCGGGGAGAGAGGTTTGGGAAATTTATTCAGAGAATCTCAGAAAGGTAATTTCAGGGAAGTTCTTCCAAAGAGTTTCTTCAGAGTTCTTCAGAGGAACTAAAGGGAAGTTCTTCAGACGAACTTCAGGCAAGGTCTTCCGAAAAATTCATGAAATTTCTTTATAGAAGTTCAGAGAAGTTCTTCAGAGGAACTTCAGGTAAGTTTTTTACAGAAATTCAGGGTATTTCTTTATAGAAGTTTAAGAAAGTTCTTCCGAAAGCTTCGATGGTGTTCTTCAGTAAACATCGGGAGAGAAGTTTGGAAAATTTATTCAGAGAATTTCAGGAAGGTAATTTCAGAGAAGTTCTTCCGAGGAGTTTCTTCGGAGTTCTTCAGAGGAACTTCAGGGAAGTTCTTCACAGAAAGTCAGGGTAGTTCTTCAGAGGAACTTAAGGCAAGGTCTTCAGACAAATCCAGGAAAGTTCTTTCTAGAAATTCAAGAAAGCTCTTCTGAGAAGGTCATGGAAGTTATTCTGAGAAGTTTAGGGAAGTACTTCAGATAAGTTCAGGAAAATCGATTAAATTCATTGCTCTGGGGTTTCAAATGATTTGTATGTATCAGTTCTTAGAGCAGCAAAAATTAAATGAAATTGAAATGGCAGGTTCATTTAAAATTCGTATATTGTTTAGAAAAAAAAGTGGCTGCCGATTTCACGTGCTTTTGAAGAAAAATGGCAATTTTCCAAATGTGTAGAAGCGTTAGACGAAAAGCACGTTAGTATAAAAAATCCTTCAAAAAGCGTTAGTGATTATTTAAATTATGAAAGGCAGTTCAGCATCGTTCTAATAGCTATGACGCATGCCGAATACAAATTTACGTATGTCAAATGGAAGGATCATTGATGGTGGAATATTTGCCGATTGCTGTTGGGGAATCTGATGCAGGATCTTTGGCTCCTGAGATGCCTGTTTCGGCTCGAATGATGGCCAAGTTGTAGGGCTCATCTGACGCGAGGACAATCAGCTGCTCTTGAGACATTCTGAAAATTATTATCTTTTTATAGGCCTGCTCAAACTTGTTATTCAAGTTCCTTAGAGAAATCGGATAATTAGTATACAAGGCAGTCTTTAGCCCATAACGTCTTCAGCATCGAGTTGGTCGATTTATCCAGAATAGTACCCACGTATTTAATATTGGATTGCGACTAAACAGTATTTTTCTATAAGTTGCACGATCTTGAAAAACCGCCAGATTTCAATCCGGCAGGCTCTCAAAAAAAGGTTGGGATTGATAGGCAATGAGCCTCTTCCAGGAGGATGAACAATTCGAATGATGGAAACACAGGTCGCCGATTTTCAGCGAAGTATTAGGTGCACAACTAAGTTCCCGCTGTTTAGCAATAGATGGCGCCTGTAGTAAGTGCTGGTTGAATGTTGTACATCTCAAGCGTCATAAACCAAGCTCAGACATATGTATGGTAAACAAACCGCTTTGAAAAATCAGTGATTTTGGTTTAGTATTATATATTTTGGTTGTTTGAAGATGTCTGATTTCGTGCCAAATAATCGTCATTTGCGGGAAGTGTTGATTTTCTTCTTTCATTCGAAGAAAACGGCGGCTGAAGCACATCGAGAGCTCCAAAAAGTTTACGGTGATGCTGCTCTGAGCGAAACAATGGTTTCGTCGCTTCAAAAACGGTGATTTCAGTGTTGATGATCGTCCGCGTGAAGGAAGGCCAAAAAACTTCGAAGGCTCTGATTTGGAGGCATTGCTCGATGAGGATCCGTGTCAAACGCAAGAAGAGCTTGGTTCAGGATCATGAGTTTCCAACCATGCCGTTTCTAAGCGATTACGAAGCGAAACGATTACGATTTGAAGCCAACAGATGTTGAGCGTCGTTTTTTCGTCTGTGAACAACTGCTCCAGCGGCAAAAAAGGAAGAGTTTTCTACATGGCATTGGGACGGGTGACGAAAAATGGATTCATTACAGTAACCCAAAACGGAAACATTCATGGGGACTGCCCATGGAGAATGCTTCAACATCGTCACCTAGGCCGAATATTCACGCTGTGAAGGTTATGCTGTGTATTTGGTGGGACTAAGTTGGTGTTATTTATAATGAGCTGTTGAAACCAAACGAAACCATTACCGGGGAACGATATCAAACTCAATTGATGCGATTGAGCCGAGCACTGCATGAAAAACGGCCACAATACGAGCACAGACACGAAAAAATGATTCTTCAGCATGACAACGTTCGACCTCACGTTGCGAAACCCGTGAAAACCTACTTGGAAACGCTCAAATGGGAAGTCCTTCCCCACCCGCCATATTCTCCTGATAGTGCACCGTCCGATTATTACTTGTTCCGTTCGATGGGACATGGTCTCACTGGTCAGCAATTGCACTCATATGATGACATCTCAAAATGGCTTGATTCTTAGATAGCATCAAAAGACGAACAGTTCTATCGAAATGGTATTCACGTTCTACCAGAAAGATGGGAAAAAGTCGTAGCTAGTGATGGGCAATACTTTGAATAATTCGCTTGTAACCTTTGTTTTCAAAATAAAGTTCCTTTTTCACCAAAAAACAGCGAGAACTTAATTGCGCACCTAATAGATGCAGTTGACGAAATCACAGGGCTCGTTAAAAACCTTTTATCGAAATTTGCAACTCTTCTAAAAGTTATGAACCTGAACCAAGAAATTGAAGCAGAAGCTTTTAGACAATTTGCTCAAGATACATTTAGGATGTATCGTGGATTGTACGATTGATTTGTGCTTTCTCCTACAGTGCATAAGCTTCTCCCGCATAACGAAAAACAATTTGCTATATAGTCGAAACTGTATTTCGAATATAATATATATTGTCACATTTTATGTTATTGTTATCGAATAGTTTAATCTCATTTTCACCATACAACCTCTACATTAAGACATATTGTTAACGTTTGGCCATATTGTCATTGAAAGGTTTTTTATTATCTGCACTCGGTCTGGAATATATTTCAACTTTTTGGCATAGAGTACAGCACAAATTTTGTTCGTGAAAATTGCCATTTTCTTATGGTAACCTAACTTAACCGCTTATTCACCATATTGTTATTTGGCCTTGTACCATCTGACATATTGTTAAAACTATATAGGAGATTGTTAGTTTATAGTTGTCAACTATAAGGGAAAAGGTCGTAACAGTAATGGAAACGGTTGTCAACAATAAGGGAAATGATCCAGGAATGGTTTGTGATTATGCGGGCTATTACACGGTAGCAATATTATCAGGACTGCTGCACCGCCATTAAGGATGCTGAGTGAGGAAGCCCAGAAAACGAGGAATAAGTGCATAAGGAAATTTCGGAAACGGCATGCATGGAAGCGGCTTCTTCTCACCTCCGATCCCGTAATCTCACTTATCAATAGACGTACAACTCGTGGTTTAGACACAGAAAGAATTATCTGAAGAAGCTCCAAACTTACTAAAAATTAACGTATATCCTATGAGGCCTATTTATATGAAAACATGTGGTAGTTGTCATATACTGAACAGAGATAGCAATGATTTCTGTGTGTTTGATTCTATGTGCGCTCCTTAAGTATGTTTTTATTAAAAAAGTGTATGTTACAGAAAGTAGCTTTGAAATAGATAAAAAAATACCATCAATTAGGGAGAGATCCTTGAACTTAATCTAGGGTGTGTTGAATCAAATCATGGTATGCCATATTTTTTCAGGTACTCCATTTAAAATTGTAAGGCCTTTAGTATGGCGTAAATTTATTATTGAAACAGAAAATTTACAATAAAATGAAAACAAGAAGAAATACAACTATGGACAACAACGGAGGGAACGTTGGTTAATCATTCAAGAAGGATCTCAGCTTGTGTCAGATGAACCAGTGCTAGTATAGGATGAGCAGCTGGATGCAGATGGAGCTGAACAGACGGAGGATGAAGAGAACGTTCAGCATGACGACAAGGAGTTCGTCAGCAGTGAAGAGGATGATTTCATCGAATTAGGAAGAAGCTGTTGATTCCCAACACGATTCTGGGCAAAGTGGTTGTGGGCGCCCATGTCAAGGCAAGTTTAATTCTTTTTGTGATAGCGGCAGCAATCTCTCGTTGGCTTATAATCCACTGTTCATAGCGGATCCCGAAACAGTACAGAAGGCACTGAATCGGGCGGATCGTAAGCAGGGTGGAGAATCATGCGTTATACGGCAACGAGACGTGGAGCCTCGTCAAACTACCAGAAGGCCTTGAAGAACAAATGGATTTTCAAGCACAAGACAAACCCTAACGAGACGATCGAATGCTTTAATGCAAGACTTGTAATTAAGGGCTATTTACAAGTCAAAGGTATAGATTACAGCGAAACTATTCGCCTGTCGTCCACTACTCAAGAATCCGTTATCTTCTGGCGATGAAGGCGCCGTATGACGTTTCTCTAGTGCGACTTGGACGACGAGGAGATATTCATGGAGCAGTCAGAGGGATCTTAGGGCGAGCGTGCACCACACAAGGTCGGTAGACTGTAAAAGTCGCCGGTACGGTTTAAAGCAGGCAAGCAGGGTGTGGAAAAAGAAGCTGTGGGCATGGGGCAAATTCTGGGTCTGCGAGTGACAAGATGTAAAGGTACGGTTTCGATTGAGCGGGAGCACTATATCGACGAGCTGCTTGAGATGTTCAAGATGCAGGATCTCTCGCAGTTAACTAACGATTGTTGAAGGAGATGTGCCCTACCAATGAAGAAGAAAGAGGAAAAATGGAGAACATTCAATTTCGCGAGCTGGCAGACTCAGATTGGGGTAACAATCTTTAGACGACGCGCTCATTCAATGGCTACGTTTTCGTCCAAAGCAGTGGCGTAATATCATGGAGTTCCTGGAAGCAAGCCACGGTTGCTGTATCAACAATGGAGGCCGAATTCAAGGCATTTTCATCGGTCACTCAGGAAGCAATCTGGTGGAAAGGATTCCTGGCCGAACTACGTGGTGCTAAGGATTCCATCATCAAGTGCGACAACAAGAGTGCCATCAGTCTTGCCGAAAAGGAGACTGGCTATTCGGAAAGGACCAAGCACGTTGACATCAGACATCATTTTGTGCGTGAGCAGGTGGAACTGAAGACAATTTTACTAGATTTCCGTTGTTTCTGTCACCCGCCATTATTATCCGTGTAATTTATACAGTATTTCAATCTAACGTTGTAGATCTTCGACCTAATCGGAAGGAATATGCTCTACTGAGTGCAACGGCATTTGTCTTCCTCATTCATATTTTTTAATAAAAGATTTAAGTCAAAATAATAGTTCAACTTAATATCCGGTTACTATGTACATTCTAAGGTCAACATCATATACAATAGGCCCCGCATGAAAATCTTCGCTTATCAAATTGATATGTGAAGAATTTAAACTTCCAGAATCAAAAATAGACATTCTTGATCCGTGTATTTAGTTAAGATATATTTTCTATAATTAAAAACTACCTCACCAAGATCCTTATCCAATGCAGAAAAGCTCGTCCGGGTGAGGAGCGAAGCAAGCAAAATCAAGAAATGAGAAAAATCTACGGACGCACAATCTATCTGAACAAACACGATCATCACGATCACAACACACTTTGAGTGGGAATCGATTAACTTCACAATGTCTTACGTATAAAACTCTGATATTTCATAATTTCAACATTTTATTCTGGTTAAACAAAGAACTTTGAATTTTTATTTTAGCGCAAACTACGCAGCAAAAGCAAAACACGTCAGCTTCCTGAAAAGAAATTTTGTGCACGTACCTAAAAAATCCGGATCTTTCTCATCGTGCCATCAGCAGGAAGCTGAGAATGGTACATTCTACGGTGTCTCGTGTTTTGGTCGGTACCACGAACGACCATCGATCGGAAAGAAAAAAAGTGGCAAAAACGGATCTCCTCTAGTGTTAATAAACACAAGCGGGTAGTTCAAGCTTTCAAAGGGAATCCCAACAGTTCAGTTCGAGATGTGGCGAAGAAACCGAATCTAACCAAAACTTTCGTGCAAGATGCAAAAAAAAAAACGTAAAGGACTACACACGTCCAAAGTCCAAAAGGCGCCTAATAGCGATGAACGTCAGAATACGGTAGGTAAAACACGTGCACGGAAGCTCTACACTCAGATGTTGACGAAACCACATTGCCTCGTTATGGATGATGAAACGTATGTAAAAACAGACTTCAAGCAGCTTCCGGGGCTCCAGCTTTTCACTGTTCATCATAAATTCGATGTCCCTAAAGCCGTTAGAAAGCAGAAGATGTCAAAGTTTTCCAAAATATATATGATTTGGCAAGGAATTGGCTCGTGTGGGAAGCGGAGAATCCCAATTTGTGACAACTGGAACGGTCAATGGGCAGGTGTACCTAAAGGAATGCCTCCAAAAGCGTCTACTTCTTCTTCTACGGTCACACGATGGTCCTACGATTTTCTAGCCGGATTTAGCCTCGTGCCATTATTCGAAAGAGGTTTTGGAGTGATACAAGCCTAAGGAGGTCAATTTCGTGCCAAAGCATCTCAACCCCCCGAACGCACCGAAACTGCGACCAATTGAAGAGTACTGGGACATCATGAAGCAAGCACTTCGGATGCATCCTAAGGAAGTGAAATCGGAGGAAGATATGAGGAACAAATGTATTGCTACGCAAAAAAAAACTTGGTCCAAATGTTGTACAAGACTTTATGAGTATTGTAAAGAAGAAGGTTCGTACATTTGGATATGGAATTGAAATTGAATAAAACAAAAATGGGAAAATATACATAACATGTTTTATTTTGCTCCCTGAAGCTTGAAGATGATTGGTTGAACGGGCGAATTTTGCTGAATATTTGTGTGTGTCACAATTTGATTCCGTACACCCTTTATGTAGGACAGTCCTTTGCAACATCTGTTGTTTTTCTGTGTTATTACAGTTCGTCTGACAATAATTGAGTAGCAACCTCTGGTGGTCAATCATTCTCATGTTTATGCTTATGCTTGGATGGCCAGAATATCATAAACTACAAAAATTTCATCAATGTAATTCAGCGATTCCACGGGAAAAGAATAGAGTTGAAAAAAAAGTTGTCCGATTTTGCTCAAAATCGCTTGGTATGTTCTTCATCGAAAATAATAAGACCCGTATTTTTTTATTTTTTTATTTGGGTGACCATGTTCGATATAAGGTTACCAGAAAAATCGACATTTTTCAAAAAATTTTATTTTTGAAAAATCATAACTTCTGAACCGCTGAATCGATTTTAAATATCTTTTTATAAATAGAAAGATTATTACTTCTTGTTTTTATTAAAAATATTTGTTAAAATAATTAATGTACTCATTAACCATTTGTTAAAATGGTCAATATATTTGTTTTTTATGATTTTCAAAATGTTGGACCACAACGACTATTTATTTTTATATTTTTTAATTAAAATTCAAACATTTTTACATAACATATTAAAAAATTTCAAATGTTCTTCGAGCCGTTTTTGAGTTAAATTTTTTGAAAATTTCAAGTTTTTTGCCTATACACACATGGAATGAGCATTATTTTCCATCACTTCAAAATAACTGCGGGAATCATTTCATTGAAGTTATCAAACTTATTCCTAATAAATTCATGATAACCATGTATACAAATCTAGTTTCATTTGTGAAGTATTGTACCCATCAAAAGTAGGGGAGGCTGGTCCAATTCTGACCCCATTAAATGTAAGAACTATAAATCAGCCTCAAATTGTTTAAAAGCAGAGACCAACATTGCTAGGGTTTACTCAGCCATGGTTTACGCTATAACTGGAGCCACAATGGTCCGTTAGCGTCCAAATTCAACATGAGTGCTCATAAGGATTGCAGGGGCACTCATGCCGAATTCGAGTTGTAGCGTAAACCACGACTGAGTAAAGTTAACTCATATTTTGAATTATTCCACATTAGGGTCATTTTGAGTGAACCGAACCGAAACTAAAATACAATTTTATTTAGGGTGTAGAACATTTTTTCTCAAATTTAGTCAATTTTGAAGTCCAAAAAACACAATTTCTCCGACCAATGCATTCTACGTTGAAATTCTTTGTGTAATGAAAGCTTTCCATTGGTATTATTAAAAATTTGGCTACCAGCGCTGTCTCAGAGAATCTTGGGAGGTCGGAATTGGCTACAGGGTCCGGATTGGACCAGGCTCCGTTATATTGAGGAATTGGAGCTCAAATCTCAAAGCTTTAGACTACAAGCAAGGGTTTTCTCAGATTACCTTCAATTAAAACTCAGCATTTAATTTGATTATTTTTTATTTTTCATAATTCATAAAAAAAAATTACAAAGCAAAATTCTAACAATTTAACGCACTATTCTTCATCTGAAAACGAAAACCGTTTCACGATAATGTAATTTTCATTTTGTGGCTTAAAGTAATGAAACGATTGTGTCTTAGAGATTTGTTTTACAGGAGTACAACAATTCTTTATTTTCTTTTTCATTGCATTGTAATCTTTTGCCGAGAAAAACAAGTAATATATTTTGGAATCTACTTTAGAAACAGCCCAAGAGTAAAGTTCGTATGCAGTTGTAATATGATGGCCTTGTAAACTTGCTTTTGAAGCGTTTCGCTTTAGAACGCCTCTTAAAGCGTCACAAGGCCCTTTTCCATGGCAAGTGGCAAAAAAGTTCCACTCTGCATTAAGACCGAAGTCCTTGTACATGTGGCACAAATTGAAAGCAGTCATCTTATTTCTGTATTGACTGCCTTCATTAGAAAAAAAATGGATATTTTTCAGGTGAGATAGCTTTTTTTTAATGAAATTCACACAATTTGTTACAAACAGCCGAACGGCAACATGGTTATGTTTAGTAAATTCTGCGATTGCTATGAAGCTTGTAAACTTTAAATTTTGTGCTTCATCCTTATAATATATGGCAAAAGGATGGATTGAGCATTGAGCGTTTGCCCAATGAAAACCTTGTATAGCGTCCTGAATAACAAAAGAGTAATTTTCAGAGACGTTAGCAATTACAATGTAGTCAGTTGCTTCCAAATTAATTTTAAGTTGTTTCAAGTAGTTACCTTGTTGCTCTGCAATAAAATTATGCGGAGATAATTCGCTTAATTTTTCTAGAAATGTTTCCACAAACTCTGCTGCATCCATTCGCATTGAATTTAGATGACAACGATCTGTTTGCTTCTATTGTTTAAATTCTAAGGAATCGATATTTTGAAGAAAATTCATCAGGTCATTCTCCAGTGTTTGCGTACCCGGGCAATGATCACAGGTTTTCAACCAACATTTCTCTGTAGGATTTCATGATTCGTTTTAAAATGGTTAGGAATAAGTTTCTTAACCTCAAGGGTTTTAAACATTAATTTAACATTCTGATGATAAATGCATACGCAGACAGTATGCGTTACACTTGAACCAGCCAGAATACAATTTTTTGGGCGGCTACTGAAAAACATTGAAAATCCAATTTAAAAAGTAGGATATTGCTCTTTGAATATTAAACACGGTTCGGAAACGGTGAGTTCTTAAGTTTTAAATTCTAGATTAACTGCACTTGGAGTTGCTGGCTCGTTTTCTTTCTTGATAAAGCGATAAAGTCTGCAATAGCAGGTATTACAAAAGTAGGAATAGCTTTTATCCAACTTTGTTTTCCTTTCCACTGCATAACCATATAGTTTAGGAGTAGGTTTCCTGAAACTATTAATCTAAACATGGCAATTTGAGCAGTCGTGCTTCATTGTATTAAACGTTTCTTTAGTAAGGTTTCAGTTCGGATGTGGATGTGGACTCAATGTGGATTAATTCAAAATATGAGTTAACTTTACTCAGTCGTGGTTTACGCTACAACTCGAATTCGGCATAAGTGCCCCTGCAATCCTTATGAGCACTCATGCTGAATTTGGACGCTAACGCTCCAGCTATAGCGTAAACCATGGCTGAGTAAACCCTAGCAATGTTGGTCTCTGCTTTTAAACAATTTGAGGCTGATTTATAGTTCTTACATTTAATGGGGTCAGAATTGGACCAGCCTCCCCTACTTTTGATGGGTACAATACTTCACAAATGAAACTAGATTTGTATACATGGTTATCATGAATTTATTAGGAATAAGTTTGATAACTTCAATGAAATGATTCCCGCAGTTATTTTGAAGTGATGGAAAATGATGCTCATTCCATGTGTGTATAGGCAAAAAACTTGAAATTTCCAAAAAATTTAACTCAAAAACGGCTCAATGAACATTTGAGATTTTTTGATATGTTATGTAAAAATGTTTGAATTTTAATTAAAAAATATAAAAATAAATAGTCGTTGTGGTCCAACATTTTGAAAATCATAAAAAACAAATATATTGACCATTTTAGCAAATTTGAGTACACTAATTATTTTAACAAATATTTTCAATAAAAACAAAAAGTAATAATCTTTCTATTTATAAAAAGATATTTAAAATCGATTCAGCGAATCAGAAGTTATGATTTTTCAAAAATAAAAAATTTCGAAAAATGTCGATTTTTCTGGTAACCCTGTATAGAACATGGTCACACAAATAAAAAAATAAAAAAATACGGGTCTTATTATTTTCGATGAAGAACATACCAAGCGATTTTGAGCAAAATCGGACAACTTTTTTTTCAACTCTATTCTTTTCCCGTGGAATCGCTGAATTATGTAAAAATGCATACAGCTGTGCAGTAGAAACGGTCGGTCCAATATCCAACACGAGATTATTGTGTTTTGACTTTTTTGTGAAATCAATGAGTTTAGGTTGTAGACAACAACATCTTTAATGTCGCCAATTTAAACAATCACTTTGAAGCGATTAATTTCGATTAAAATATGAGTCGAAACAAAGTTATATTGAGAACCGTCAGCTGGATACAAATACAGGAAGATGCACCAAACTTGGAGAAACAAGTAACGCAAGTTACCAGAGGTCCCGAGATCACTGTTGCATTTGATAGTTTTTAGAAAAGTCTCGTTTAGATCACCCTAACCCAAACACTTCTCCATTTCCACTCAAAATCACCGAATGTCAATTAGATCGCTCCCGCACCAGTAAGAAAAGTTTGGTCCTACAACATATGCCACCCTTCATCTCTAGTGTACAACTTCCGTCGCACCAACTGGCGGAAAACGTTATTGGCCTAATGGCTAGTGTAGCCGCTTCCGGCTGCAACTACGAAATTAGCAAAAATTGAAACTTTTGCAACATCTCCTCCGCCGAAACCACCATGGTCTCATCGTTCGTCCGGGCTGAAAATAATCGACTGCCTCCCAGCACGTACAAATTGAAACAATATGCCATATAGTCATGGCAGGCTCATAGCTGGGATCAGTTTTACTCGGAACGGTCTGAAAGCCAGCTACGGAAGTGCTAACATTCTGGTTGGTTTTGCACTTTCCGGAATAGCGAGTTTTGTTCCACTTGCCAGAGAACTGCGCTATTCTTTTTTTCAAATACGATGGTTTAACTTTTTGTTCAACTGATAATGAGCAATTTGTTGAAGGGTAATATTATCATCGAATGGATTTAGCTTGCAACTGGAAGCGTTACTATGAAAGAAGTTGATCTCCAACGAAATTTCCAAATCATAGTTTTAGATAAATCCATTTTTAAATAGATTCAATCCCAAATACAAGCATACACTCAGGCAAACAAACTTAAGAATTTCATAAGGTTCAACTTATGAATGATGCTTTGGAATTTCTTAAGGCTGATTTATGATTGGATTTTGTTTCACACGACATTGTTCTTGCACGCCTTTAAGCTTTCTTGATTACAAGTACTGATAAGTGACTTTCTCACTAATATCAATAACCTCAACGTTCAACGTTTGAATCCAGGTTGCTCCATATTTTTATTTTTTATCATCATTATATTTAATAATCTTATGACAATAGAAAGTTGATTAAGTAAAGTGTATCCCAGGAACTCACGAGCTGCGACTTACCAACCAAATCATAGACATTGAATCTCCGTTAGATATTCGTAAAAAAAATTGAGAGACAAAATTCATATAGGGTATGTGTCCCTTGACTCAGCCTATTATGCAATGATCAATAACATTTTTTATTATTACTCATAAAGTGTTTAAGCTAGAAGCGAAATTCAACTAGTTATATACTTGCAAAGATATGTTTGATGAAGCATTTGGTAGTATTTATCACGAAAAGTTACTCAACTGTTTTTATAAAGCCAGAAACTTTCGAGGGATATGGATTTAATGTCGGTCTATAGGCAACAAATTGGATCTATTCATGGATGCAACTTCGTTCCATTCGATGGATATATTGATAAACGTAGTCTTTGTACGTTTTTTTTCTCTAATTTTATGAATTAAGGCATTACAAGCTGTATTCGTTTTACTTAACACATAATTTCACAAAACAAACTAAAGTAAACTGCTTCGAAACACTTAAGTAATGTTCATATATGGTTTATCAGCCATTCAATAATGAAAACATTATAATTCACTATACAATGATTTTGTTCCTTCGGTTTGTGTTTAGATGAGCCACTTGAAAACAAACAACAGCAGACTCATGCATTTCCATTTAAAATTTTACCAATAACAACCTTTTCACTACGTTATTGATACAACAGGCCATAGTTGGGAACATTCCAAAAAATATGTCCCTAACATTGGGTCTACGGTTTTCTTGTAAAATCATTGTTATTTTAGCTATGTGAATAGTTTGTTTGGAACGTACAACTATTTTCTGTACATCCAGACTGCATTACTTGCTTTATCGATTCAATTAAGCCATATTTAGATCACTTGAAGATCGTGTAGATCATTTGTTCAGGTTAACCAGTGAAATCAAGATGCCCCAAAAGTTCAAGAAATCGAAAATCACGCGGAAGTGAACAACTATAAGTTGATTAATATTGTCTCAATTACTTCGGATTACATCGGTCATCCTAATAGCAACATGATTTAGTTGATTATTACTAATTTAATGACACATTTGGTACATAGGCCGAATGAAGGAGCTAGGCTAACATTACATCCCCTTACCCTAGTTTGTTTTAAAGTCAAAATTCACATAGTTGCCAATAATACGATCGTGAAAACAAACGTAAGGTATCAATATCGGAAAACATACATACTACTGCTACTGGAAGCACCGTTGACAAAACAAATACATAAGTTCAAACATCTCTTTGCCAATTGCAAGTAAAAACAACATGCCATAGCAATATACCATACAATCGAACCAATCAATCATTCAAGATTATCTGGTTGCCGGCCTGTAGTCAGGTACGAAATATCATTTAGTCAACTAAGGATTCTGAGTTCTGCCAAACAGGATGCATAATTATGTATCGCGAGCTTGGGGTGAATGAACGCTTCCAATGATGAATATTTTCCCAGTCCATATAAAAATATCCTATTACACCATGGCTATATTGAAACCAATAAAATACAGCTTCGTTGTGATGTAACTATAATTGTGTATAACATATATTTTATTCCACACCACCGAGGGACTAGCTTAGCAAACTGCAAATAATGACAGATTGTTATAACATGTCAATAATATCTCGTATGAAGTGTCTCAAAACTTTATAATGGGAATTATATGTCTTATATGTTATGCTAGCACTGAATTTATGTGAAGCATTAACCTTCCTTGTGCATAGGGGTCATTTTTGTTCAATTACAGCTTTCAGCTACCTCTAAAAGTGACGCTACAAAAAAGTTACACATAGTGCATTCAGGGTCAAAAATGACCAAAGACATTGACACGCTTCCAAAACAATAATTTAGAACCAATTTTTGATATCTTTACCTCAAATTAATGACGTTTTATTAATGACGTACCGTTTTATTAATGACGTAGTAAAATGTTTGATATTTTCTCTGCACAATTACCGGAACCTGGTGGGGAGCGCATCCGCAAGATCTTCTAACGTTGTACCGGACAACGATTTTGTCGGTTATGGAATACGGTAGTTTTTGTTTTCAGTCAGCGGCTCGGTCGCACTTCATTAAACTGGAACGTATTCAGTATCGGTGTCTTCGTATCGCGTTAGGTTGCATGCACTCGACTCACACCATGAGTCTTGAAGTGCTGGCTGGCATGTTGCCACTCTCGGATCGGTTTACAGAATTATCTCTCCGGCTCCTCACCAGGTGTGAAGTTATGAACCCTCAGGTAATCGAACATTTTGAGAAGCTCCTTGAGTTGAATCCTCAAACCCGCTTCATGACCTTGTACCATTTGTACATAACACAGGATGTCAGCCCTTCGCCGAACATTTCCAATCGTGTTTGCTTCTCCGATTTCGACAATTCGATTCATTTTGATTTATCCACGAAGCAGGAGCTTCGTGGAATCCCAGAGCATCATCTTCCTATGATTGCTCCGGTGATATTTGCTGCAAAGTTTGGCCAAGTTGATTCCACTAAATCGTTCTTCACTGACGGATCTTTGATAGAGGAGTCAGCAGGCTTTGGTATATTTAATGAAATTTATAGCGCCAACCGTAAACTTCAAGCTCCTTGTTCCGTGTATGTCGCTGAATTAGCGGCAATACATTTTACGCTAGAAATTGTTGCCTCACTAACACCGGATCATTTTTTTATCTTCACGGATAGTCTCAGTTCTATAGAGGCTATTCGCTCATTGAGGCCGGTAAAGCACTCCTCGTATTTTCTCATGAAAATACAGGAGCTTCTAAGTGCTTTATCTTCGCGTTATTTTATCATCACCTTTGTATGGGTCCCATCTCATTGTTCGATTCCGGGCAATGAGAAAGCGGACTCGCTTGCAAAGGTGGGCGCTATGGAAGGCGATATTTGTGATCGACAAATCGCCTTCAACGAATTTTTTCCTATTTTTCGTCAACAGTCACTTGTCAGCTGGCAGTATAAATGGAGTAAAGGAGATTTGGGGCGATGGCAACATTCTATCATCCCAAAGGTGTCGAAGAAATCTTGGTTTAGCGGGATGGATGTGGGTCGAGACTTCATTCGTGTCATGTCTCGCCTCATGTCCAATCATTATTCTTTGAACGCTCATTTATACCGGGTTGGGCTGAGCGACAGCAATCTCTGTGAGTGTGGACAAGGCTATCAGGACGCAGACCACGTTATTTGGTCTTGTGCTGAACATTGTGGAGTCAGATCTGAACTTTATGATTCCCTTCGGGCTCGAGGTAGACAACCCAATGTGCCAATTCGAGATATTTTGGCTGTACGTGATTTGGAGTACATGAAACTCATTTATGTGTTTTTGACTAACATTAGCATTAGATTGTAGTTAGTTTAACCTGTATGTTTAGTATAAGTTTTTTTTTATATGTGTATGTGTGTGTGTGTTTTTTTTCTTTTTCAAGAAATGTTCAAGTCAAAAGAAAACCATAAATTGTATAGTTATAAGTGTTTAGATAATTTAGAATTTAAATTTAATGTGTTATGTAAACCATACTTTAAATTCCCACCCTCTTTCCCATCCGTAATTTGTAATTCCTATTAACCTCGAGACGGCCGCGAGTAATCGGCTCTTTCCTCCTAACTTTAGTTTTAAGATAAATGATGTAAAAAAATATGAAAATTTGGCTCTGTAAAGTTAATTCGATTGAGCCTGTGCAAATAAATGATTATAATAATAATAAAATGTTTGATATATTTTGGTCGATTTTTCATCTGACCTGCATGAGTATGCGGTTGTATATTTTTCAAACAGCCTATCGGAACATAAACTCAAGCAACATAATCAGTGTACAGTGAATTATAATGTTTGAACTATTCAATGGCCAATTTTAACGATTTTATGTAGCCATAATTTGAGTGGGTAGAAGTAGTTTTATCATAATTAGTATTGTGAAACTTTGTGTTGAGTAAAATAAGTACAGTTGATACCCACCTATAAGCATTAGAGAAGAAAAAGTGATCGACACTGAAGAAGTCTGTAAGTTGCAGATGAAATAGGTCTATCTTTCAAAAGATATGCTTTCTCAAGTATAATTTAAAGGAATTCGCTCGCGTTTACTACTGATAATTTGAAAAAAGTGTTTCAATGTTTTATTTTTTATTTTTTTAGAAGTGATCTAATGAGGTGTTAATTTGCAATTCTCCTAATCTCCCAGACCGCACTTGGCACACTTCTCACTACACTCTATGCCTTAATACTCAAGAGCCACTTAAACTAGAACGATTCCTTTAGTGACAATAAACAGTAATTCTGCTTAGCGTTCAATTCCCACGATGACATACTTACTTAATAAGCTATACACAAAGCGATGGTAGCTTAATTGTTGACTGAGAGTGAGACTGACTTAAGCCACAAAAAGTAACTCACCACTTTTCCACACATGTAATACTCTTTCTCTCTCCTCTCTCGTTTTTATTACCATAGAACTTATATTCTCTTATTTTCTTTGACAATGACTATGTTGTTCCGATTGACGACCAATCATAAGAGACATTTTTTTTACAGACTTAAGACAGATATTTCTCTAGGTTTTAGACATAGGCTGAATATTTACTAAGTGAGTATAACTAAATAAATAAACAGGATTCTGCATCCAAAATCAACACGGTTACAACATATTTGATTTAAATAGTACTTTCTGGTATTGAGAACCTAAAAACCTTTATAAAGACATATTTGAACAATATTTTTAAAATTTCAGAGGTGAATTTTTATATTGTTGACAAAATCATTGGCTAACCTTTCATTGCATATTTATTTGATGAACTTGGTCCAGTGGTTCAAACGTAATAAATAAAAAAAAAATGCCTTTTTTCAAAAACTTAATTTTTTGGATCAACCTAGTCCAGAAATAATCACCCTGATGACGAAATAAAATTTAAAGGTCTAACATTTTTCGATAATGAACAAAACAACAAACTATTATGGAATTCTGAGCGATTTAAATTCCACTTATCGTTTTTTTATGGAATTGCTGATTTATGTCTTGATTATGAGAGTAAATACATAATACTAATATGGTGCGATTCATTCGTTTAGCCGCATGTAGCATGTACCATGTACCATGATTTCTTCAGAAATTGATCAGTCATCTAATTCGAATCGTTGAAAATTTTAAAAATATAAATGCGTTGTAATCGTTAAGCCATGTTTCAGGTTTTCATAGATATCGTGCATTTTTGATATCTACAGAGCAGAGCATATTAATTATTGATATACTTTCCTTTTACTTCAATTTATCTTCTGAAGCCAAATTGACGTGGATCCATTTTTGCAGTATTACTTTAACGTACACAGAAAATAATAATCACACTCGTTCAGATCTACTCCAAATAGAGTAACTTTCACTCAGTTTCGTATTCCCATACTAAATCTCAAAAACTGAGTAACTTAATATAAGGAAACTGAGTAAATGCTACTCTGATTGTAAAAGCGCAGTACTTATACACTGAAAATTAATTTTAGTTTATATTACGAAATCGAAGGTAGAACTAACAAATCTATTCGTTGTTTTCTGCAACGAATCTGATTTGTTCTTATTATGAAGATACAATCGTAATTAACTGCACACACGCAACTGTCAAAAGCACGAAGCTTTGGTTGGAACAGAAAGAACATTCCTACATTGTACATGAACAATACAAAGAGCTACGAATATTTGGTCACAAATTAAAAAGAAACGTCTCTCTGGTTTATTTTGGGATAAATAAATTATTCCCGCCCATACCAGCAGCACTACCATCATGCATGAGTACGGTATAAAAGAGAAACAGCGATGTGCTGGTCTTCACCAAATTCATTTCGTGCATTTTACAAAATGGTGTAATTATAGAATTTCACCAGATAAAAAGCCTTATGAATGTTTCATACAATATTCGAGACATTTCTAGGGTTTTTTTTTCATTAGGGCGAATCTGCAATTGAGGGACTCTCTTTGATTACTTTCTCTTTCATTCATATTCCATTCAGCGTTACGTATTTCATTCAACTATTTGTAGAGTATGATAGCCAGCACTGTTGTGGTTCTATCTGTACTAAAGAATCCCTCAAAAGATTTATAATGGCGCTGTAATAAATGAAAGAGAGCGAGAGAGGAGAGAGCCTCTCATTGTTAGATTCGCCCTCTTGAAAAAAAATCCTTGATTTGTTCTATGTACAAAATCCATGTTTACGAAACGCGTGAGAGCTATTTAACGAAAATAAATTTTCAGTGTCAAAATAGAGTAATTATAATGAAGCTGTCGAAAGCGAAAAACGTGGTTCATTCTAAGGTTCAGCCGATCAAAAAATTAATCTATCATTTCTTCATGTGCATTTGTTAATGCTGAAGATTTAATGTTTATTTCTATCTGTGTAGAACTACGGCTGTGATTTTCATACTGAGGTACACACCGTGAGTACGAACAGTTGAAGCATCACGAAATATGGATTATAAAGATAGAATTATAGATTTTGAACGTTGATAATTCAGTAATTTCACAATCGATTTCCAGATTGTTCGCACCATTCGATCGGGACAATCACAGTGTCGAATCCATATTCATCGACTTTGCATTGTGTCGTGTGGCATAAAAGAAGAAGAGCGCAACTCACATGCTCATCATTCTACGTTTGACTGCAGTGCGCTCTTGACGTGTTTCAACCTGTTTCAGTCGGAAATCTCAGTATGAAAACCAAGCATTTCCATCAGCGTCAAAAAATGCCAAAGAAGATCGTAGGAAACATAAGCCGGCGCCGGTGGTATCTTTTGGAAGAAGAAACGTACAGCATAGATATCTACCGGGTGTTGATACAGGTTCCCGATTGGCCCAAATAAATCGACGGAAAATTCAAACCGCACACACTGGTCGGAAAAGCCTTTTTTCAGGGCGAAATTAATTACTCCTAAGGGTTACCCATTAAAACAAGAATTTGATGATTTTATGGCCAATTCTCGCTTAAACAATCATAAGGGTGAAAAGAAAAAACGCATTTTTTTTGCTAAACTTACTCGTAACTTTTGAATCACGAGCAGTATTAAAAAACTTTGTTCAGCAAAAATGTGCGCTATAACGGTTTCTATATTTTGATTGAAGATTATTTAATCCAAATATGAGAAACAAAAAAGTTATAATGAAAAAACTCGTTTTTAAGAGACACCCTGATATAAAGCAGAAAAATAGCTCTATCATGGTAGAATGAAGAGATAGAAAAATGATGTCTGGAAGTTGCTTGAAATTATATTCTCTACAAACTTGCTTTTGATATCACCCTTCTATTGTGTTTCGTTCAAAAGTTAGCAACAGCTAAGTTAGCAAAGTTTGGAACTACTAAATTATCACCACAAGATGGACAACTTGTTCAGATACAACTTTGTAGAAGACACCATGATTCGGAAACGTAACCCTTAGGAGTAATTAATTTCACCCTGGAAAAAGGCTTTTCCGACCACTGTGCGCCGCTCGACAGCTGCTATCGGCAGAGCTAGTCAAACAAACCGCTGCCGAGTGAGCCAAAGGCGTGACGAAATAAACCACCTTCATGGCGCCGGCTATTGGTCTGAACCAAAAACAGCCCTTTTCAGGGCCACCAAAATCAGTGGAAGAGAAAGTTGATATGAATTTTGAAGTGCTCGGGCTGTGATGCAGGATGGTCGGTCGCGGGAATAATTATCTATATCAACTTTGCCTTCCACCCCATTGTAGTTTTTTTTAAACAAATTGATTTATTTATTTCTGTATGTTAATCTCTTTTGAAAGTATTCCATAAGTGAAACTTTGAAAGAATTTAAAATATTAGATATCAAAAAAAGACTACAGTGTGTTTACTTCAATTTGTACCAAATGCATGAGAAAAATATGATGCGATGGGCACTGTCGTTTGAGATAGTACATACGCGAACACATACACACATACACGAAAAATAAAAAAAAATAAAAAAATCATTAGGAGGTCCATTCATAAAAAAACCACCCCTGGGGGGGGGGAGGATTCAGGGGAGGGGGGGTGAGAAACCTCAAATCGTCATTTTTTTGCGTGACATAATTATTGATGGTAGTGTCAGTGAAAGCAAACTGCAAATACAACTTTGTCCTGTTGCAGGCAAAATTTATTGTTTCTTTTAATGTCCCGTCAAAGTTATGAAAACAAAACTAGTTTCCTCAAACATAGTAACGATTAAAACTAAATTTGATATCAAAAGTGATAGTTCTAATGTGAATGTATATTTTTTTATTTTACTTACTCTGAAAATTTATTTAACTTTTATTAGTTTTGCTAGTTTTACTAGTTTTACTACTTTTACAAGTTTTTACTAGTTTAAAATGGATTTTAAATATAGAACAAATGTCTCGTTTATTGTATGAAACATTCATATTGCTTTTTATCTAGTGAAATGACATCATCACACTTTTTTTATTTTTAAATGCACGAAACGAATTTTGAGAAGCCATCCAACCAATCACTGTTTTTCTTTTATCGTACTCATGCTGCTGGGATGGGCGAAAATAATTATTTTATCTCAAAATAAAAAGCGGGATTGAGAGTGATAACTTCATACTCATTAATCAATTATATTTTCACGAGATCAACCCCGGATTCAGTAGCAGCGCTTTCCAAAATTACTGGTTCGAATCCCATAACAGAGGCACTAAAAAAGGCTGGGAGGCTCCACGTGAATGCGCTTTTTTCTCACTTACTTTTAGAGCCGATATAGTAGATCTGTATGTCATTCACACGGCCTGTCATTTTAACTCAGTTTTGAGTCGTTATAGACTCACTTTCGTCAAAAGTGGAGTCACTCAAATTTGAGTAAATGTAGCTGGGATTGACAAGTCGACAAATCCAAAACATCCATACGATTTGAGTCGATGTCTTGTCAATACCAGATAGATTTACACAAATTTGACAAAAGTGAGTCAAAAACGACTCAAAATTGAGTTTAAATGGCTGGCAGTGCATGAAACCACCAGAGATATGTTTCTTGTTCACAAAATATTCGTAACTCTTCTTATTGTTTTCGTACAATGCAAGAATGTTCTTTCTGTGTCAACACATACTACGTGCTTTTGACAGTTTCGCGTGTGCCACTATTTACGAGGGTAGTTTCATAAATAGTACAAATCAGTATCGTTGCAGAAAACAACGAATAGATTTGTAAGTTCTACCTTTGATTTCGTAATATAAACTAACATTAATTTTTAGTGTAGTTGTTGACAACAGAATTAGTTTTGCTATCTTAATAATGCTAGGCTTTATTCGGAAATGACATTTATATCTTTGCTCCCCAGATACCCAGACACCACTGCCACCAGTAAACGACACCATCAAATAATTAAGAACAAACCAAAAATGTACTCTTGAAGTAGCTCTTTGTTTTCCATTTTCCGAACAAGCAGCATCAGATCCATTGAAAATAGTGTTACATTTGAGTGCTGTCTGCTGGTTTAATTTAGTTCGTTCCATTTTGGACCGCGTTTGAGTCGCTTTAGCCAGCCGGTTATGTAATCCAAATTGAAACATGACAACATCGTATGTATCCGGTTCAACAAAACCAAAACTAGCTCTTTTGGTGTGATGGCCCCTGTCTCCCGGCTTCAATTGTCGGCCTTGGTATAGGCTGCAGTCAGTTGCAGGGCAGCCCTCATCCCGAATGCCGGAAGGTCAGTCCAGACTGGACCATGTTGTCGGCATTTTAATTGCTTTAATTGCAACTCCCTTGCCAACTCCCGGAATGAGGATAAATTCGATGCAACCAATGCACAGTAGCTTAATTTCCAACCAAACGATGGCCAAAATACTTGAACTGGGGTAAACATGGGAATGCTTCTGGCTGATAGTAAACTCTTGTTTTAATGCTTACTTAGAAAACTACGCAAGCGCATTTCAGCTCAATGTGCACCGCAACGGGATTGAATGTGCTGAATCATTCATTCGTGTTTGCAAAACTGACTGTTGCAGAAGATCGGTATTGGTGTTGGGTGGTCATTGTAGAGTCCACGACATCTATGTACGTTTGACTTGCTGTAATTCCGGTTATTGCAGATTTCCATGTGAACATGCATTGCACGTTCACATTCATATTGGTGCTTTTTGTTTCTACCCATGTTCCTATATAAACGCTGTGTTGAATTTTTCGAGAGTCGAACAAGCATGTGAGCTGTCGTATCAATAAAATAAATGTTGTTTATTCAATTACGTCCTGGAGAATTTTTGCCCGGTGCAAAGTACTTACTCTGTGCACAAGCTCTGGTCGGATTTGCAATTCGAACATCCATTACCGATAACAGCAGCAGTGAGGTGATGCCATGTATGCCAAAATCCTTAGAATTTCTATTTCGAATGTATGAAGCGTTACCCAGTAACGACATGCACGTGCTTCTCCGATATTAACATCTTTATCTTCCGTGTCAGTTCTGTCTGCTTTTGCGAGTTCGCGTTTGCTGAGGGGCAAAATATAGTATGAAAAATCACAACGGATTTCATACACAGACTGGGATGGTTGATGTCTGTGTGTTCATGATGTGTCACAGTCATTTGGGATTCATGGAAGATTATTATATGGTTGATTCACAGATTCAACGACACGACACTCGTACATAAGTAAGTGTTCCTATGTTGAGCTTTAAGTTGAGCTACTAGGTGGCCGTTGTCGGGATCCGGATGAATGCGCACTTGCATGATTTCAATTCAACAGTTGAAAATGTTACCACATTACTATTTGATAAATATGTAGGTATACATTGGAGCATCGTTTCACTTACGAACAAGATAATCACAGATAAATAAGTAGGTAAACCCTTCAGTGATGGTCTTGGCTCTGATGAAAAATAAATGGAAATTGCAGAAAAGCTCTGGCTGGCTCAACAGCTCCGTACAAAATCACATATATTTTTCAAATCACGAGCGTATCGATTAAAATACACAAAAATTGTGCGGTGGGACTTCAGCTGCTAGTAGCATGAATCAAGTATCAGTTTGCTTAGCAAACTGGTAGATCAACTGTAACAGATCTTTTTACGTTTGAAGCAAAAGTTAAAAAAAATCTTTTGATTCAATAGAAATTTCATTAGCGGCATTCCCTGATATTGAAGGAGCATTTAGGGGGGATAATGCATCCCTTAGCTCGATGAAAAACGCTATGATAATCCGTGGGTTCGATGGAAGAATTCCTAATTGGATTAATGAGATGCTTTCTGAAAGATAAATTTCAGGAAACCCCGGAAGTTCATCCATAACAGTAGGAGCAGTAAAAGGGAGATATACCCCTTTTATGGTCTTTAATAGTTGACGAACGCAGCACAGGGCTTCGAGATTATTGGCTTTGCAAATGATATAGTACGAGAAAAATATGACCATGTCATATCAGATAGAATGCAAGATGTTTTAAATTGTGTTTCATCGTTGTGAGCCAAATAAGGATTGAAAATAAACCCTTCGAAGACCGTTCACACGAAAGAGGAAAAATTTTTTATCAAAAGATTCAACTGAAAGGAAAATCTTTAGAACTTTTACATACAATCAAGTATCTGGGCGTAACTCTTGACAGCAAACTAAATTGGAATCCACATCTAGAACAAGTTGTTAATGTGATGTTCTAGCGCACAACCCTGCGCTTTTGAAAATCAACCAAATGTCAAAGTTCGGTTGTCTTCGGGCATCGGATGATGCATCGAAAAGCTAGCTGCTATCGGAAATAAAATGATCAAAGTAGTTAGTAGTGGAACACCAAACGAACAACAATTGTTTATATTAAAGCATATCACGGTACTCTCGCGTTTGTTAGCTGGGGTATTTTAAATAGGTTTCCGGACGTTCGCGAAAAAGTGAGATTTTAACAGTTAATAAGGCAACAAATGCTCTTTCGAAAAGGTTAACACATTTGGTAGGAAATAAGACTAAAACCCAAAACTATCCGCTGGATTTATTTAACGATTGTAAGACCCCAAATAAGCTACGCATCGTTAGTTTGGTGGCCAAAAATTAAAGAAAAATCAACTCAAAAGAAGCTGGAGAGACTCTCACCATAACGGATTCAATGAGCAGCACTCCTAGTATGGCACAAGATGCTCTACTTTATATGCTCCCGTTGCACAATGGCGAGCTTCCATACAAATGTCGGAGAAAACCCCTTATCCTAAATATATCCTGAATCTATTTCTGATGTGGAACTTTTCATATATTTTGGATTTACCATATTAGGGTGGTCCTAAATTATGAAAATCTGCTGATTTTGGGTTAAGTAAAAAGTATTCAATAATCACGATGTGTTAGTTGAATGCAGATTTTGATTAAAAGGGTAACTTGGGGGTCTGGAATCAATTTTGATATCGAAATTAACTTTACTTGTGTATTTTTTGCTCTAAGGGTGGTCCAAAAGTTACAAAATCATATATAGGGCGATACGGTCAAAATTTGGTCAATATCAACTTGACGTATTTCTTTCAATTTTGCATTTAAAAAACCTGAACACCCCTCATTTTGAAGGTGTGTGTGTGTAGAAAGTTGCTCCTATTTTGATTTTGGAATTCACTCTTCAGTTGTCAAAATGCCGTCCAAGCAAGAAGAGCAGCGTATCAAAATTTTGCTCGCGCATCGCGAAAATCCGAGCTACTCGCACGCAAAGTTGGCAAAATCGCTAAAAGTTGCCAAATCAACCGTTACAAATGTAAATAAAGTGTTTGGGGAACGTTTGTCGACAGCCAGGAAGTCTGGATCGGGGGGAAATCGAAAACCGGAAGCCGCTGAGACGACAAAGAGAGTTGCCGGTAGTTTCAAGCGAAACCCTAACCTATCTCTCCGAGATGCCGCAAATAAGCTGGGTGTATCGTCTACAACCGTGCATCGAGCCAAAAAACGAGCCGTACTATCGACTTACAAGAAGGTAGTGACTCCAAATCGCGATGATAAACAAAATACGACGGCCAAAGCGCGATCCCGGAGGCTGTACACGACTATGCTGACGAAGTTTGACTGCGTGGTAATGGACGACGAAACCTACGTCAAAGCCGACTACAAGCAGCTTCCGGGACAGGAGTTTTATACGGCAAAAGGAAGGGAAAGGTAGCAGATATTTTCAAGCACACGAAACTGTCAAAGTTCGCAAAGAAATATCTGGTTTGGCAAGCCATCTGTACCTGTGGCTTGAAAAGCAGCATTTTCATAGCTTCCGGGACTGTCAACCAAGAAATTTACGTGAAAGAGTGTTTGAATAAACGTCTGCTGCGTTTCCTGAAGAAACACGGTTGTTTCGTACTGTTTTGGCCGGATTTGGCATCTTGCCATTACGGTAAAAAGGCCATGGAGTGGTACGCCGCCAACAACGTGCAGGTGGTTCCCAAGGACAAGAACCCTCCCAACACGCCAGAGCACCGCCCAATTGAGAAATACTGGGCTATTGTCAAGCGGAACCTAAAGAAGACCAAAAAAACTGCTAAGGACGAGCAGCAGTTCAAGGCAAATTGGCTTTCTGCGGCGAAGAAGGTGGACAAGGTGGCTGTACAAAATCTGATGGCAGGGGTCAAGCGTAAGGCCCGGCAATTCGGATTTGGAAAAGCGGAAGCTTAACTGAATATTTTTCCTGAATTTTATACTAATTGAACTTGAAAAAGAAATTTAATTTGATTTTTTAAATAAACGATTTCACCGATTTACACGCGTTTTCCCTTGACCAAATTTTGACCGTATCACCCTCTAAATCATTAAAAAAGTTCGATTACCTACGGTTTTCATTCAATGGATCGAATTAGCTAAACACACATGTTAGCCTACAAGACTGATTGGTATTCTTTGGGACCGTCCATAAACCACGTGACGTTTTTTTAAGGTGGGAACTCGGAGCTAAGTTAATGCTGAAGTTAATGTTATATAAAGGTTAATTTTTTTTACGATTTACAATGGGATCAGATAATCTCAAATAGTAAACTGCGTGAAATGTTTGCTGCCCTTTACCAATCTCATTTTAACGCTTGCATACATGCTTCTGCTAGTGTGGGCTCTAATACATATTGATCTTTTTTCTCACTTGTTGAAAAGTTACCATACAGCGAACAAAACAATGACGATACTCATTGTACTTGTCGAAAGAGAAGTAAATGTCAATACACATGCGCAATACCAAACGGAATTGCTGATTAACAATCATCAGAGATCGGTGATCATATTGATGAACAGTAGAGTACCAGCAAATATTTTCAAATTCTTAATCACTCTTTGTGTCGTTTAGTGGAAATGTGTTCTAAAAAAACGGTATGGACTACGTACAATGAAATTTCTAGTTTTAAAAAAATATTTTATAAATTTTATAGAAGTTTACTTAAAAAGAAAAGACGTATTGGAGGGTGCTCTGAATTGTAGCAATGTGTGTGTAGAGCAGAACGAATAAAGACTATATTCGATGAAATTTGGACACACAAAATAGGTCACCAAAAATTTTCCTTGAGCCCGATTCTTTTCAAACTCTCTGGAAATAAAGTACTACTAAATGGTTATGTTTTGACATCAATGGTTTATTGAACCTCTTCTCCCAACCCAAATGCCCGCACCTTTGCCTTGACCCCTTTCATCAAATTTTGGGCAATGATAGGACCGACTTGCTTACTTACTTTTAACCACACTTTCTTTAGTTCAAGTTCATTTTCTATCAGTTTTGGAGTTGCCTGGAGTTGCCTGGAGTTGCCTTCATGATTGCCCAAAATTTTTCAATTGCGCGTAGCTCCGGAGTGTTTGGAGGGTTGACGTCTTTTGGTACAAAAACTACATTATTATCTTTGTACCAGTCAAAGACGGGCCGGGCATAGTGGCAAGATGCCAAATCCGGCCAAAACAGTGTCGGGCCATCGTGAGATCTCAAGAATGGCAGCAGTCGTTTTTGGAGGCATTCGTCCTTGTAGATTTGTCCGTTGACGGTCCCAGAGGTGATGAAGGGCTGACTCATTTTGCCACATCCGCAGATCGCTTGCCAGACAAGGAATTTTTTGGCGAATTTCAACAGTTTCTTCTTCCGTACACTCTCCGGAACGACCAACTTAGAGGTTCCTGTCCTGGCATTTGTTTGGTGTCGGCTTTAATGTAGGTCTCATCGTCCATCACAATACAGAACGGTTTTGTGAGCCACTCCCTCTACAGTTTTCTTGCACGAGTTTTGACCACCGAGTTCTGTTTATCGCTCCGGTTCGGTGCCTTCTGGACCTTGTACACATGTAATCCAGAACATTTCATTGTTTTCTGCACAAAACAAACTGAAACTTTCGCCTTTTTCGCAACATCCCTGATCGAAATGTTGGGATAACGCTTAAATTGGTTCAATACCATCCTGGCCTTCTCCGGATTTGATGTGCCACGTTTTTTGCCACTACCATTTTTCCGCTTGGTTGGCTTACGGTCCTTGAACGTTTTGATCACATGAGATACGATTGAATGTGCGATTCCGAGCTGTTTTCCGATCCATCGATGAGAAGCGTTTGGGTTTTCGAAGTGAGTGCCCAAAATTTGTTGGCGCACTATTTCTTCATTCGAAACCATCACTGAAATCACTCGACCGATTTTCATGAAACTCATTGCACAATTGACACAACACAATGAAATACATTCAGTTAAAATTTCGTGTGTCCAAATTTCATCGAATACAGTCTTTATTTGTCGCTACATGTTGGATGTGCGATAGAAGGTAGTGATGAGATAGTTTTCAAGCTTTTTAAGGAATTTCAACGCAAATGGTGCGAATCGAAAAAAGTATCAGTTTTTGAAGACTAATGCGCAATGGTTTGTAGTAATTGTTACATATTTTTTTACGGTTGGTTTTTTCTTGCTTGTATTTAATTCCTTAGGTTAGAAGAGTTCATCGTTTTTGGTGAAGCAACATCATCTTTAACAAAGCGGAATGGTCGTCCTTCCAAAGATTTTGAAAACGTTTGCGATCGAACCAAGCGGCGAAAAACTGAAGTGTTGCGTAAATCATATACTGAGCAAGAGCTGAAATTTGCTGCAGGATTGGCTTTGCAAGCGAAAGGGAATGTGGAATTGGCTTCGTTACTAAAGGAAGGCCGGTTGAGCAAGGTTTGGCAATATATGTCGATGCAAAACTTTCAAAAAGAAGATACAATATCATTCGCGCACACTTTTATCCATCTAATGAAAAAATATATTCTTCGAAAAGTGAGTGTTTTCCAACATTTGAGCATTTTGAAATCACGGAGACTGTATGTAACATTCAATTACCATAATTGCTCAACTACAGTGATAGGCAAAATAAAGTGCCCACTTCTTCGTTTTTTCAATTTCTCTCATTTACTTGGTTCAAATTAAAGAAAACACAGTGTAGTTTTTTTTCTTATTTTATTTTTTATATTCTTTTTAAGTTTCACTTATGGAATACTGAAAAAATAGGAGTTTTACCTAAAAAAAATTAAAAACCAATTTGTGTTGAAAAAAAAAAAACAGTGACAAAATAAAGTGCCCACTTCAAAAATCGATATGTTTCTATAAGTTTCCATTGAAAGACCCCTCGATTGTTTATGTTTTGATATTTTGACATGTTTTGAAGCAAACGGCTCAACCTGGTGCATTTGTATACGTGATCGCATTTGATTCAATTGAAAAAAAAATGGAGAACGCAGTGCTTTCGAAAGCAGTTCCCTTGTGTATACGAAAATTGGTCGTTCGTGATGTGCAAAACGGTGAATCGCACCGGGCTGTCGCTAAGAAGTACAGTATCAGTAAGGCAGCGGTTGGCAAAATTCTTCTGAAGCTTAAAACGTTTGGATCAGCGGTGGATCACCCTGGCAGAGGCAGGAAGCGGAAAACGGATGCGAGAACGGACACCAAGATCATGCGCGAAGTCAAGACGAACCCAAAGATAACTGTTCGCGAGATCCAGGAAACCCTTCAGTTATCAGTTTCCGGTCAAACTGTTCGTCGCCGTCTCGTAGCACAGGGGTTGAACAGCAAACTTGCCCGGAAGCGCCCATTTATCAGCAAGGCAAACAAAGCCAAACGGCTTAAGTTTGCTAAGGAGCAAGCTGATAAGCCCCTAGAGTTCTGGAAAACGGTTCTCTGGACGGACGAATCAAAATTCGAGCTGTTTAACCGAAAGCGGCTGGTTCGTGTTTGGTGCAGATCGGGAGAGGAGCTTCAGGAGCGCCACATCCAAGGCACGATGAAGCATGGAGGAGGAAATGTGATGGTCTGGGGTGTTTTTCGTGTGGAGGAGTGGGAAGCATTGTGAAAATCGACGGGATAATGACGGCAGATTCTTACATCAACATCCTGCGAGAAAATCTGAAGGTTTCACTGATCCAGACGGGCCTTGAAGAGAAGTTCGTATTCCAGCAGGCAAACGACCCGAAGCATACTGCCAAGAAGGCCAAGTCTTTCTTGCGGTCTTGTCGGATCAAACCGCTCGAATGGCCTCCACAAAGCCCGGACCTCAATCCTATCGAGAATTTGTGGGCGATTCTCGATGCCAGGGTTGACAAAACTGGTGTTACCAATAAAAATAACTATTTTGAAGCCCTGGAGCGCGCCTGGAAAAAGCTAGATCCACAGCACCTAAAGAACCTGGTCGAGAGCATGTCGAAGCGCCGGCAGGAGGTCCTGAAGGCCAAAGGAGGACACATCAATTAATGAAATGCTTTTATTTTACTTTGATTTATGTTTTCTGTAGCCTAAATGAAGTGGGCACTTTATTTTGTCACTTTTTTTTTTCAACACAAATTGATTTTTTTTTCTAAGTAAAACACCTATTTTTGCAGTATTCCATAAGTGAAACTTAAAAAGAATATAAAAAATAACATAATAAAAAAAAAATACAGTGTGTTTACTTTAATTTGAACCAAAAAAATTAGAGAAATTGAAAAAAAAGATAAGGTGGGCACTTTATTTTGCCTATATTGTACGTGTCAAAGATAAATTTGAAAATATAGTTCGTGAAGGTTGCAAAGATTTTAGCCTTTTATTAAAATGGGGCTGTGATGGAAGTTCTTGTTTTAATGAATACAAGCATAGATTTATAGATCCTAGTTGCTCCGACGCTCACATCGATGCTATCATTAAGATTAATTACCGACCGGAAAGTAGTTTGGGAGAACCCTCGATCGTCCTCCACGCGATACTGTCGCCCTGTTTCATTGAAATTTGCAAAAGAAACTGTCGAGCTTACAAAACGCATGACTGACGAAATTTCTAATTTAGAACCATTTGAAATAGAAATTTTAGGCATCAAGGCGTTCATCACATTTGATCAAATGTTAACTATGATTGATGGAAAGACTGTTAACGCCATCGCCAATACAAAATCGTCTCAGAGGTGCTGCTTTTGCTATTCTACGAGTTCCAATTTCAACGACATTGAAGAAATATTCAACAGAGCTATCATCTCGGACAATGTGGAGTACGCTATGTGTAGCTTACGTTGCTGGATACCTAGGAATACCTCAGAGAAACTATTTTGGTATTGTCCTACCTCAATTTGATATTCGCATAAGTATTTAGGTATTTTCTTTCTTATGCAGTGCTATTAAATACCAAGGCTAGTGTAAAATTATTCGTTCCTACTCGGGTCGGCTATTTGAACAAGTTTGCTGAAGAAAGCAATGTCCTTACTGATAAGACTCTTTTGATAGAGCATTAATAATCTGGAACCTTATATGCACACTAGTTCTGCGTAGTAAGACAATTCAGAACATCACAATCCGGATAAACTTGGGCACTAGCACAAATTGTCTGATTAAAGTAATGCCCTAACTGGTAGCGCTCTCGAGATACAGCACAAAGCTCATATTCATACGAGCGCCGCGTAGTGAGATAAATTCCGATTAAATGTACCCGAGCTGGAGAAAATAGCATATGAATACCTAATTTTGATCTTGATAACTGGCTTTGGTACTAAACTTGTTATTTCGGATACCTGGGAATACCTGAGAGGTACTATTTTGGTATTGTTTTACCTAAATTTGGTATTCGCATAACATTGTGGGAACAATTTTATGGTATTATCCTCAGGTAGTTTACCTCTTAATCTGAGCTCCTAAATACCAAGGCCAGTTGTCGAGCTATTTGATCCTGCTCGGGTAACCACCATCCAGATGGACTTAGCCACTAGAAAAGTTTGCCAAAGAAATCAAAGTCCTAACAAGTAAGTTAGGCTCTCGAGATATCTTAGGTTGAAACAAACTCCTTATCCCAGAGTGTCGCTAGACTCATTTATAACAACTCGAAAGTAAAGCGCCTCTAGCGGTAATAATCACAATTAAACTAGAATCCCATGACACAGAATTGTTTGACTTTTACGAATTTTACGGTTTTCTCAAAATATGATAACTTAATTATCAATATGGGCGGGGCGTCACAGGTTGAGAAGAAATTATTTCCATCAAGCCATCATCTAATTGCTTTTCTGTGTACATATCTTGTTCCCCGATTGAACGGGGAAATCTTCCAAAACAAAAATGTTATCGATTTTTCTGAGCTTTCTTTGCTTGTGTTGCATGACAACAATACATTCTCTATTCAATCAATTCCACAGGTAAGCACAAGATCAAAATCCCATAGAAATGATTTTAATAGACAGTGTGAAAAAGAAACCAACACGATGATGTCACGGTGTGTCACCCGCAGAAATGTCGTAAACGTGTTATTTTCTGTTGTTGATGCCTTCTTACGGGGACCGTCTTAGTCTCACTCCTGGTTAGAAGCCATGTGTGCGAAAAGCATCAGTGCCATAATCATTATCATCATCTTCAGTAGGCCCCCACGTCATGCCAGGGAGGCAGGCGTCGCTTCGTCGACGGCGCGGCATAGCAGAGAGAAAAAAACACATCACCGAGTTGGCCCCAATAATGACAACGGTTGACAAAAAGAGTCAACAAAAAACAAAAGACAAAAAGAGGAAAATTTGAGATCACCGCCGCTTGTTTTTGTCTAACCACGCGCTCCTGTGGTCGGTTGGGTTTCCCGCCAAAGCGATGAAGGGGCAGCATCAGGATGTTTAATGTATGAATTTAATAAATTTGAACGACCTGCCGGTCGAGAGCAACAGAGGCCACATGTGAGAGTGCTGAGTGGTTATTTTCCGTGCCCTCGGGCAATACCGAGTCACTGAAATAATAATAATAATAATAATAATAAATGGTCGCCGACACGATTATTCACTGAGGGAGCACATATGTATGATGGCGTGGCAATGCGTTGAAGTGGAAGTTAATCCCTTTTGGGACCTAGAAAAGGTTTGCCTTTAGCTGTTTGTCCCACGCCATAGAGCAAACATCAAGGTAATGTTTGTCAAATTTGATGGATAAGGATTCCCGTGAGTGTTTTACGTGACGAGAAAATGGACGCGAAGAGTTTTTTTTATGATATGTGTGCATTATAAAATATTGATACTATCAATCTTCTACTGTCCGGGAAGGTCTGTAGAAGATTGCGGTTCGTAAGGTAAGCAATTTGGATATGATTTTGATTTTAGTAGCTTCAAATAGGCAGGATCGCCGATTCAATCTACCGAGTGTCCTTTAGTGAAGGTCAACTCGCAAAAGAATATTTACTTAATATTATAATTTAATAATATTTCAACCTCGTTTTTTTCAGTGGGTGAAATTTACGAGCTGTGCAAATAAAAAAAAACAATTCTCTATTTTAAAAGGTTCTAAGTGATTTATTCTAAAATGGGCCTTGCATCATATCTACAGGATATTTTTTAGTGAAGGGGTTATTGAAGACCATGTGTGTAAATTATAATTATTGTATAAATCCTGGTCCACTCAGTATCCGGAAACTTTATTTATTTCAGAACAGCTCCAGCTCCAGCTATAGTGGTCTTTTTTTGGAACATTTTTACAGAGATTTGTTTGGAGAGTACGCTGCTAGTGGTGAATGTTTCGTGTGGATACGTCGTTTTAAAAAAGATGGAAAAAAAGAAGAAAAAAACGATCCTGCACATAAATTTTAGAATCTGATTTAATTTACCAATGTCATGCTGGATTTTTGGATCGGATTGGATTGGATCTGAACTAGAAGGTGTTGGAATCATGGGTAACCACAAGTTCTTGGATCGGGATGCCACCAAACATAATTTGCCAGCCATAGTTCCGTACTGGGGGTTATTCATTTTGAACTTCAAACAATCAAACTGCAAGAAGACGCAGAATCTAGTGGTCAGAACTCGCAGCCAGAAGCTGTATGACCAGGGACTGACGAAGTACATAGAATTCCTTTAAATGAATGACGAAACCTATGCCAAAGATGGATTTCAAGCAGGTTTTCAGACAAAGTTTTCGTCTGATCACAGCACAAGCTACTGTCTCCTACAAATTCAAGTTAATTTTTTCCGAAATCTAAAATACCTGTAGAAATATATACAACCTTTCATACAAAACTCCTCCCTACTCATGCGATTCTAAATTAGGTCCTGCTTTTTTACCCTAAATTTGAGCTCACTGTTTGGAATATTCTTTTTGATGCAGAACTCCGTCTGAGTTTTTACTGCTGGGCTACAGTTAGCGAGTGTTAAAAGTAAGAGCGCCACGAAACATGTTTAGATTTTTAACGTTAATAACTCAATCTTTTCACAATCGATTTCCAAAATTGTTGTGCCATTTACTACACGGAATCAAATCCGTTTCTGTTTTCATGAATAAAAATGATTCTTATTTATATTTTCATTATTGAAATGACAGATGCGAATCATGAACTTGTTGGAAGTCTTGTTTTGCCTCTTATCTGAAGTTGTTTTAACAGCTTCATTAGTCAAGAGTCTTTTCAAGAATAACTACAGCGTAGTAATAACATCCACCAAGTGCTATTACAGCTCTCCACATCTGTGGTAAGTAACAGTACGTAACAGTAACAGTAACAGTTATAGTGCTTGATTGATTGTAAATAAATATGAATTAGTATAATAACTTTGTTTTGAATGATTTATCATCTCGTCCAAGGTCACGACACACTCGGTTCGAATCCTAACGGTGGATTGTTTTGTTTACATTCAGAGTCGATAAAGTAGATTCGCCAGATTCATGAATAAAGTTTTCAGAATCAGGAATTCAGCTCATGATTTTGACCCGATTTATGCATGATTTCTTTGCGGCGGTAGAAAAGTTCATGATATCATGAAGCATTCATGAAATCATGAGCGGTTTTTCTCGTTTAGAAAATCACATTAATTCCCGTGTACGCTATTTTGGAACATTTACTGGGCGTCGGTTGAAACATTAAACTATTGAAAATCATTCCAAAACAAGCTGATAACAAATATTTTAGTTTTGCTAAGTAAATTTAATAATTGCACAATATTTTCCCATTGCAGATTGTGCAGCAGTGAACGTTTTATAACTGGTACACCTTCGCGCAAAGTTATATTCGTTTGGCGGTCTTGAAGATGTTTGGAATGGCATGGTCTTGGATTGCCAGTTGCGGTGGAAAGTACTCACCATGGGGATTACACAGACAAGCATCCGTTGGCCAGTTAGCTGATAGCTTAGCTAAATGTTGATAGCAAGCGGTTGGCTCTGCGGTTGAAAGTCAATTGAGAAAATCAGTGGAGAATTTATACTCACCCGGTTGGCACAACCACAAGGAGCGAAATATGTATGATTCAGTTAGCAGCCATCTTTGAAATTTTGCATCGTTGACATCGTTGAGTAGTATGAACGGTGTGAGTCAGCTGAGTTCACATCATCGCTAATGTATGCCGAAAATGCATTAACTAGCAACATTAGTATTTGCAACAAGTATTTGCTTATAATTTGCTAATGTGACGCTAGGGCTTCAAATGATGAGTTGACAAATTCGAAGGAGGGTGCGACCGACATCTGGTCCTTACAAGTTGGTACCTCACGCCTCCACGAGTCACATTATCACAAAAAAAACTGTCAACTGATATATGGAAACGCTAATTGGTTTAGGCTGGGCAATGTTGTCATTTTGACTATAGCGAAGTGAAAAAGTGCGACCTGTAAATCATATCATATAATTTTCCACTGTCACATCAATTCAAAATTTCAGAACGCTTTGCATCATCTATACATTCCAAAACCATTTATCTTAAGGCCTGGAGCAAAATAACACGACTAAATTTGTTTTTCTGCATTTCAGTATAACAGTATTTAGAAGTATCTAGTCCCTTGAAAAGCTGCAACGGAATCTGTGGTAGGCTTTTGCATTTATTATTGAATATATTTTCCATTTCCAGTTTGCAAACGGCCATTTTACCAAATCTGAGCTGATCTGATTCATGCAGAGCTGTGTGCCATTTGGCTAGTATTTGATTTTACAGTTCAATATTTGTCGTTACTTTATCATTGCTCACAATATCATTATATTTGACAATATTGTTTTAATGATTTTACTTCATAGATGATTTAAACATTACTGTTTATGTTCATTTGTCCAATCCTTTTCAATTAAATCTTCCCTGTTTTTCTAACTCAGGAGCAATAACTATTAGGCCAGCAAAAATAAAAGCGATTTGCTGTTATAAAATCAACAAATCATCAACAAATAGTGTAAATAGTATAAATGTTAGTTTTGTAAAGTTTCAATAGATCTAGCAAACTTTTTCGGGACACCTCAAATCAAGACTTTGATGAATTTCTGCTATCGCTGAAAAGGAACAAAAACATGCTTAAGAGTAAAACCACAGAACTCTACTCATTAACACTTTACAATATTTCTTGAATTTCAGGATCAACCGAATGAAGATCATATATAGTAGATACGCTTGTAGTATTTTTCATTGACATAAATATATAAACTATTATATAAATATTTCACAGGAATAGGAGGGACCATCAGGGCACCCGATTGAAGCACTCTGAATGGAGAGAGTGGTAAAGCCATCTTCCCATTGCTAACAGTTTGTGAATAGAAGGCGAGCTCTTCTTCCCACCCATTACGGCATCCTCATGTTAGTTAGCTCGCTCTTTTGAACAATTGTTCAGTCTTATTGTTGGAAGGAGATTCTTTATATTCCTGTGGATAAGTATAAGAGATGTTGCCTATCGATCCACCCAACCCCGTATTGGCTCTTAATACAATGGCATGATTAGGATAATCAGTGGTTATTTATGCTTGATCAAGTCTAACAGAGAGGAGAGCCCATTGCTGTTGGACTCAGTTCCCATGCTACAATGGGTGGTAGTACTTATCATACATCATACATGATACAAGACCAAAATAACTCACACGTGACAATCGCTTCCAAAGCAAAACGTAACGTCACCTATATCTAAATCGCCATGTACTACAAGTAACAATATGTTATACTTATAGAACGTAAAAAAATTGGTTTCAAGTGAAATGTTAATCAATGAAAACACACAGAATAATGGAAACCAAGATATTTGTGTGTACCTTTGTGTGCACATTTTCCATTCGAAGATGGACTTCATTCATAGCTGCATTGTAATCAACTTGTTCCACGTAACCAAAAGCCATTGATTTTCCTTGATATTCAACAGCGATTCAAAGAACGATAAAGCATCTGTGATCAACTTATCTCTGTTTGGACATATGTTGTATTTTTAAGCAGCACGTTCGATTGTCATAGCAACTCCATCACAAGGACTTTTTCCATGTGAACTGGCATGAAAATGTCATTTGACATCCATCTGTAAATCATATTTCATGAAGCATTTGTTGGTAAAATTGTACTTATTTGTGTACCGAAAATTTATAAAATCATATAAGTTTTCATTTACCTTTGGCAGAAATCTGTTGAGTTAACTGCTGAAATCGACTACAAACTCCTCAGGTGAACTATCTGTGCTGAAGGGTGTTTCGATCAAAATTTGGTTGACTTAAACGGTTTTGTGAGCCACTCCCTGTAAGAGCAACATTTACATTGCTACCGGAACCGTCAACCAGGAAATTTATCTGAGAGAGTGCCTACAAAAACGTCTGAAAAAAAGGCCATGCAGTGGTATGCTGCCAACAACGTTCAAGTGGTGCCCAAGGACAAGAACCCCTCCCAGCACGCCAGAGCTTCGCCCAATCGAACAATATTGGGATTGTCAAGTGGAACCTTGCGGAAGACTCAAAAAGCTGTTGTGAGCGAGAAACAGTTCAAGGCAAACTGGCGTCCTGTGGCAAATAAAGTGGACAAGGAAACTGTACAAAATCTTATGGCAGGTGTTAAACGAAAAACCCGGTAATTCGCATTCGGTAAATGGAGGCTTAGCCAAATATTTTTCCTGAATACTGTTTTAAACGAACTTGAAAAAGAAAATTGACTTATTAATACAAACTTTGATCGACTCACACACTTTACTGTTTGACTAAATTTTGACCAGAACATCCTTTATTCACTAGTTTATAGTGATTTTAAAACTTTTTAGGTTCAAGGAGGAAACTTCATCCAGTAATTTACCACAGAAGTCGCACAAGTCCAGGCATTCTTCGCATTCCAAATAGTAGCATTGTAGAGGAGGGCTGTTCTTTTCAGATAATTGTGAATCGACTGAATCAAAGAACTGTCTTTCATCATCGGTAAACCTTTCACAGAACGTAATCTTAACGCAATAGTTTCACTGTGTGAGAACTTGGACTTCAGCAAACCGTTTACCTTTTTGTTTGCAGCAAACCATTCACCTACATTTTGTATCAATTTAGTATTACAATTCAGGAAAGTAATGCTTACTACATCGTGTTTCATTGATAAATTTGTGCCTACTCCACGAGGGTGTACGCAATGTTAAAATCTGGAACTGTATCGATTTTGATGAAGCATTGTAGTTATCAATTATATCTTTGACAACTGGTACCTCAGCGTGTTGATAGTATACTGGACAATTCACCTCCAACATTTGTTCCAGTGCATTCACAGCTTGTTTGAATAATTGAAACCGGGAACCCGCTCGTCGAAGCTCTTCAATACCGATGTTATGGATTTCAAGTCACAATAGAACATCCTTCATGCTTTCAAAGTTTTTTTTTCGTCAGAAATGCTTTCATCCGATTCTCCCAAGGTTAAATATCCTCTTCCTGTTCAGAAACCACCATAACCTCAGAAGATCCGTTCTGCTGGAGCCTGGTCACTTTCAAACGGAAGGATGCACATATCCGATCTACACGACTGGAGACAGTAGCAGATTAAATTGATTCAAAATAACCAACGAGATTTTGTGTCACTTTCGTAAGTTTCGAAGCTTTTCTCCAGTTTGTGTGATTACTTTTCGAAAACGGATTACAGCAGAAACGGTTCCTATCTCACCCCATCTTTTTAGAACCCTGAGTTGCACAGTTCATGGTCAATTTTTTTTTAAATAAGTTAAGGAAAAATGCACCGAAGAAACTGTCGTCGAGTTATGCACAGCAAATAGTCAAGTCTAGACAAAATCGACAAAAGGTCGCAAGTAACAATTGTAAACAATGACTTAAAACATAAATTTCCTGGGAATGCCAGGTTGCTAACATCTATATCCACTAACGACGTGAAGGTTATAACTACCGGTAACTGTTTCTGGTGCTATTTTAATTGTGGAAGTAAGCAGATCCAAGAAAATTACGCAAGAAGTCATTGTTTACATATGTTATTTTCGACCTTTTGACAGTTTTATCTAGATGTATTGTTTTAAATGAACTCACTATAACCAACTATGTAAAAGCAGCGCTAAACCACACACACACACACACACACACACACACACACACACACACACACACACACACACACACACACATGCGCACAGAACGGCTCCAGCCTTTCTCATTTTGATTTTGCGTCATATGTCTTCTTTCTTAGTGTTTCAAGCTTATTGTTTTCGCAATTAGCTTAACGTTTGCATTGAAAATAAATTGGATAAAAATTGCAGATTTTTCATGGGTTTACCTGCACTCCCACTGACAAAAATACCCATGCAGCATCAGTCATAGTAACCCATGAGTCAGCAGACTAAATTTGACAGCTCTATCAGTCGAACTCTAACCATGATGGCAAAAACAGTGAAGCAACTCTGTTCAGAAGTGTGCACGTTAAAAGAACGGCACCCCGCCGCGTCGAAAACGGACATCGTGCGGCATTTTGTGGACGCCGGATACGTCCGTTTCAGCATCTACAGCATCGACCCTGAGCGACAAGAAGCTTCAAAGCATGCTGAAGAGGAAGGCCGAGGGAAAAGGGGTTACATCGCTGCGTGCGCTTGACCGGGAGGTCGGTACAACCGGCCAAACTGTGAAAAAGTAAGTGACGAACATGAACATACATGTCAGGAAGTGGAAGTCACGTCCACTGATTTCGGAGCTGCAGGCTATGACGCAGCGGCAGTGGATGAATAGTCAACTCGATTTTCCCGGCGAATCGCGACGTGGCGGTGGTGATGGACGACGAGACCTATCTTACCCTGGATGGCAACGACTGGCAATGCAGTTCGTAGTTTACTTCCCTCACGAAGAAAGTGAGCTCCGAGGTGAAGTTCATTTCACACACCAAGTTCCCCGCTCCGGACTGGCCGTGAACGGAGAAATTTATAGTACAAAATGCCTGCCGAAAGTTGCGTCGTTCATCAAGAAATACGATAAAGGCGAAGACTCGGTGTTCTGACCGGATTTGGCGTCAGCCCACTACTCGAAGCGATCGTTGGAGAAGATGGAGTGGCTGAATATCGATGTGGTACCCAAGTCGGTAAACCCGCCCAACGTCCAGCAGCAGCGTCCCATCGAGAATTTCTGGGTCAATCTGAAGCGTTAGATCTGCTCCAACAATTTTGTCGTGGAAACTTAGGAGGAATTGATAAATTAAACGAAGAAAAAACTCAAAACGCATGTTTTCGTCCGCCTTGGCGAATATTCAGGTTAACTGCTGGAAGCCCGCTCGCAAGGGCGTAGAATTTTTTTTGCAAGTTAGCTTGAATAATTACCTTCCATGGGACATTTATCAAAAGCAATAATCTATCTTAGTTTTTTTTTATCACCATCCGAAAAATGTCATTTTTTTTTAATGCAAACGTTATCGCTTGCTCTCAAATTAGTGTTCTGAATGCACTTCCAAAGTGACTTATTGAGATTTTTCGATGCCAGGCACCATTGTTGCATTAGTATGGTTATTTGGCAAGTACAATCATACAATACCAAGGAATCGAGAAATGTTAACCTTAACGAAAAATTCCTAGACCAGACCAAAAACGAACTAAGGTCCGCTCCAGTGTGGTGTTGCTTTGTAGCTGCGTCCTTACCGGCTGAGCTAAGGGAGGCATCATATGTTGAAAACTGCAAAACTCGCTACAGAACATTGGCTACAATAGTAGGCTAAGTCAAATGTTCACCTATTTTATAAATGTATCTGATTCCATTTTTTCTCAGCTTTTTGATGGTGGTAAAATTAAAATCGCAAAATTGCACCAAACGTACATAAAAAATACGTTTTTCTGATAAAATTTAAAATGGTTGCCAAATCCAATATGGCGGCCAATTTTTTTTTTCGTGCTGAATTAAAGCTCAATTTTTTTTCTAGAAACTTGCTATTTACAAGGGGTTCTAGAGCAAATTAAAGAAATATGGCATGATAAGCAGGTTCAGAATTGCCAAAAATCGAGCTTTTTACAAAACTGTGGCGAGTGAGGGGTTCATCGATTCGAGTTGAGGAAAGTGCCATGCACATTTTTACACCACTTTCTATCAATCAAGCCAAAAAAAAAATCATTTTCAAAAGACCTAATGTCAATGACGGCCTTGTTTGACAGAGAATTACTTTGTATATAATTTAAACATTAACTTTTAAATATATTCTTAACCGTACGTGTTTCTACATGTTTTGTTCATAATCGGCGAAAAATTTCAACAAAAGCAACGATAGGGAGCAATTGCCACAGCTTTTTCCGTTTAAGGAAATGATAGTGTTACTTACTGTTCTAGATATAGGCTCAAAATAATGTGCATAGCTCACCTGAAAATATACAAATATAAAATAAAATTAGCTGTGAATTCATTAAGTGTAAATTTGTTGTATATTTAATTTCTAATCAATAGATAGGAAGTTTAACAAAGATCAAGAAAATTTAAAAAGAAGCAGAAACTGGCATATGCATCTACAACTAACAAAAATATCTCATAATAATCCAATTTAAAATCCTTAGCCCCTTTTGAACATCAAAATATATATCAAGCTCTATTGGTTGTCCATGTTATTAGAAATAAAAAACCAGCATTTTGTAGTAATGTAGCCTAAGAGATGTTTTCATAGAAACAAACGGCAAAATAAAACTGGTGGTTGGTTTCAAAAATATATTTTAGTGTATGGATCTATGTAGGGGAGCCACCATCCCTTCAGGTGCTTATCTTCTGCGCGGCTCCACTTAATAGCGTGATCAAATTAAATTACTGACCTGAATTCAATAAAACGCTGTATGGAAAGCCAAAAAGTATACCCGGCTGCAGGGGATATAAGAATATCCTTCTAACGATACGATCCAACAAAATAAATAACACAATTTGCTATACCTATTAAATTTCCCACAGGATGGTTTGTTAAGAGGGCGCGTCAATCTCCCTGAAACTGTTGAAGAAGAATTTTCACTAGTACGATGCAATGCTTGGTATAGAGAAAATGATAATGTATATTCTCTTCAAGACTCCGTCAGCCACTTAAACCATCGTCTAGTTTCAGTTTGAATGATACCCTGATGCTCCCCTCCCACCAATTGAATAATGGCATATTATATGTTAACGTATGCAGAAACAAACGAACTTATTTTAGCGATTTTTTATGCGATTACTCTGCCACCACACTACCAGGTTCACGATTTCATCGCCAATCGTGGCAACCCTGTTGTGTACAGGAGAAAATTGACACCGTTACTAATTTGCAGCAGCTATAGTGGAAACAGTTAAGCAACTACGCTGGATGATTAGTCAGTACTGCCTGCACAACCCTGGAGCGAAAAAGTAAAACATCATGAGGCACTTCATGTCTGCCTGATATAGCCGATCCGGTACTTAAAACATCCTCCCTCTTCTGGAGAAAAACGTCGAACGAAAACCTGTTTTGCTACGCGACCGTAAAGTGCAGCAGAAGCTGAAGAGGAAGACCGAGGGCAAGGTCATTTAGTGACTTTTACCGAGGGGTTGATGGAATAGGCCAAACGGTAAAGAAGTACCTGGACAAGATAGACGTTGTTATGCGGAAGCGTCAGTCGAAGCCGGCCGTATCTGAGTAGTAAGCGATTTTTCAGAAAAGCGACTGAAGGTGCTGGTGAAAAATATCTCTTCGGTGAAGTGTGGCGTCGTGGAGATTTGACGCTGGACGGCAACGACTAGAAATTAGACGTAAATTAGAAGATATACAGTACGAGGTCCCGGAAGTTGCCGCCTAAAATTAGAACTATTTGGAGGATCTGCCACAACGTAAAGATTTGGTCAGATTTCGATTGACCGTCCGGATTGATAACTTCTCACAAATTTGCTTGCTAGCGGAGATAGATGACGGACGAGATTCTGGGACAGCACTTTGTGGGCCGCGTTGAGAATAGTTCGTTCGATAATTCACACATTCTAATTTGTTACCCTTTTTGTACATTGGGCATATAACTCCCTTTTTCCACTCCTCCGGTAGCTGTTTTGTATCCCAGATCCTAACTATCAGTCGATGCAGACAAGGCGCCAACCCATTTTTATGAGTTCCGCTCCGATGCCATCCTTCCCAGCTGCCTTGTCATTCTTAAGCTGTTTGATAGCATCCTTAACATAACTTATCGTAGGAGTTGGCACGTCACCCTCGTCTACCATAACGATGAAGCAATTCCTCTTGCTGTCTTGGTATTCCACCTCTGCGCCATCCAAGTGTTCATCGTAGTGCTGCTTCCGCCTTTCAATCACCTCACGTGCATCCGCCAAGATACCTCCATCTCCATCCCGACACATTTCGACTCACGACACGAAGCCTTTTCGGGATGCGATGATCTTCTTGTAGAATTTACGCGTATCTTTAAAACGATACAGCTGCTCCATTTCTTCGCACTTCAACTCCTCGAGGTGACGCTTCTTATCCCGGAAGAGATGAGTTTTTTGTCTTCGCTTCTCTTTGTATCGCTCCACATTTTGACGAGTTGATTGCTGCAGCATCAACGTCCGAACCAATCGTTACGACTATTTCTTTCCATAAACTTTATGGCGCCTTTCACGGCGTCGTCGATGGCTGCTTTGACTCAAGGTTCTTCAAGAGGGGCTTCGATTAACTCTCCCTCTTCCGGCAAGGCTGCTTGAAAGGCTTTGCGCGTAATAAGTTGTGACCTCGGGTGGATTCAGTAGCTCCAGATTATACCGTGGTTTGTGCCGGTATCGCATGTTGTTTACAACGGAAAGTCTTTGGCGCACTTTGAACATTACCAGAGAGTAGTCCGAGCCGATGTAGGCGCCGCAATAGGTCTTGACGTCAATAATATCCGAGAAGTGTCTTCCATAATTTAAAACGTTGTCGATTTGTGATTCGGTCTGTTGTGATGATTTCCAGGTGTACCGAGATGGGAGACTATGCTGGGCGTAGGTGTATGGCCATGTTCTTGAAGGCGGCGAAATCGATGAGTCTGAGGCCGTTTTCGTTCGTAAGTTGGTGGCTGCTGATCTTTCCTATAATTTCATAAAAACGATTCAAACTATGGCATTTAACCTTCTACCACAGGGTGAATCAAAGTGTCTTTGACGCTTAAAGGCCAAATCAGACATCAAGCCAAACAGAATCGGCTGTCCTGGTCCCGAATAAAGCAAAACCCAGATGTTCCAGTGACTTCTCCACAAATAGCTCGGATTGAATAAAGCGTCGAACACTAAATGGAAGTAAACGCAAGGGAAGCCAAAGCTCAACCTCACTCATAAGCAAAACTGGCTCAAATTCGGCAGGAAGTACATGGATTGGAAGGCTGAATGGTGAAATGTTATATTATGGAAGAAGTTTAATTTAGACGGACCTAGCAGTTACAATTGCTACTGGCATGATTCGACTGGTGTCGTGAGATAGAAACGAAACTTTGGGGGTGAAAGTTTGAGGATTTGGGATGTCTTGTCCTACCTTACAAAGCTTCCGATTTATTTCATTTCAACCCGAATGGATTCCAACATGTACCTGGAGATTTTGGCAGATATGTTGATTGGTCATATTGAGAACGACGCGAATGAGGATATCTTTTTTCAGTTGAACAATGTATCTATTCACCTCTCCAAGCAATCAAAATTGTGGTTTGATTAAAAAATATTCCGGTACTTGACTGGACAGCTTGCAGTCCGGATTGCGATCCTATTGAAAACCTCTGGTAAATCTTGACTGCAATGGTTCATGCGAACGAACGTCAGTTTGATGGCATTTACAGTCGTAAAACAGCAATTAAATAGTCCGTCCCTTGACCTACCAGCAGTGGGATGTTAGGCAATGGTAACGTCCTTGGTTTGAGTTCTACTTTACCCAGTCCCTTTTGCTCAATTTTCAATTCTCCTATCCTATTTCCCATCTACCGTACACTGACGGAACTTTCAACACTTTCTCATCATATCTTTCATTCTAGCAAACATTACTGTCCACTCTTGGTGCCTCATGTTGATGAGCAAACATCTCCTTCTAAATCAACTAAATAGTGTTAAACCAAAATTGACATGGCAACATTGTAAAAACTCTCTGATTCTATACCAACCGTATTATCAAAGTTATCCAAAATCAAGCTACCAAACCTATTGGCTTCGAAATTTGCAATTGATTGGTTTCGAAATTCGCTTTTCAAAGTAATTTTCAAGGTAGAATTTTCTCAAAATTAGGCTAAGCGAATGTCTAACCATTTTTCTATATTATTTGGTTATACAAAAGTGTACTAGTGTTAAGTTTGAATGCTAAATTTGTTTAAAATAAAGGAAACGTATTCTAAACATCGAATAAAGGTAGTTTGGTAGTAGACGGACATTTTTACTCGGTTCATTATTAGACCGACAACCCTACATTTGCTGTCTAGAGTTTGCGCGTCATCATCAACCGTCGTCTCGCCCCTAGATGCTCAACCAACACCAGTGAAACGTAAAATGATCATTACATTGTTTTACACTCGAAAAGAGCGGACAATAAATACTTTCGCTGTGGACTCCACTAATCGGTCGATTTTTATTCTGACCATACCGTAGTTATGTGTCCAAAGCTCAGAAGTGGGATTTGACCAGGAAATACCAGGATTTGCCCCTGGAGAACCGGAGTTCGGTGAAAGCGATCCGTGCTAATCGATTTTCGCTGAGAGTGGAAGTTGCGAGAAAACGCCGATTCTTCAAGACGAAACGTGTTCAGTCGCCATGTTGGAACTCCACCACTATATCGTCATCGGAAGAAAACACTATTAAAAAAATGGAAAATGGAAGACAACAACTGTCTACGTCGAAAATGTTAATTACGGAATTCGTTCAGCAGCAGACAGGGGATTCGTTGTCGTCCGGATTGCAAAGAAGATTCTCGAACGTGAAAGTGTACGAAGAGAAAAAAGAAGATACCGACGAGAAAAGTGAAGCAAACGTTAGTTAGCGTTCTCGTGGATCCGTCGTTTGAATCCGTCGTTCAACGGTAAGGTGGGAAGTTGCCGCCGATGGATCCGTAAGATCGAAGGATACGCCGTTGTTTATAGATGGTCACCGCGAGTCTGTTTACACTACGCGCACTCGAAGCTGACAGGAACAGCTAAGAAATGATTCGATGCACTTGATGAAGCCACGTTGAATAGGGAATGTTACCAGATTTTGTCAAGCGTTTCCCAGTCGCCAAGCGTTTCCCAGTCGTATGTACGAAGCTGATGTGCACTTTAAGCTAGCGAAACGATTTTGTGGCAAGGATGAAGATGAGGAGAACAACGTGTACGAGATGCAGAGGATTGCGAAGGAGGGTCGTTTGTCCGAAGAAGCTGTTATCGCCTACATCGTTAGGAACGTGAACGACGATAAGCTTCAAGAGTACCTAATCTCGAAGGATATGCATCAACTCAAGGAACTCATTCGTTGCCTCCAGCGTTACCTTCGAGCTGTTGTAAATACGAAGCCTACGTCAAAAAGGATGCCGTGAAACAGCATCAACCGCAACGGAACAACGAACGAAAGGAGTTTACCGTCGTCGACGATGCTGATAAGCAACTGCCAGTGAGACGTTGCTTCAATTGCAACGAGAAAGGTTATCTTTCAGCAAAGTGTCCGTTGCCGCAGAAGAAGCCACGATGAATCAAATGTGGAAAGGTTGGACATCCGGAGGCAAAATGTACATACGTCGCTGGAAACGCGCCAAAACCAACAACAAAATCAAGCCAGGTTCAGTTTATGCAGTGTGAAGATCGAAGAGACGGTGCTGCTATCGAAACGGAACTCTGTTATTAGGAAGTCGACGAAGGAAGCCGATCGCCAGCCACGATTTTGTTCAAAATATCTTTGTACCAGTCAAAGACGGGCCGGGCATAGTGGCAAGATGCCAAATCCGGCCAAAACAGTGTCGGGCCATCGTGAGACCTCAAGAAGGGCAGAAGTCGTTTTTGGAGGCATTCGTCCTTGTAGATTTGTCCGTTGACGGTCCTAGAGGTGATGAAGGGCTGACTCATTTTGCCACATCGGCAGATCACTTGCCAGACAAGGATTTTTTTGGCGAATTTCAACAGTTTCTTCTTCCGTACACTCTCCGGAACGGCCAACTTAGAGGTGGCGACGTAGTGTTCCTGTCCTGACATTTGTTTGGTGTCGGCTTTAATGTAGGTCTCATCGTCCATCACAATGCAGAACGGTTTTGTGAGCCACTCCCTGTACAGTTTTCTTGCACGAGTTTTGGCCACCGAGTTCTGTTTATTGCTACGGTTCGGTGCCTTCTGGACCTTGTACACATGTAATCCAGAACGTTTCATTGTTTTCTGCACAAAACAAACTGAACTTTACGGTCCTTGAACTTTCGCCTTTTTCGTAACATCCCTGATCGAAATGTTGGGATAACGCTTAAATTGGTTCAATACCATCCTGGCCTTCTCCGGATTTGATGTGCCACGTTTTTTGCCACTACCATTTTTCCGCTTGGTTGGCTTACGGTCCTTGAACGTTTTGATCACATGAGATACGGTTGAATGTGCGATTCCGAGCTGTTTTCCGATCCATCGATGAGAAGCGCTTGGGTTTTCGAAGTGAGTGCCCAAAATTTGTTCATTCGAAGCCATCACTGAAATCACTCGACCGATTTTCACGAAACTCTTACACAATTGACACAATACAATGAAATACATTCAGTTAAAATTTCAATTATTTTTACTCACAAGCTAAAAAGTTACGTACAATTGCATGTGTCCAAATTTCATCGAATACAGTCTTTAATTGGCCAATTTTTAATTTTGATCTTACCGTAGCTAAGTTTCCAAAAATTAGAGTCACCAAAACGAATTTCTACCACTGTTTGGTTTAATTGAAAACGTTGTCAGCGACACCATGTGTCAGCTGGTAGTCTTTTATGATCGTATGATTCTTGTAAGCGGGGAGTAGGAACTTGTGAGGACCGGAGGTCGGTCAAACCCTCCTTTCAGGTTGTTAACTCACCATTTGAAGCTCGGTTTTTAGGATTTTATCTATTTTGTTGATTGTGGAGCTTAAGATTACAATTCCCCTTGTTGCACCTTGTACCTTGTTTATGTCCCTGTTTAAGTGTTACATAATTCGTTTGGTTAAATTATAAATAAATCATAAGAAATCTGGTAATTCTAGGCACAAGCAATTGCAAATCTCCATAACATAAACAAATGTTTGTCAAGCTCTGTGTTGCGTTGTACAATTCTCTTCTTTAAGTGCTTGGGCTAAGGGTGCATCTTGAGCTCAGTAGGCGCAGCTACAAGGCAACACCTTGCTGGAGAGGGCTGGTTGAGATCTATAAATTTTTCGAGAAAGAAAATTTCTCGATTACTTGCAAACATAGTATGATAGAACTTGCCAATCAATCATCTAGTACATCTGCATAAGTAAAATGTAACCTGCCACCAACTGTAAAAGTCCGTTCAAAATTCTTACAATGCATCAATTCAATCTGTAACGAATCCAACAACCGATTGTGGATCCCAGCAGTAATATTTAATTATGCAAAGAAATAAATGTTGTATCCCAAAATATTTGATCAACAAAATAATAACTCCTGTAAAGAATTCGTGTACACAAATCCCATTGAATATACCTCAATTAGAACGATCTAGCCATTCTCCATCGCATCGTAAGTTACATAAGCAAATCCATACTCCTCATCCGGATATGCCTAGAGAAGAATGGTGAAAATAAATTACCCGTCTAGGATTACGCCATCGCTCATAAAGTTTACTTTATCCTCATCGTTATCTCCTACGGAGCGTCTCTATTTGTAGAATATACGCCAATGTGATTCCTTGTCAACTTCCGTCCGTGTCGAGTATACCATTGTTGCTGCTTCTATATCCATCACGCTATAAGCTCCCCGCCTTCCAATTTGTTTACACAAGAAAACTGCTCAATTTGACATGCAGACACACACACAAACACACAATCACCATCTGGGGCAGAGAAAAACCTCACACCATATCAAGCCATTACGAATCCAAGATCATCATGAAGCGATGTAGTATTTTTCATTTCGGCACGACTTGCTTCAATTAACTATTAGTAAATCGGGCACGCGGTCAAAATCCCATCCCAGTTCGAGCATCCATCATCTGAGGAATTTTTTTTCCACCCTTCTGGGCGTGAACCATTAAAGATTACAGTTTTGCCGCCGACTAAACACGGAACATATTTTTCCCCCGTGACGCCACTCGCCCCAATGGCAACGCTCTTAAAAGTTTTACATTCCATTTTATTCTTACTTATGAATCATTGAGCTTGGAGGCGGTAAAATAGCGTGGAAAAACGGTCCGATAGCATGACACATTACATTACATCATGACGATTTCCTTGGCCCAAGTTTACTGGCTGCTGGCCGTTTCCTTCCTCGACATTTTCTGACATTCAGCTTATTTCGAGTCGTAAAGCAGCAAGGAAATAAATGCTTTTTCGCCTTTAAGTTTTTGCCGTCAAACCTACGCGTAGGGGAAGACGGGTTCAAGGTGTGAGGTCCTCTGTTCGCAAAAAATGGGCATCCTGCTGGGGGCGAAGCACCACATTAATGCATGTGAATAGTGATCAGAAATTAACTATACCAATGTCCACACGGAGCTCTTGATTGCACTATTCATCTGCCGTCGATGTCGGTTGGTTTGTATGAAACCGAATCGCACCGGGTAGTAAACAAAGATTGTCCACTCCTACTTGCAAGCTCAGCTCGATTCGGTCGTTCTCTCTTGGACATTCGCCCGCAAACCGAAGCTTGTTTGTCTGTTTGTTTTGAGGTGGTTTCTCTGGTGTAGACATTGTCTGGACCGCATCATCGTCGAAGCCCTGACAGTGGGAGGACATGACAATCAGCTTTGCGGTAGAATGGAATCTCCTTCGATCGAAATGAGCGAAGAATTACGTTAATGATCACGGACAATGGCGGTTTCTACGTGCCGTGTGGGTATCTGTTTGAATTAATCATTTCCTACTAGAAAATTCGCGCTGAATACGAACGTGGTGAAGGTCCGATTGTCTAATGGCAGTTGTTCATCTGATGACAGAAGCCAATGAACTTACAACACACACAATCAAGGAGACCTTCATGCAATTTAAATATCCGATGTTTGTAACGAGCAATACATACTGCAGTAAACAACAGCGTGATTTTTGTTTTACGAAGGACTACGCTGATGTGGAACACACTATACAATGTTGCACTAATTGTACCACACTTTAAACGGAAATGTATGTAGGATTCCATCAAACTTTGCCTGTATGTTCCAAAAGGGTTTCAAAAGAAAATTGATTATCTAAATATGCTCTAGTTCCAAATATATAAATACGTACCTTTGAATTTGACAAAACATGAGTTTACTGCATGGAAGTTCAAAGATAACTTTAGCAAATCTGATAATTCACATTTTAATAGCTTATATTTACTAGAAGTAGTTATTAAGAATTTCAAAAGTGTTTTCATGAACCATCGAAGAAACACTAAAACATGAACGAAGATCATAAAGCAAATCTAAGAACTTCAGAAATATTTGATGAAGTAAGGCCCAGTGCATGGTGTTAGAGTAATAGTGTTAAGGATATGTATTCAAATCAACTTTGTGAGGTGTAAGAACAGTCAGAAGTCAGAGGGAGCTAAATCTACCAAGTATGGCGGATGCTGCAACAATTTGTACCACAATTCCCTGATTCTCGCGATGATTTTTTTAGCTGTGTGAGCAGGTGCATTGTCTTGATTAAAAATGATTTTTTTTGTTTCGTCTGCAATCCGAGTATTTTTCACTTTTTTTTCATCCAACCGGTACAAAAGGTCACAATAATAATCAGAGCTGATTGTCTTACCAGTTTTGAGATAATCTATCAATAAAATTCCTTTGCATCCCAAAAAACTGACGCTAACACCTTGGCCACTTTATGGGCACGAACTCGCTTTGGAGCCAAAGTGCCTGGTTTACACCACTCATAAGCCTCTTGTTTTGATTCAGGATCAAGTCTCATTCCAAGTTACAATATTAGTTTTATTCCAACCGTACAGGGTGCGGCAGAAAATAATGCGAAAATGTTCAAACTTGAGTATTGGGTTAATTAGTGTAGCCAGTGACTAATTTCTGTCGAAAGTGTATTTGTTTATTGATTTTGTATTTGTTTATGTTTGCTTTCAAGTGCTGCATCCAAAAATTTTAATTATTGCAAATTCGTCAAAATGATCGCGAAAGAAGTGATCACCAGTTTGTTGCTCGCCCAGAAGAAGCCGAAATAGATTTCCAAGGTGGTAGGGTGCCATTTGGCAACAGTTTACCGCATAAAAAAGTCCCTGCAGGATAGTCCTAAGCAGCGGTAGCCGGGAAGCGGACGTCCGCGCTTTGCACGCACGCCGAACGTGATCAAATCGGTCCGTGCAAAAATTGCTCGCAACCCGGTGCGTTTCATAAGAAAACTTGCAAAGGATGCCAATTTTTTGGAGAAATCCATGCGGCGAATCATCAAAGACCTGCATGCATCTTTCAGAGCCAGAGTGAAACGCCACTTGATTACGGACCGGGTCAAGGAACTACGAGTGACTCGTTCCAAGAGATTGCTTTCCTTGTTGAAGGAAGAAAACATGATAATCCTGTTCTCCGACGAAATGCTTTTCAGCATCGATGATGTGGCCAACAGCCGCACGGACCGGTTAATTTCACCGCAAAAAATGGAGAACGTTCCGGAAAAAGTGAAATTCAAATTTCAAACCAAGCATCCGGCTGGTGTCATGATGTTTGGCTTGGTGGCGTCCAACGGTTTGAAAATTCCGCCAGTTTTTATTGATGCTGGAGTTAATCTTAATCCGTTGGATTATTCGATTTGAACATATGTTGAAGCACGAGCCTGCAAAACATCACACCCTAGTTTGAAAACCATGAAGTCAACAATAACACGCACATGGCAGTCAATGTCGGAGGACTACGTTCGAAAGGCATGCTCTGGCTTCCGGCGTCGGCTCGAGGATGTTATTAATAAAAATGAGGAACACATTGAATAAATTTGTTTATAAGGAATTTATAAAGATAACTGCACTCGAAAATGTCGATATTATTGCTTGAATTAGTTGAAAATGGGAAATGGGAAAGAAATAGAACACATTTTCGCATTATTTTCTGACGCACCCTGTACAACAGCGTGATTTTTTTTACGTAGAATTAAGTCTTTGTTTTCAGTACAGGTATACACGTTGCGAGTACGAAAATTTGGAGCATCACGAAAAATGCTTAGGTTTTGAACGATAATAACTGATTCATTTCATGACCAGTTTTCAAAATCTCTGCAGCAACCGATCTGGAATATTTCTACCCATCAGTTTTAATATTCAAATTAATTTATTTTTAACATTAAGCTATTGAAAATAAAGTAAATACAAGATAATGTCTTATAATGTCGGTTTTTCAGATTAAATTTACCAAATGCACGGTATAACCCTAGCACAGACTTCATATTTAAGTTAGGAAAAGGGTATTTGGCGGTAGCAAGCATCCTGGAGGGTACACTGGCGAGCAGTCATTGTCCAGATAGGCGTTGGTGCAGTTGGCTGTTGGTGCCGATGCTCCAGTCAACATCTCTGCAAAAAACCTTGACACTACAAGGTTCATTACGTGATATAGAGTATCTTGATATCATCTGTCATACATATTATTTCCAGTGAAAACAAAATGCATGAATGTAGATATCAAGACAGGCTGTATCAAATAATTAAAATTGTTGTGCGAACGTTTCGTGTGTGGGAGCTAGATTTGGAACGAAACCAATTTCGGCCACTCTTCAACCAAACAAGCAATCTAGATTGCGCATTGCTGCGTAGTCCTACGTCACCCACCCTGTTGGGCTGTACCTTTTAGTTTTTACTTATGACTACGCTGATGTGAAACACACTACAATGTTGCACTGAATTGTTGCACACTTTAAACGGAAATGGATGCAGGAGTCTATCATACTTTGCCTGTGTGTTCAAAGAAAATGGATCGTCTAAATATGTTCTAACTTCAAATATGCTTATCCCACCATGTGTACCTTTGGATTTGACAAAACATGAGTGCATTTCATACAAGTTCAAAGGTAACTTTAGAAAATCTGATAAGTCACATTTTAATAGCTATATTTACTAGAAGGAATCAATAAAGATTTCAGAAGTTTTTTCATGAACCATCGAAGAACCACTTAAACTTAAAAGAAGATCATAAAGCAGTTTTAAAAACTACAGAAAAATTTGAAAAAGTTAAGCAAAGTGGTGTTCTGAAATGCGAGAACCGAGAGAAATCAGAGGGAGATAAATCTGGCAAATAGGGTGGAGGTGGCAACAATTCGTTCCCCAATTCGCTGATTTTCGCGATGGTCTTCTGAACTGTGTGAGCAGAACATGAAGTTGAAGGTTTGTTGCAGACAATGATGCAACAGTTCAAGGAAATACGGCAGTTTATAGACACGGTGAGGACCGAAATACACGATGTAAACATAAAAATTGATTCAGTTAAAACTGAGTTGAAGAACGACATAAAATCGGTCAGGGATGAATGTACAGCCAAATTTGCAACATTGGATTTGCTGAGTTCGAGAGTGGATGGTGTGTCCCAGAAAATCGGAGCCCTGCAAAATCGAAACTATTTCATAAGCGACATTCCATTCAAAAATGGCGAAAAGCTACACTCGACGTTCTCGGCAATCGGTAAACACCTAGCAGTGAACGACATGATCACGATGGCGCGAAGCAGGCGTATTAAATTCGGCAGAAATTCGGACAGAGACGATCATATCGCTGTTAAATTCGCTGTGAATTCAACACGGGACAATTTCTACAGTGCGTATCAACGGAAACGAGATCTCAAACTAAACTTCATTGGATGATTCTGATCGTCGGGTGTATATCAACGAGAACCATTCCATCGAAGCGCGCAAGCTTAACTTGGAACCGGAACTACACCGGAAGAAGGTTGGGTAAGCTGGTATCGGTCTACACTAAGGAAGGAATCGTCTATGTGAATCCTGCAGCTGGTGGGCCACCCATCACCAAACAGTCCGAGGATGAGCTGAATAAATATTCGTAACAACGTTTCCGTTCACTTTGGATTAATGTATATGAGGTATTGTTTTAAATTGTAAAATTTTCAGTTTCAAATTGTATGTCAGAGATATTAGTTTTGTGTTCCTCCGTAATTATGCAGCTCTCAAGAAATTGCTTCCCTTACCACAATTAATGCCTTCGTCACAAAACCACACCTCCGCGAACATTACGGGAGCAATAGTAAATGTTGCTCTGTTGCCTGAAAACTAAAATATCTGCCACGGAAATTCCCAAAGTCTCTGTGCGCGTAGGTCTAGTAAGCTCGATAAGGTACAAAACGTCTTGACGGACACTAAGGTTGAAATTGCGTGTTTTACTGAATCTGGGTCAGTTCTAAGAACAAATATCGCAGCATTGACGTCTCTGGTTACTCCGACAGAGCGTATAAGCGCAGTGGAGTTATCGTTTTTTCTACAAGGAGCATTTAACTTGCTCCAAAGTTTTGGGCACGACACTCTCAGAGGAATCATCGGAAACAACTGAATGTCTGGTGGTGGAGTTTCGAGTGGTCTGTCACAAGATCCTGCTAATGACCGTCTACAATCCTCTGGAAAATGACTGCTCCTCTTTCTTGGTAGAGAAGTTGGCTGATTTCGCCGTTTTCTACGAAAACATTTTCCTGGTGGGGCACTTCACCATTAGTGGAGGGTGCACACAACTTGCTCTTTTACTAAGTAGTAGCAATGATAAAGATTTGCGGTTTGGCCAAGTCATCACAGTATAATATAATTTTTGCGTCAGTTGATTTTGATAGCTCACGGACCTTCAGCCAGCACACTTATCGAGATTATGCAAATTTTGAGCCGCATGCTTTGGAAACTGTAATTCTGCTCATCCCCTGGAACCGCGTTTACGTGATTGAAAACCCGAACGAATCTATGGAATTCTTCAACGCACACGTTAAAAGAGTTCATGATGAGTGCATCCCTCTCTGTGTCAGTACCAGTCGGTGTCGGTATAATCCGTGGTTCTCTGATAGTGTCCATCAGTCCCTGCTAGAACGTTTCTAACGTCTGAAACCAATTTCCTAGTCTTGGCGGTCTTGGCCGATCTCTTTGTATTATTCCGCCATGGTATTTTAATGTCATATAAGTTGACCCATCGCATAAGATAGTGAGTGGTGAGTCTCAATTATTTGTATAATTTTTTTATAAATCCTCAGCCTTTAACTCCTTGTCAGCATCTGTCCTAAGTTACATTTTTCAATGACCTTTGTTCAGTTCAGAAGGTCTGATCCCTAGCTAAATAATATGTTGTTAGAGTCAGTGCCTTGATCACGGCTGTCGTATAGAGCGTACATTTAAATTATAATATATATTTGCATTATCTGCACCTGACACATCAGGACATATAACTAGTTGCTCACAATCATGATCAAAACACTCACCCTCTTCGATAATGATGGGAACAATAAGATTATTAAGAATACCAAGTGTGTGGGTATATTTGCTGTTTATTTAATGACAATTCGAGAGTAAACAGCAATGAAAGAGTTGTCAAGCAAATAAAAAGTGCACTTTTTGTCGTTTTCCTAAATTATTTGAAGGAATTTGGAGATTGTTCCCAGCTTTGTATAAGAGTGAATTGTGGCTAAACCCGCCAGTAAGACACCTCTTTCAGTGCTTTCAAATAAACGTACTACGGCGTGGCAATTTAAAGAAAGTAGAGTGTGATACTATCACTGCTGATCATGTTCTTAGTCTCCCATGCTGGCTTCTTGCATGGTATTAGCCCTCTCACCTACGACAAGGTGACAAACATGATCTTCGAGAGGGCATAAGATTTTGTTCAGTCTCCTTGTACACTTTATTCGCCGAAGGACGCTTGTTTGCCTTGAACTGTTTCTGGCTCACAACAGCTTTTTGAGTCTTTTTAAGCTTCCGCTTGACGATAGCCCAATATTGTTCGATTAGGCGGAGCTCTGGCGTGTTGGGAGGGTTCTTGTCCATGGGCACCACTTGAACGTTTCTGGCAGCATACTACTCCATGGCCTTTTCCGTAATGGCATGATGTCAAATCGCTTCAGGAAAGCCAGTAGACGTTTTTGTAGGCAATCGCTCAGATAAATTTCCTGGTTGACGGTTCCGGTCGCAATGTAAACGTTGCTCCTCAAAACCACAGGTACAGATGGCCTATCACACCATATAATTCTTCGCGAACTTTGGCAGTTTAATGTGCTTGAACATATCTGTCACCTTTCTACGTCCGGTTGCCGTATGCAATTCCCGTCCAGGAATCTGTTTAAAGTCTGCCTTGACGTAAGTTTGATCGTCCTGTACCACGCAATCAAACTTCGTCAGCATCGTCGTGTACAATTTTCGCTATCGTGCTTCGGCCAACGTTTGTTTATCGTCACGATTTGGAATCACCACTTTCTTGTAAGTCGACAATCCAATTTGTTTTTTAGCTCTATCCACGGTTGATGGCGCCACTCGCAGCTGCGACATCCCGGACGGAGAGTTGGGGGTTCCGCTGGAAACAGCGGGCAACTCTTTTTGTCATCGCTGTGGCCTCCGGCTTTCGATTTTCTCCGGATCCAGCTTTTCTGACTGGCAACAAACGATTACCGAACATTTTTAATATTTTGGTAACAGTTGAATTAACCACATTCAACAATTTCGCCAACTCGGCGTGAGAGTAGTTTGGATTTTCGCCATGCACGTGCAAAATTTTGATGCGTTGCTTCTCTTCCTTCGACGACGTTTTGATAACTGAAATGCTATGTCGCTATGCTATGCCGAGTAATTATAATAAAACATCACTTGAAGCGCATCCCTTTTTGTTGGCATTATTTTGCCTTTGAACGAGTTCAAAACTTTTAGGCCAACAAAAGGAATCGCACCTATCCATTTTCTTCAAGTAACAGATTATAATTCGAACTTACAACGGAAGCTATTTATAACTTTGTTCAAACGGAGTCAACTGTCAAACTGTTCTATATGCATGATAACGGATTTCCTCCATGCTGAGTGAACGCCCCACAACAACGTGGTTGCTTCGCGCCAACAGCAGCAGGCTACAGGCCATGCTGCAGGTGGCAGTGTTGTTAGGAAAAACAGTTCAATGAGCCGTTCGTTAGGATTGCAATCAGTTTTAGCTCAATAACTTTTTCCACAATCGTTGGATCGCTTTGCGGTCTTCAAAAAAAAGTTTCCTTGAAATATTTCCAAGAGGAAAATCTGGTTCACTTATTTTTAGATGGCAACGGGTCACCTCGCCAGATTATTCTACATAAAAGTAAGTTTACCCATATAAAATCCTATGTAAAATTAAAACCTTGAACGCAAAAATATAGTTTCACCGATCGAGCTGAAATTTATTATAGGACCCAAAAGGCTTCCAAAAATCAAAAGGGAACTGGAATTTGAATTTTGACCCAGGCTAATGAACAAACCAGCAACATAGCTGACAACTTCAGAAAGCACTGCTTTTTGTGAACAAATGTGCACTCAATAACTTAATTTATAATTATTATTGGATGGGTAAATCTTTTCTTCACTTGAAATATTGTACGAGTATCATTCTATTCAATTAACGCTAGCACAAAACAACGACACCACCAAAGCAGCACACCAGGTAAACTAATTTGCTATTGTTACGAGCGTACAAACGTCCTTTGACGATATCCTATGAAAATCCTCTTCCTTGTTGCAGTTTCATTCGTCCAATGAAATGAGATGCAGGCTACTATGTGGCACCGAAGGATGAACATGATTCATGATTAAGACCGACAAACTAGCTAGCTTGAATACATTGTGGCTATCTTGTGAGACCACTTCTTCCGGGCTATATAAGTTGAGTGAGGAAAAGCCACCGGAAAACCCACGCGTAAATAGTTGATTGATTAACAATATTATCATACACTTGCTCGCCCAGGACCACAGTCGATTCTGGTACGGGCATCACGTTTTCATTCATTACTTAAAGCTGTGCCCAAGCCTCCACTCCGGATTTCGAATAATATAGCTGACACTTCCCACCGGTGTAAAATTTCTCTTGCTGATCGTCTACGAATGCCAAAATGTAATCAGAATCAGTGTTCTGAGCTGCAACTTGAACACGGCTAAGATTGGCTGATGTCGTGCTCTAAAGAATCGACTTCAAATAATTCGAGTGCCGTTCTTCATGTGTGTTCTTCATAAACCAAATATGGCAGCATCTTTCTAATCCTGCATAAAATTAAGCTTATTGATAGGGGTGTTCGATTTTGATGGTTTTAATTGATCCTACTGATATTAAATCTGGGAGCTTAAAGAAAAATGATTATGCAAAAAATATAAAAAAAAATCGTTTCAATAAATGTCAAATGCATTTGAGACACTACTTGCCTCTTGCTGAACCAAGCTGCAAAGCTAAAGTTGAGATCCTGTAGAACAAGTGGTTGCTTCGACCTTGATGCTTACCTATGTCTTTGCCACCTTCATTCAAACTAGTTGCTTTCAATCAATTAATTCTCTCATGCTTCTTGTATGTTTGCTCTGCAACCGCACCAGTCTGCATCAAAGACGCTTTTATCCCGGGGCTAAGCATAGTCCTCCATGTATATCCTACACTCTTCGGCATTGGCTGTTGATATATGGACCATAGTTATTTAAGCTTTACTTGGCTCTGACCATGTGGATTTATGGTTGCTACTGGAAACGTTTTCAATAGTTCAACGGAAGATTTACGTCACCATGATCGGAATGAGGGAAAGTGTGTTGGAGTAATTGATTATTTAGTAGAAAATAATCAATACTCGATATATTGAATTGACTCATAGTTAAGTGAGAGTTAAATAACGTCACAGTGACAGAATTAGCATCAGCATGATTGATCGAATGATGTTTAGGTAGAAGTCGCTGGAGGTTTTCACATGCCTAGCTTTAATATAATGCTACACTGCAGTATACAATTATGAATGATGGTGAATCTGAGGTTTCTATTGTGGGCATCAGGATTCAATGGCAAATTATTCAAACATATTTTCGAAAATATATAAAAGTTCGGATATGCTAACAATAATTCAGTTATTTTGATTAGATAGATCGTTTCAAAGGAAAATCGCGTTTAATAAGGCGTGGGTCCACCATTCGCATTCAAAACGGCTAGGATACGCCTAGGGATGGAATCGTACAATTTTCGGATTGTTTCAATAGGTATTTTATACCACTCATCGATCAAAACCTTCTCTAACGCTTTTAGAGACGATGGTGGTGGAAATACACTTCTCACGCGTGCTTCTAATGTAGACCAAAGTGGCTCGATAATGTTGAGGTCTGGTGACTGTGCTGGCCAATCAAGGTGATGAAAGTCTGTGTCATGCTCTTCGTACCACGCTTTTATGATTTGAGCAGTGTGGATTGGAGCGTTGTCATCTTGGAAGTATATTGTGAAGGTTTTCTAAAAAATACCTGGTCATCCAATATTTCTTGATAATCTTTGGCCTTTATTTTTCCCTTCATAGCAACTAAAGTCCCAAGAGAATGCCACGATATTGCACCCCATACGATAGCTGACCCCCCGCCATGTTTAACGGTTGGCAGAAGGCAGTCAGGGTTGTAGGCTTCTCCAGTAGTACGCCATACGTACACTCGACCTGTAGTTGGAAACAAGGTAAAAGATGATTCGTCCGACCACACAACTTGGTTCCATTGATCTGGCGTCCATTCCTTATGATCCTTGCACCAGCGCTTCCTGTTTACCGCGTTTTGCGGTTTTATTAGCGGTTCAGAAATGGCCGCACGAGCGTAAAGATTCATGTAATGCAGCTCCCTTCGGACAGTTGATGTAGAAACTGGTTCTTGAAGCGCTTTGTTCAAAGCAGCAGTTGCTTTAACAGCACTAATGCGTCTGTCTGCTTTGACTATGCGCTTCAACGAACGTTGCTGCCGGTCATCCATCTTCTGCTTCCGTCCGCAGCTACTTTTATCAGGCGATGTTTTTCCATGTTTTTTATATTCCGACATTATCCGGCAACACCAACCAGTTTGCATGTTTCGGCGATCGAAGCGCCGGCTTCTCGAGCACCGACTATACGGCCCCGTTGAAATTCCGTAAGCTCTAATGGCATTTCGAACTGCACACTTCAGCACTTAACCTTGATTTGTCTCATGCGCAAGCACTCAATCCTGTCACCTTTTGTCTTCTTCTATGCAAATATGTACACGGATAAAAAATAATACCCAATTTGAGTTCTATTCCGCCAGGTCGATGGTTCCGTACGTCAAATTAATTTTGAGTTATTTTTCAATTCATTTTGAGTTATTAATTTTGAGTTATTTTTAGTTTAGGTATTGTTTTGTAATATCATGAAGTTTGATGTGTCGCAATCCATAGTTTGGAATCGTTCTATATCTCGCCAATTCCCCGGGGGAACCCGGAATCCGCAACCTCACCAGGTGTGGCCAATGTGACCGAATACTCTCAGATTGACCACCAGCGGTATTGTTTTGTAAAATCATGAAGTTTGATGTGTCGCAAGCCAGGGTTTAACATCATTCGAAATCTGGCCACTTCCCTGGGGGAACCCGGAATCCGGAATGTCACTAGATGTGGCCAATGTGAAAGAGTACTCTCAGGTTGACTAGCAGTGGTATTGGTTTGTAAAATCATGAAGTTTGATATGTCGCAAGCCAGGTTTGATACAGTTCTAACTCTGGCCATTACACTGGTAGGGTACTTCCTTCACGATTCCCGATAATGAATCCGGAACTACGGTAAATAACGAAATGTCCGCTACTCTTCTAAAAACAAGGATAAATTTTTGATCGTATGGAAAAAGTTGCATCTAATTTGGTTAAGGGTACGCGGAGTTACAGATAAATTAAAAAGGAGTTTTTCAACATAAGAAGTGTCAGGCAATAGGGTAAAAAACTACATTTTACGGAAATGGCCATATCTCGGTTGTTTATGGGCCGATTTACGATCTTTATCCACTGAAAGACTTGTTATGAATTTTAATTTCTGAAAAAAGTAACATAAAAAATAACGAGCTGCAAAAAATTAGCACATTTGACATAACCTCAATTTATCCGTGATATCTCCGGTGCCCGGAAGTCAAATCAAATTTTGATCTAACATGCTAAAACAAGAATAAATTCCCCGTCGAACGCTTCTAGTTTTATCAAAATCGGTTAATTATTCACCGAACTGTATCACTTTGAATCTGGATAAAATTTTGCTAGTCTTCTCCTTTTTGAACATCCCCTGTACATTTTTATTATTCTCATTACCTTTTTTATCAGTACTTGGATTTATATGATATAATTGAATAGTATTTTATTATTCTTATGTCGGAACGTACGCCACGGTATGTCCTATTACCAACTCATTTTACCAAATTTTACCAAATCATCTTTTGCGGTTAATGCAACGCAGTAAGCCTGGCCGGTTTGACGCTTGTAGCATGCCCTTGATATACTGCAAGCATTAACATTGACAAAAACAAATTGACATTATCTAACCCAATTAATTTTCAGGATGCTTTCTCGCACTGGCTGATATTGTAATAGATTAAGGTGTGGCCCGTTTAATATTGGAACAAACATTTTTGACCCTAGTGGTCGGATTTGTAAACTATGACATTTAATGTGTTCCCTATAACATTAACAACATCTGAAGTTTTTTTTCGCGATGCAGTTCGAACGTGCTTCAGAGAAAAACAAAATGAGAGAAGAAAGAACAAAAATAATTGTGTGCAATCATTAAGAAAACCCTTCGTGGTCTGGGCAAAAACTTGCTAAAGTGTTGGGTTGTCCCCCAAAATACCGTGAGGCGCGTTTTGAAAAAGTACAGAGAAACTTTGTGTACGGATCGCAAGACTCAAAGCAAGCGTCGGGCGAGTACTGTCAACCGTCAACTGAGTAACAAAGTCATCAAGAACATTAAGGCAAACCCCAACATCTCAGACCGCGATTTGGCCAAAAAGTTTCGCGTAGTTGCGGTAGGAAGACCAAGGTTTTCATCTCCGATTAGACATTTCAGAGCTGTACTGAACGAAATGTCTCCAAAAGCGAATATTGCCATTCATCAGATCCCACAATGAACCTGTCATGTTTTGGCCAGATCTTGCAAGCAGTCATTACAGTAAAACAGTGCTACAGTGGTATGAAACCAACGGGATTCAGTTTATACCGAAATAACTCAACCCACCAAACTGTCTTCAGTCCATACCGATAGAGAGATTTTAGGCTATTATGAAGAGGAAGCTGAAAGTGAATGGCAGTGTCGTCAAAAGCATCAATGAATTGAGAACCAAGAGGAATAAGATTGCCGAAGCGATTTTTTTCGAAATCGTGATGATTTTTTTTTTGTATTTTTCCACTAAAGTTCACATAAAGTGGAACATTTAAGTTAAAACAGAATACTATTTTGTTAATCTATATCCGATATATGCGCAATAGTCTAACGTCTGTTCCAGAAAGTATAAGCACTCCTTATTTTAACGGTCACTTTGAATATAATGAAATATTTCAACATGTTTTGGCTGCGTCCTATTGTTTGCACTTTCCTGAATGACATAGCATCAAAAAAGTGCTCAGTTTTGTGTTACCTATCAAAATGCGTTCACTCCGGAACAACGAAAAAGTATCGTGCACAAATGGTGGGTATAGGGTGAGCCGACTCTATTTGAGAAAATTGGCCAAGGAAGAGGGTGTAAGCGTCGGAGCGGTACGATCTGCGATTCAAAAATATAGAGAACAGTGTACGTTTGAAGATGCGCCGAAGAGTGGTCGGAAATTCGGTCCTGTTAGTCCGTATATCGATAAAAAGATCAGGGATGCCTACAAACTAAAACCAGTGACTTCCGTTCGGGATGTAGCGAAATAACTAGGGACCTCGTCGAGTAACGTCATGCGTGCCAAAGAAAGACTTGGAATAAAAACATACCGGAAGCAGAAAAAAACCCAAAAGGAACCAAAAATAGGCCGTGTCCGTGAAACCTCGGACCCGCAAACTCTACGATTAGTTATTGTGTAGAAATTCTGGGTGTATAATAATGGACGATGCAACGTATGTGAAACTAGATTACAAAACGCTTCCCAGACAATTCTATACTGTTAGAGAAGGCAAAGACATTCCCGAAACAGTGATGGCAATTTTTACCGAAAAATTCGGTAAGAAGGTTATGGTTTGGCAGGCAATATGCGAGTGTGGTAAAACATCTAGTTCGTACATCACAACGGAGACGATGAACACTCAGAAACACGTTAAGGAATATCTCCAGAAGCGATTATTGCTGATGATCAGGTAGCACGAAGATGAAGTAGTGTTTTGGCCTGATTTCGCGTCATTTCATTACGCAAAGGACACTTTAGAATGGTACAAAAGTCAAAATGTATGTAATTTCACATCCTCATGAGAGGCTCTAGGAGTGGAAAGTTATTCATTGCTAGAACGAATGGAAATGATGAGAAAGTATTGGTAGTTCCGTATAGGGTAACGGCAGGCTTTGAAATTGAAAAATACAAGTTGAAAACGAGCGGAGGGCATTTGAACGCCACCGAATTGCTGTTTCACTCGTATGATGGCTTCCGGACTCTTGACAGTCCGTTTACGACCAGGTCTGGGAGATATTTTCCAATAATCGGTTTCTTTGTAGCCTTCGGTGGTGCGAAAGCTGAATCTTTCTTTTATTCCCAGTGGTTTCAATTTCTGTAAACTAGCCTCAAATGTTTCAAAAACAGATTTAACACGAGGTCCCATTACGCATCCATGATGACTACGAGTCTCGAACGAATGAAAATTTAAAATAAACACTCAAACCATGTTGACATTTGAATACACTCAAAAAGAATACTGTTCAAACATGTCTATCTTGAACCCATCAATAGTTACACATGTTTGAAAACACTGATAGGAAATACCACTCTGTAAAAAGTCGTGTTAATTCCTTAAGATAAACTTTTATTACACTGAATTGTTATATTTGATTGGGAATTTACAATTTCTTCTATTCAACTAAATTTTTGACACAGGAAAACCGACGTAACCCCTATAAAATTTTAATGAGTTGAACCTTTTTGTGCACATACTACTTCCATCTGTTGAGTACAAAGTGACATCCAATAAACTGAACAGACTTCATTGGAGCGTAAACGTCAAACACTTGGTAAAAACAAGATTCGTTTCACAAGTTTCGCTACTACCAACAGCTTATCATTTAGAATGTTGTTGGTTGATTTTGGTCTGGTACAGAAATAACAATGTTATTTTTGTAGCAAAAGAATTCAACTTCAACTTTGCCAGAAGAAACAGTGGGTCAAAGTATTAGTAATTTTCATATATATTTAAAGTTTTACATACACTAAAGAAACAATTTGAATCGAATGACTGTATCGAAAATATGTTATCCATATATTTTTCTTTCAAATCACAAAAAAAATGAAGTTTTATTCAAACAAATGGATGATTCTTCATTGTACGGGATTGAACTTGAACATTGTAAAGACCGGATGAAATTAATATTATTCCTTCACAAATTTGCGAATTTTTGATCGAACACTTTTCATCGAGCTCCGGACAAGTGTTTCATCACATTTTTTGGACGCCATAGGCCAATTTTATTTTATTTTTTTGAACTCCTGCATATTCTCAGCTTTACCAGCCTTTTTGAAAACCCTCTTCACAATCGCGCAAAAGCGTTCGATGGGCCGAATGTGAGGGAAATTTGGCGGATTATTGTCATTCTCAACGAAATCTATACCCTTTTCCGTGAGCCATTTGAGAGTTTTTTTGGCGTAATGCGCCGACGCTAAATCCTGCCAAAACAGTGGAGGGGTACTATGCTTCTGACATAAAGGCAGCAACCTCTTCTGTAGCAGACACTCAGATGGATAGATTTCCGCATTGATTGTTCCGGTAGTGTAAGAAATGGTAGATTTCATACCAAAGGAACATATTGCCTGCCATACCAGAACTTTTCGACCAAACTTCTCCACTTCAATCGACCAGTCTACCTCGCTTACATTCTCCCCTACAACGGCAGTGTAATATTGGGGTTTGTGGGTCTGCTCTGACATAGATCTCGTTGTCCATTTCAATACATACATCTGGTCGCTTCAAAACTCGCAAATACAATTTCTGGGCCCTTGAGGCTGCGCAATTGTTCTGTTCTGCACTTTGTTTAGCGATTTTCTGCTTCTGGTACGTATTCAGGTTGTTCCGTTTATTTACAGTGTTCCCCAAACTTGGTTATGATGGTTTTTACACTCGCGTGATAAATTCCAAAGCACGTTCCGACAATTATCGCATAGTTGTATCCTTGTCACGTAGCCATGTGTCCAAAACCTTAATTATAACGTCTTTTTCCATGCGCGACATACTGAAAACGAAGAATTTAAACCGTGCAAACTAGTTAAAAAATGAACGATTACAATCAAATGCACACGGTCAAATCAAATACAATCAAATGCACACGGTGATGAACACGGTCAAACCATCACAAATACACGCGTACTATGAAAATGTACGAGGACAGTGGATTTACGACACATTGCTTAGTCGTACTGTTTCAAACTTTATATTGAAGAAAAAGATAAGTTTATTTTAAGTACTCTTTCGAACCATGAGAGCATACATGTTGCAAAGGCTTATGCAAATCAGGAAACAAAACCTCTTTTGCTATTTGACATGAACCTTTATTTTGTCTGAGAAACCGTAACGGAATTCTTCGCATTTTCTACTTCATTGGCTTGAAAGCACCTTCCGCGGAGTTTCAATACACTTACCGGCAAATTTTGTACGAAACGATACAAAATAAACAAACCAAAATTCCCTCCTCCAAATGGAGCAATTCGCCATCATGAGCCTAGATTGCTGCTCTGCCAGACGGTTTCCGATTAATTTTCATCGCTCACCTGAACTTCCGGCTCCCCAACGGGGTTGGTTTTTCTCGTGAAATACCAATACACTCCATCCTTTCATTACACGCTTATGCAGCACGTTTGGCAACTGATTGGATGGAAATTTAATGAGGATAAATTGTTCAATTCAAATCCTCTGAAAAGAAGAAATGAATTTAATTGGATTTCCGTGCTTGACCGACTCGATCCTTCGTGTGCGCTGCACAAACGGTGCTTTCTACCGTCACAACACCAACAATAGAGAGCCGGGGCGAGTCGCATTCGATGCATTGGAACTGGGAAACACTGCGAATGCTTCCGTTATGTTACCTCTTCTTCCGGCTCTCGGTGCTTGTATGTGTGTTTGGTTTGTGGGAGTATGTGCCAAAGGATATCAGCTGTGGTCAACCGTTCTCTCAATTCATCGGCACGTACAACTGCTTTAGAACCGGAAAAGGAAGATAAAAAGTTGATGGGCAAATCAAAATGGACTTTCCGATCAGCTCTGGGAATGTTAATTTAACATGATGAAATCAGGTACACATATTCAAGATTGGCAATGAACAGGTGCAGAATATGAATGTTAATTTAACTCTCCATCGAGGTTGATTGATGAGCATTGGACTAGAAGAACAATTTCCTGGGTCAGAGAAGATTCCGTTAAATATTGGGATTGCAGTCTGGTTGAATGGAAACAATGCTTAAGGGCTTATGCTGCATCATTCTTGTCGGCAGTAATTAACTCTACATTTAGAATTAATACAACTCAGAGTCTGTACAAAAAATTGAAAATTTAATCACATCAGTTTGTGTGCTTACTTGCTGTGAGCAATCTGATAGAGTTCGATTCGATGTTCATTCACTAACAATCGAGATTTATCATTTTTTTATTTATTTTTTTATTATTGATTCGTCAACAGATAAAAATGCTTATCCCAATGACAATAAGCTAAACTTACATTACATACAACAATTAACACATACATCTTCGGAAACAACGCTTATTAACCTCACGGGATACATTAAAATTAAACACGTTATAATAGCTGTTAAAGACACGAGCCATGCTTAGCACAGGTTCGTGTTTGCCGTAGTTGGTCCTTGAGTGCCGGTTAATGAAGAATGATTGTAAACGTAGGTTTCGTCGTCGAGTGTTGATGTTCAAGAGACTAAGTAAAGTGGAACAGTCGATGTTTCCCTGAAGAAGGTCACCAACGAAACACGCTTTGGCCACCATACGCCTCCCTTCCAATAACTCCAGCTTAATGAGCTTACACCGGCTTTCGTAGCTTGGCAATCTGCGAGGGTCTAGCCAACGAAGATGTCGTAAAGCAAAACGTATAAACTTCCGCTGAACGGCTTCGATCCTCTGGACTGCATTTTGGTAGAAAGGGGACCAAACGACAGCGCAGTACTCCAAAAAAGGACGAACCGAAGAGCAGTACAGTGTCTTCAGACAATAAACATCTTTGAAGTTTTTTGCGAAGCGGAAGATGAATCCTAGCTGCGATGAGGCTTTAGAAACTATATAGGCAATGTGGTTCTCGAATGACAGTTTGGTGTCTAGCATTACTCCCAGATCCTTTACTGTTGTTTCACGTTTTAAGCGCGTTCCTCGAAGGATGTAGTCGTGGAGATACATCACACGTTTTCGGCCAAAAGAGATAGTCGAGCATTTGGATACATTTAAGGACATTCTGTTGATCCGGCACCAGTCGTCGAACACTTGTAGTTCCTGCTGAAGAAATTGGGCGTCTTCTGGACATTTTATGACGTAGTACAGTTTTAGGTCGTCCGCGTAGGATAATTTCAGGCATCTGAGGACCAAGTTCACGTCGTTCATGTATAAAAGGAAAAGGAATGGACCAAGGTGGCTGCCTTGTGGAACGCCGGATGTCACTGAAAAGCTGGACCAGGCATAATCTGAAATCTTCACAGACATAGATCTCCCAGTCAGGTATGAGCGGAGCCAGTTCAACAATTGATCGTGAACCCCCATTTTGTCGTATTTGGAAATTGCAATCTGATGGTTCATTTTATCAAAGGCCGCAGAGAGATCTGTGTATATGGCGTCTACTTGATGACCGCGTTCCATTTCACGGATGATGAACGATGTAAATACGGTAAGGTTGGTCGCCGTTGAGCGCTTGGGCATAAAACCGTGTTGGTCAGAAGAAATAGTGTGTGAATAGTCATGGACCAGCCTTTGGAGAACAATCAGTTCGAATAGCTTAGATACAGCACTTAGTGCAGCAATTCCACGATAGTTGGCGACGGATCGTTTGCATCCCTTTTTGTGTATTGGAAAAACAAACGACTCTTTCCAGCATTCGGGAAACACACCGGAAGTTAATGACAAATTGAAAACCGTAGCCAAGGGTGCAGCGAGTGTGTTAAGGCAACGTTTCAGAACAATTGAAGGAATACCATCAGGACCGCATCCAGTTGAATTTTTCATCTGCTTCCCGGCTGAAACTACCATATCACTATGGATAGTGAAAGCAGAGCCAAATACAGATAAGCGGGGAACATTACTAGTAGCAGCTTCGAGGCCCTCGGCATCCAGAGTTTCCTCACAGAAGACACTACTGAACTGATTACGGAACAAGTTGGCGATATCCGCGACAGAGTCAGCTTCATTTATGCCGTCAGTCATATTGGAGGGTAAACCGGTTTCCTTCCGTTGTTCATTCACGAACCGCCAAAAGCTTTTCGGTTTCGTTTTGAGCCGACTCTGCAATCGAGACTGATGCGAGTTGTATAAGCGGTTATTGAGGTGTTTGTAATTGTCGTTGGCGCGTGCATAGATTGTCCTCGTTGAATCGGTGCGATATATGCTGTGTTTCCTAAGAGCAGCCCTTTTAACACGTTTCAAATGTTTGAGATCGGAATTAGACCAAGCAGGTTTGGGAGGCTTACGATTGAGTTTCTTAGGCACGAATTGATCAATGGCGTACAGCAAAATACTACACATAGTCGAAGCGGCAAAATTCGCATCCCCGTTCGGAAGTGTCGTGTTCCAATTCACGCCGGCGAAAAAATTGTTCATTTGCTCAAAATCAGCATGGATGAAGTCATAATAAACTTTTTCGATGTCGTCATGGAAGCTGTACTTAGGTTTAAATTCCAGTGTCAGAAGCAGAGGGGAATGATTTCTGCAGCTTTTCACAAGCGGTGTCGGAGCTTGAAGAACGGAACATCTTCTGCCATATTCTTCGCTGATGAAACAAAGATCCAGCAAACGGTTATTTGCGTTAGGAATGCCATTAATTTGCCGAAGTCTGGCGGTAGAGTATGCGTCAAGCAAGGAGAGAGAAGCCGGTCTGAATGACGAACAGGAATTGTCTGGATAGCGGAAGCCGTTAGTATCGATGTTCCATGAAATCGTGCTGAGGTTAAAATCTCCCACGATGACGATATTGTCGCTGGGTCCCATTTGAGACACGATCCAATCCAAAGAAAGAGCGTGCTTTTCGATAAGACTTCTGTCGCTAACACGATCGGTGGGAATATAGACCACGCAAATAAACAGAGTCCCGGTTTTAGTGGATATCGCCACCAAAAGATGTTCAACCGTTGAGTCTTCTGGAGGCTTCAGAAGTCGAGATTTGAATTTTGAGCGCACGGCAAGAAGAACTCCACCACCAGATTTCTTGTTGCTATTGAGCGACGATCGGTCTAGCCGGTAGACATTATACGTGTCGTCGAACAGTTGCTTCGATGATGTGTTTATATTAAGCCAGGTTTCCGTGAAGGCGTAAACATCGTAGCACGCGTCACTGCATGCCAGCTGGTACTCGGCGAGCGAACTGTTGATACCACCTACGTTCTGGTAGTACAGAAGGGCTATCAATGAGGGGGCAGAGGATTCGGCAGGCAGCGATCTGAAAGGTGAGGCAGCATCAGCCCGAGCAACGTCATTAGGTAAAGGATACTTGCCATAGATGGCAGCTTGGAGAGCCCTGTCCCCATCACTAGACCCAGGGCCGGGACGACTTTGATGGCTGGAACTAGCATTTGGAATATCGTTGAGACTAGCATTGGGCACAGCTGAGCTAGGAGGGTCCATGGCTTCCATACTGCTTTGTGACGTGCGTCCCAAACCGGTTGAAGTTACGGTCGATGAATGTTGATGACGAGCTTGGGTGAAATAACAGGTGTGTAGCGGGTTGGTGGACGTTGATAACAGCGGTCTAGTAGAAGCATCGGCAGGAGAAAGAACGCTGGAATCGGAAGATTCATCAGGAAGAGTACGTTCTACAAATTGCGGGTACTTGCCTGAATTCACAGTTTGGAGAACCTCTTCGTCAGAAACAACATCAGGACCGCGACGACTACGATGAACGACGACAGCAAAAGGCGGGACTGTGTCGAACTGAGAAGAGGTCTCCATGGTACTGGTTACTGCGCGTCGCGGTTTAGTTATTCCTCCTCCATGGTGCCATCTCCCGACGCCGACTGAACAGTTCGGGACGTACGGTTCCCCCGTGATGCAAGAGTCGGAGTTTGAGAATTTGCGGCTGATCTGCTATCCTTGAATTCCCGGAAGTAGATACCTTTCGGCCACGTTGATGATGAGAGAGCTTTTTCCTTCAGATCTGCACTCAGTCCAATTTTGAAGGAGATGAAAGACATAGAGCTGACGTCCTTTCCGTTGGCTACTAATCGTAAAACCTCAACGTCGTTGGTGCCAAGGCGTTTCGTTGCTAAGCCTCGTACCTGCTCGACGGTTACATTGCGGGAAATTCGTGACAGGTATAGCCAAAACTTTTGGCTCGAAGCTTGATTTACGGCCGCCAAATTGCCGAGTGATGGGGATACTGATTCGGCTGAGCCACACATGAGAGGTTCTTGTGGAGGCTTTTTCGATTCTGGTCTGCCGAAAAGTCGACGACGAATGGAAACATTTGCATTTTCGGTGCGCTTTGAAGACCTCGGCGTTAATGAGTTGGAGTTGATTAGCGCAGTAAAGTTGTTCCGTATTTCGGTTTTCAGCTCGTTCATGATTTCCAACTTAAGGTTTTCGACGATTTCGCTATGCTTGCTGAGAACCACTTCTTGGCCAGATTCGTAGGCGGATCGAATTGAGTTGCGAAAACGCATATCTCTCATCAGAGTAGAGCACGATTTGCAGAGCCAAAATAACTGATGATATTTGCTGATTTCATCCAAAACAGATGTAGAAATCCCGCCGCATCGAGGATGATATTCCGCATTACAAAAGGTGAGTTTCATTTCAGAAATCTCGCTTTCACAGGATTTGCACGTGCTATTCATTTTGTAGCTAGTAGTACGATCAATAAATTATCGCAAAGCGTTCTCGTGGTGAAAAAAAAGTTGAATTGCCTTTGTTATGCAATCAAAAAGCGTAGCGTGGTGAAAAACGATGAATTGCCTTTGGGTATGCAATCATAAAGAGCCTTGCATGCGTGAGCTTGCAAGCAATTCCTGCCAGAAAAATCTTCCAGATAGCGCAGCGGTCGAAAAAATAATGTGTGGTGGTGGGTAAGAAGACAAAGATTCCACGGTTTCACTTGCAATACCACAACAATGCACTCACATGAACAAAACAGCAAATCACGACGATAATGTTCGAATTTTCACTATCGCGCGCGAGTATAGGTCGAAAAACGTTCGAAACGGTATTCTGGGGCCGCATTTTGAAACTCGAAACGAAGAACTTTTTCTCACAAGCGTTCGTACAAAAAGTCGTTCGTTTCGAGATCCAAAATACGGCCCCTGATGTTATTATCACGAGCGATTACACAGATAAAACAGTAAATAATAACAGTCAATAAAAACAGCGAATCAAAATAAACACACAGTGTTGCCAAAAAAATTTGAATTAGCAAGGTGAGTTAGCGAGAGCGAGATAAAAAATAGGAAAAAATACATGGAGCAGCGATTCACCTTAATTTTTGTTCTCAAGCACCAATAAGAATATGGAATCTACCAATGGCTGTGTCTTCAAAATGTCTGAACGATGCAAAAAAAAGTGAATTTCTAGACATCAATCAACTATTCGAAAATCTTCTTATTTGGATATGCCAACTATTAGTCAAAAGCTTCGACTCTCTGCGAAAAGTATTGCAATTCACACTTGAATATTTTATTTCCCTTAAAAATTATCGACTCACCTAAACAAGTACAATTTACGGTACTAAAGCCTGTCCACGTTAACTTCAGACACCAAAATAGTAGCAGCATTGGGCGAAGTTCTGGACAGTTTGGTAGATTAGCTGTTTTTGGCACGTATTTGACCTATTGTATCTTTACCATTCCAAGGCGGATTTTGGATAGTGACATGAGGCCAAATCAGGCCAAAACAGAGCTGGAGAGTCGTGGCTTCTGAGAAACTGTAGCAACCCAACAAACATCAATGCTAAATAACTGTTTGTTCAAACAAATTTGGAGAAGCTGTTCAGCTCGTTTCTTGTAGAAAGCTGAATAACTTCTCCAAATTTGTTTGAACATCAAAGTTTTGGGCGATTATTCGACACTAATGTTTGTTGGGAACCGCTTTTGCAGACATTCATTCTCGTACACATCCTTATTGATAGTGCTGGTAGAGACGAGACTTTTAAATTTTCGACCACAACTACGTTAGCCTGCCAAAACAAATACTTCTTCGTGATTTTGAACTCCTTCTTTGTCCGGAAACGCTCGGCAACGACGGTCTTTTGTATTGCGGTATAGAAAGTCAGGCCAAACCCAAAAGCTGTTGAAAGTCTTCAAGTACGTATGTTTCGTCCTTCTTTATGATACAAAAAAATGTTTGCAAAAACATGGTATAAAGCTCCTTAGCGCGTTTTCTGCAAAAAAATTGCTTGTCCTCACACGGTTGGGCGCCTTTTCCACTTTGTTCGCCTTCAGTCTTTGCCTCTGCTTCCCTTGTTTGTACGTATGGTTTTGACTTCCCAACTTTGCAAGCCACATTTCGTACAGAATAACTATAACTACACTCTCTTGTTTAATTGTTGGGAGGATACTTTTCGATTTGTTCCACTTCAAACCTTCCGATCCACATTCAAGCACAGGTCAAATGATTTGCAAACACAAAGCACGGTATTTCATTAGTTATAGTTGGCAAGATAATTACGTACCGATGCCGTTCGTACAGAATGCGTTTGCATAGTTCCTCTTGATTCGACGCCATTCTACTGAATGTAAATGTATTTACACCATTTTACTGAGTGTATCTACTATTTATATAGTACCGGCGCCGGCCACGTCTTTGCGGTCTGCGGGGAGGGGGGAAGGATGATTAGTTCGACAATCATTTGTTAGAGACCGTGTCTCCACAATAGTCAAGGGAAAGATTGTTTTGTATTAGTGAGGCAGGTTATTTTTAGATCATTGAATGACTGTGGTAAGCGATGCGATCAGTGAAAGCGCAGTAGACTGCTTTTTATTTTAAATCTAGTGGTTATAGAAAGAGGCAAGTGACAAATGACAAAAAAGAGGACGGACCTGGGATTGCACTTCCAACCTTCTGCTCAGTAAGCAGAACGGGTAACCAATGAGCTAACCAGCCACCTCTTTCTAGGTGGTCGGGACTACCATATAAAATCTCTCAAAAATGCTTTGATTTCATGCCCACAAGCAACACATAGAGATGAAATTACCAACCATGCACTCCATCTTCCGGAAGCCCTTGACCATCTGAATATCATTGCTGAAGAATCAAGCTTTCTAGGAGGGCTGTAAAATGGTGAGTCGACAAATGTAATGGAGCGTGCGTCCCCGCAACATAGCTCTGGTCCTCACAAGTTCCTACCTCATGCTTCCACGGGTCAAGAGATGACAAAGACCGCCAGCTAAGGGTTGCGTACTTAGCTGGTAGTGCAGCCTGGGCACTGTTGTCCTTCTGACTTCAGCTAGATTGAGGAGGTGCGTGCCGAGCGTCTGTCCACCAAGGAGGTGCGGCTCAAACAGCGGCTGAGTAAGAAACGCTGTATCTCGTCAGCTATACCTTAGAAGGCAGTCCCACCAACACAATGTAGGCAGCGTGAGCCCGGTAAGCTAGTATGCTGAAATCTTACCCTACCACGAAAAATGTAAGTATTCTTTATACGGTATACAATTTTGAATCATCCATGGAATTTCCGAGTATTGTATGAAAATTTTATTTTTTTCCTTCATGGCAATGATAATGTTATGAATGCCAGTGATATTGCTGCAGGACCACAATCGAAAAACATGCAGACAGTACACATTTTATTCTCATTTTATATTATAACATCCCTTCATAATATTTTTATGCTATTTTCAGCTTCGTATTTATCCGTAAGCTTTTGTCCACCATTGAGCGAGATAAGGCGCTATAACCTTGGCAATTATTGCCATGCTTTTGGTTTAAATGCCAAAAGTTCACCCACAGGCAAAAGGAGAATAAAATAACCTTTCTAGCATCTATGCTCCCAACGATAAAGTACAAATTATCACACTGTTTAACTCTACATGGAAGCGTTTGGTACGGGAGGTCCACGCTTTCTTCCTTCCCTTGATTCAGAGTAGTAGAGCGATTTTAGTTCTTTCTGGAATCGCTCTATTTCTTTCTTGGAATCCTCTCTGCGGCACATACTACGCAGTTGGCCTGGCCGATGACAAGAAAAATGATGTATTCACGAAACCATCATTTTCCAGGATGCCTTCAAGAATTGGCTGCGTTAGTGTGAGATTAGATTAGATTAGATGAAGAATCAAGCTTTCTAGGAGCTCGGGATTGCGATATAACACTTACTATTAAAAATCTCGCCTATGGTTACAATAGGTTCACTCTGTTTGCGACTACTGTATATGGCCTACTAAGCTCACTTCGAAGGGATTGTCACCAGCTTCTTCCGTTGGAAACGGTCAACCTCAGCAAACTTTTCCTTAAACGTGATATTCATGTCTCGGCAACTGCTTAAACCCCACGTTGATGTAGGTGTCATACAATCAATGACGCAGCGCTTGACATGAGCAATATGCGCTCTCTCGCGATGTTTTCGTCTAGCTCCTGAAATGTATTTCACTGTTATTTGTTCTAGGAACCTATAAAATACCCTTGGGGCGTTCAAATGATACAGGTTCATCAGTTTTCCAAACGCGCTATGCAAGAACCCAGGATTTTGCGTGTAGAAGAACTGAAAGACAACTGCAAAACTAAGTAGATCTAGTAAACAATACACGCTAAGGGGAAATTGGGCAAAATTTGGTTAATATCGGTCAAGTATGCAAAACTTTGCGCTTGTTTGAATCATTGACCTACCCTATATTCCAAAACACATACTTTAATGTAAAGCCTGTCCACGTTAAATTTCGGACACCAAACTAATAGCAGTTAAAAAAAAATACGCATAATTCAACAAAACCGATTGTTTATTTTACAATAGAAAAGTTATGGCTACATAAGACACAGTTGATTAAGATGTTATTCCTTCCACTGTAAAATTCTCGAACTTTCTGTGGTATACCCGCCATCAGGTTCCGTACAGTATCCTCAGATACGCCTGTCGTGACGATTCTCCATCTTCTCCATCTTTTGAAATCAGCGGTACCCTTTGCTTTCTTCTTAATTTCGAAAAGATTCCGCTTAACTAGAGCCCAGTACTGGCTGTGTTTGGCAATTATTGGTCTTCTTGTTCCTTATACCATTCCAGGACGGATTTCACATAGTGACATGAGGCCAAATCAGGCCAAAGCAAAGCTGGAGAGTCGTGACTTCTGAAAAACAGACATTCTTTTTCGTACATAAGGAGTGTATTGAATATAAGCTATTCACATACATTTGCGTTGTACGCATGTATTTGTGATGGTTTTTTATGCTCTGAACACTGCATGCTGTGCGTTTGACTGTCAGCTTTCTTTTGTTTACTTGTTTGTGCGGTTCAAATTCTGTGTTTTCAAAATTTCGCGTATTGAAAAGGAAGTGGAAATTAAGGTTCTGGACACATGGCTAAGTGAGAAGGGTATTACTATGCGAAAATTGGCGAAGCGGTTTGGAATTCATCATGCGAGTGTTAAAACCATCATTAATAAGTTTGGGGAACACTATTCTTTGGATGAGCTACCAGGAAGAGGCAGAAAACCCGGTTCTTCCAACCCGAAACTGAAGCAGAAAGTGGTATCTCTAACCCTGAAGAACAAATCAATATCAATACGTGATTTGACCAAAAAAGCAGAACGAGTGTCGCAATGATCCAGCGTATCAAGAGGGGAAACCACTTGAAGACCTACAAGAAGCAGAAAATCTCGAAACAAAGTGCAGAACAGGAGAAGCGAGCAGCAACAAGGGCCCAGAAATTGTATTCGCGTCTTTTGTAACGTCCAGATGCATGCGTTTTGATGGACGATGAGACCTACATAAAGGAGGACTCAAAAACCCTTCCAGGTCCATAATACTTTACTGCCGTCGTTGGGGAGGATATGAGCGATGCGGACAGGTCGATTCAAGTGGAGAAATTCGGTCGAAAGGTACTGGTATGGCAAGCAATATATTCCTGTGGTTTGAAGTCAACCATTTTTTACACTACCGGAACTTTAAATGCGGAAATCTATCCAACTTAGTGTCTCCAGAAGAGATTTCTGCCTTTATATAAGAAGCATAGTACACCTCCACTGTTTTGGCCGGATTTAGTGTCGGCTCACCATGCCAAAACCACTCTCAATTGGCTTGCGGAAAAGGGTATAGATTTCGTTGAGAAAAATATCAATCCACCAAATTGCCCTCAGCTTCGACCCATTGAACGTTACTGGGCAATCGTGAAGAGGGTCTTCAAGAAGACTGGTAAGGCAGTTCAAAAAAATTTGGTCTTCAAACAAATATGGGAGTTCAAAAAAATTTGGGCTCAAGCGTCCATAAAATGCGATGCAACACTTGTCCGGAACTTGATAGAGAGCGCTCTATCCTAAGTTTGAAAATTCGTGAAGGAATAACTTAAATTTTATCCGGTCTTCATTATGTTCAAGTTTAACCTCGTACAATAAAGGATCATTTTTTTGTATGAATAAAATATCGGTTTTCAACATAATTTGAAAGAAAGTTTGAGGATAGCTTATTTTCGATACACTTCTTACCCTTGTTGATAGTACAGGTATAGACTAAACTTTCAGATTTTTTACCCTTAAATCAAATACTTCTTCGCGAATTTCGACACCTTCTACGTTAGAAAATGCTCGGCAACGGCGTTCCTTTGTAATGCGGTGTGAAAAAAACCAGAGGCGGAAGCTCTTAAAAGTCTTCAAGTACTTATGTTTCGTCGTCTATAGTAATACAAGAAAATGTTTGCAAAAAATTGGGGTAAAGTTCCTTACCATGACTTTTTCACTTTGTACGCTATCAGTACTTGTTTCTGTTTCACTTTTTGTACTTTGCGAGACACGTTTTGCACAGAAAGTTCGTGATTTCGCTTAGAAATTGTTAACACCTTCTTGTCAATTTGTTCCACTTCCACCTCCCGATCCACATTCAAGCGCAGGTCAAATGATTTGAAACACAAAATAAGGTGATTTCCGATAACTGTAGTTCTTGGCAAGATCGCGTATAGATAAATTCGGATTTTGCTGCCGTTCGTTCAATATGCGCACTTGCACTTGATTCGAAGCCATTTTACTGAATGTAACAAGAATGTAACCATGTTTTACCACAAAGTAAAGTGGAGAAATTCAGCTGTCATATAAGTGAAACGTTTCAGGGATCCGTGAAATAATTCAAAATCTATACTGGAAGAAACTGTCCGAAATTTATCGTAAAAATTGCATTTCAATCAATTTAATCCATTATATAATTTGTATTGCCAATAAGGAGTGATAATCAATTTGTATGAGAATATGTAAGACACGGTTTGTCGTCAAGATTGGCGGGAATTTGTGTGTGAGTAGTGCTCCACCTGGTGCAACGATGACGAAATCAGGTGGATCTTGTCCAGAGGGAAACGAGCAACAGGCTCACCGGAAAATCTTCTCGAGAAAAAAATGATGGTGAAAAGCGTTTGGTGGCTTCGAGAACATTTTTGGAATAAATTTTGTTTTTTGACATTTCGACATGAAGTTTTCATAAGGGCCAATGTCGCAAACGTAAACAATGGCTTCTTCCGGAAATTTATCGAGAAGGCTAACTTAATCATAGTGACTTACCGCGATGATTGTACAGAACAGGAGTTCCCCTTTACAATAGAAGTAGTAGTTTACTTGAGCGAGTTTACATTTTCAAGAAATTTGCGGAAGAAGACATTGCTTACGTTTGCGACATTCGCATTTATGAAAACTCCATGTCGATTTGCTTTTCCTTCCTCTGATTGATGCGCAGGCTAAAAAAACAGGTAAGCTAATAAACAAGATTTTTCCTAGTATGAAGGGAGTTCAAGACGGTTTTCACTTCATTACAAGGTGAGTACAATTTAGCAAATTTGCTTTAAGTGTAAATATTTCAAGCAAGTATTTCGGTTCTTAACACCACCCTATTAAGCATATGGAACGCACAGATACTATCGTGTCTATCGTCGTGTAAAAGGTACACTACCACACTAAGACGAAAAAAGCTTAATAGGCCTAATAACAAATAAAAACAAACCAACCGTTTTGTGCGTCAATTCTCTATGTTGGAGTAAGATGAATAGTGAAGTGGTGAGATTTATAATGGAATGTACGCGATGCGATATTTTGCTGTATATTAATATCTCAAGCTAAGAATGTTTATCTTTTGTTAACTGTAGAGGAAAGGCTTGGAAGATGGAACAGCGCCACTTTTGACATTCACAGCGACAGCACTATCGCGCTGACAAGTGTTAACCTCATTTTTTACTATTCTTCATTTGCTTTTGGAGTGAATACACTCATTCGATTTAGCTCTTCCAGGTTTCATTGTTCGAAAGTGTTGGCATAATTAAAATAGCAATTATTTCTTGTGCTTAGTAAGTGGAAATTTACCATCGATACCAAAAGGTTAACATTTGTGTTGGCTTGCATTTTTGGTGTATTTTTATGATACAAAGACATTTCCAAACAAATCGTAAAGCGAAACAACTTTTTGATGTTTTGTGTTTATGGTGTCATGTTTGTAAGATGGAACACTGTTAGGCTTGTAAGATGTAAAACATTTTTTTTCGTTTTAAAACATATGAATGTTATTTTTTATTTTTGGAAAGGCCATGGAATCAACAATAAATTAAAATATAACAACACATTGCTATTTTCGATGGATTTCGAAAAAAGGCCATATTTTTTTTATGACTTTAAATAATTAGTGACGTGGGCCAACTGGGAGCCTTCTAGGTCCTCTTTCGAAAAATTCTCGATAAAATGAAAATTATACATGTTACGAGCAAAAAACGAATCGTGTTCCATCTTACAAGCCATTTTTTAAAATTGAAATTTTCGATGAATTTTGAAAATAGGCCATATTTTTTTTTTATAGCTGTATCAGTTGCTTGGGCAAAGTTGGAGCCTATTTATTCCTCTTTCAAAAGATGTCTTTGGATCCGCGAAAAAATAAAAACTATACACGTTACGAGCAAAAGATCGTGTTCCATCTTACAAGGCTTTCCTTACAAGGCTCCTATACTGATATTGAATGCTTAATTAGGTTCAGAGTTTTACTCAACCTCCGAGTCACTCCACTAGAGCTACAGAAACTTTCGCCAATGGGCATTGACGTAACAAAAAATCCAGCTAGGAGTTAATGGAGCAACTTCAAGTAATATATATGATCATTTACATGTTTCTGAAAGTTAATGGCAGCTCCAGTAGCTTGTTTCCTACGCCAGTGCCTGCGAGGAAGACTTCTCCCGATACAAATATGATACTGCCACAGTCTGCTGGTACGAAGAAGCAAGTTCATGTTTTTCCACCCACCTCTCAACTGTAGGTGTGATGGTTGGTTGTCAGGGATGACAATCATATCGACACGGATATCATCATCAACATTATCACCATCTCCGTATCCTACATGTAACGGTTATATATGACGAGTTTCGATAGTGTGTCAATCTTCTGATTTTCGTGGAATATTTCAACGTGAGAGGCAAGTTTTGGATAATTTATATGATTAAAAATTTGACTGTTTGTCAATATCATACAAAGTAGGAATAATTCTGATCTTTTAGTAGAGAAGTTTTGTTCTCCTTTTTTTTAGATTTTAAAGATAATTGCTTCTTACAATTACCTTATGCACGGCTATCAACACAGGGCTCTATGTTCACTTCCAAATAAATTAATTGAAATCTTCTGACCGCCAAATTCCTCTAAAATTCAGTAGACAAATTTAATCTTTTGACAGATAGGCCTTTTTCGTCGGTGACTATAAACTGTTCTGATAATTGTAAATACACTTATTATTAACCGTCAATGTAAAATGAGTGCAGTATTCAAACAACTTTTGACTGAGTTCTGTTGTTTACATCCAAATTGAACCTACCTGGAATCCTACCTGGAATGGTATAAGGTACAAGTGGTCAAAACCAGCGAAAAACAGCCAATACACCAAACTGTCCAGAACTACGCCCAAAAGAGAAGTACTGGGCTCTAGTTAAGCGGAAATACTTCGCAACTAAGAAGAAAACGAGTGGTTCAGATGACTTGAAGAGAAGATGGAGAATCGTCACGACGGGCGTATCTGAGGATACCGTAGGGATCCTGATGGCGGATGGCGGTTGAATCAACTGTTTCTAATGTAGATATGACTCTATTATTGTGAACTAAACAATTGGTTTTGTTGAACTATGTGTTTTTGCTGCTACTATCGTGGTGTCTCAAATTCTAAGTGGTTAGGCTTTAGTGCAAGTTGCATATTAACATCAAGTAATTTCCATATTCATTTTTTAGTTATCAGTGATCGACTGCAGTCCGTCATTGTGGGTTGCTTAATCTATTATCGGATTTGTAACTCAAAATGGAAACTTGGATCTACCAAGTTAATTCAATCCAGCCTGTTTGGATAAATAAATTCGGGTCTTTCCTTAGCTCAGTCAGTAATGGCGCAGCTGCAAAGCAATACCATAGTGGAGGTGACTTTGTTAGATTCCACACAAGCATACTTTTTGGCTTCCGTAAAGGGAAGTCGACGATGGATGCCATCCTGTCCGTCACCAAGACGGCTGAGGTGGCAATCCAGCGCAAGAGGCGAGGAGTACGATACTGTGCAGTGGTCACCCTTGACGTGAGAAATGCATTCAATAGCGCCAGTCGTCGAATCGCTCCAACGCCTTCTGGTTCCTGGGTACCTGTACAAGATTCTTGGAAGTTACTTCCAGAATCGCGTACTGGTATACAACACAGAGGCAGACAAGAAACGTGTCCAGATCACCTCAGGCGTCCCACAAGGTACGATCCTGGGTCCGGTGTTATGGAACACGATGTACGATGAGGTACTGCGGCTTGAGGGGCGAAGAAAGTCGGGTTCGCGAACGACATCACCCTAGAGATTCGTGGTGAATCCATCGAAGAGGTCGAGTTAACGGCCTCGCACTCCATCGGCATTGTGGAGAGATGGATGAGCTCCAGGCAATTGGAGCTGTCCCACCATAAGACTGAGGTCACGGTGGTGAATAATCGGAAATCGGAGCAACATGCGACGATCAGTGCAGGTAACTGCACAATAGAATCGAAGAGGTTCTTGATGTATCTTGGGGTCATGATTGACAATAACCCTAGAAGCACACTTGTTGCCATTCGGTTGAGATAACATAAATATGACTTGCTAAGTCATAATCAAGTTACTACAACTGATTATGATCGTAGTGTGCTACTTGGGAAGATGTCCTTTGTCAGTCACGTCGATTACGCCTGCAAGAAAGCCTTTATGGCTGTATCGGCATTATCCCGCATGATGTCGAAAAACTCGGCGGTGCAAGGGAGTAAGCGTAAACTCCTGGCCAGTGTCACCCTGTCCATACTTAGGTATGGCGGGCCGGCATGTATCACCGCCTTGAGTACCAACAGCTAGAGAGTACGTACAGGCTTATGTGCCTAAGAGCAGTTAGTGCATACCAAACGGTGTCACGCGACGCGGTCTGCGTCCTAGCGGAGATGATGCCAATAGGCATTGTCATAAAAGTGACCGTGGAGTGCCTCGAACAACGTGGCACAAGAGGTATTCGGAAGACCACTAGAGCCGCATCCATGGTTAAGTGGCAAAAGGAATGGAACAACTCCAACAAAGGTCGGTGGACCCATTGACTAATCCCGGAACTAACCGGGTGGGTCGGTAGGCTAACCTAACGCAGATATTGTCTGGCCACGGCTGTTTAAGACAATGCCTGCACAAATATTAGCATGCACAGTCCTCCGCATGCAGAGAGTGCACGGAAGTCGAGGAGACTGCGGAACATGTGTTCTTCGCATGTCCTCGCTTCGACGGCGCAAGATCCGGCATTTCCGTAAGCGGTCACGAAACGACTCCGGATAATTTGGTCCAGAGGATGTGCCAGAACCGGGACGTCTGGGACGCGGTATACATAGTAGCCTCTCAGATCCGAGGACGATCTCGAGGATAATCTCCAACAAAAATGGCGAAACGACCAAAGGCAGGTCGCAAGGACCACCTACTAAAGCCCTAAGTAGTTAGACATAGTGTGTGCTTAACAAGCACAATAGCCCCCTCCCTGAAGTAATACCGAAAAAAATGTATAGTATTGTAATGTATTCAGAACACTAATTTGAGAACAAGCAATAAGCGAATTGTGATAGCAAAAATCTTGAAATGCTAAAAAGAAAGAAAGACGGATACATTAATTTATAAACGAAATTAACGAATATCATCTATCTTGGTCCAATAGAGCCGGCTCAGAATCAGAATCCCTCAAATTGATTACTTAATTCCTTACATAAATTTTTCTTTCCCGAAAAAAAAATTAAAACAAAGGTTGATGTGTTTCTGCATGTGTAAATAGACATAATGAAATATTCAATTTCAGAATGTGTTAACTTTGACGTGGCTTCCCTTGGCTTTAATATTTCTACGTGAACTGATGAGACAGTGAAAGAAGCATTTGTAATCTGCCTATTAGGGACGCCGGCAATCATATTATTAGGCACTCTGATATTTATGAATGATAGCACGTTAGATGTGGGTTCTTGGAACGAACACCTTTCAACACCAACCGAGTCGACCGCTCTTCGCTTTGTATAGCGTTGATACATGAAACGGGTGCTAGAAGGCGTGTGCTAGGTGAAGGTAGGTTAAAACACACCATAATATGTCAAGTAGTCAGCCAGTCACATAGTCAATCGGCAACGGTTCATACACCCAAATCAAATCAAATGTCGACAAACCTGCAAGGATGAAAATGTGGACAATTCGACGCAAAATACAAAATTCCCGTAACACATTTTACATACAACTGGTAAGTTATCCAATTTTATGGAAATCTTTAAAAAATCTTTTTTACATGTTGTGCCTTGGCGGATTAATCTGCCATTAAAGTCGTTTAAACAAAATTGTTTGTCTTTTCAACATTCTCAATTGAGTGTAAGAACCAACCAAAAAACCAACAGAAATTTCACGCTTAGAAGCCTGCGAGTTGAAGGTAGAGAGAAAGGACAGCATCATGAATAAGGAATGCTATTTAACCCCGACGTTTTTTTTTTTGCCTCGAGCATTACTCAGCCCAACCCATTGGAAAAGTTAGCTGCTGGTTTTATTGGGGGAAATATTGAGAAAATTGAACGACTCCTAAGTAAAAACGAACAGAATATTTGATGAAGCCGGTGGGAAGTCTTATCGGAAGAATGTCATATCGAACCGACACGCGTGTGTGACACGTAACACCGGCTCACTTACCGACATTGCCAGAAACGACATATATTCCACACATAGAACTTCTAACGTGGGGACGACCTAGTGCGATCCGTGCCACGTTGTAACGTGGAAATTTGTGTATTGAATTTCCATATTCACCCTCGAGAAAGACTGCTAGCTGTATGTGCACGCCAAAGTGGCGGGTGTCGTTACAGACTGCCGACAAGTACATAGAACAAACGTCAGAGGAACTTATCCATACGCAACACACGCTCCAGCGTTGAACATTCGGTGGAACGTTAAAAAGTGTTTACCAGCAATCAGTTAATTTTCAATGTCAGAAAAAGTTTGCAGCATTTGTTAGTGACATAGCCTGTGGTAATTTGAGTCAATATATAATTAGTTTCAGTGTCATTTAACCTCTTATTTATTCATTCTATGCTACCACAAACCCTGCTATTGTCTACATGCAAGAAGGATAATGGTGGCAACGGATGTAATCAGGTTATGAGTACAAGGCGAAATTTGTTTAAATATCATACTGATTAGACTTTATTATGCGTTGAAAATTGTTACCGGGTAGCTTCAACAATGATGATGCTAACGCATTGAGCTTCACTACGTTCTGGTTTGTTTGTATGATTTGAAGAGAGAAAGGGAAATATCTTAGGGAACGTCCATTACTTACGTCACGCAAAAATTAACTATTTATAGCCCAATATCCCCAGCTCCGCTCCCCACCACCCCCCCCCCCCCTCACGTTTTTTGTATGAACCTTCAAATTTGTTTGTATGGATCGTCACGTTTTCTCATTGTCGACATTGCCGAAGGTATCTTCAAGTACCTTGAAATTTCTGACCCTCTTAAAAGCATTGTTTTGGCAATGCTCCCAACAGTGAAGACCTTTTTGAAGCAATTGACAATTAAGTGGCCCCTCCTTGCAGCTATCATTTTTTTCGATGGATAATTTTCCAGATGCGGTCGGGGATGTAATCACTGTTCTACAGTGGAATTGTCGAAGTTTGATTCCTAAATTGGAATCATTCAAATTTTTAGCTCACACTACCGGTTGTGATGCATTCGCTCTTTGTGAAACATGGCTCTCTTCCGAAATCAATCTTCCGATGCATGATTTCAATATTATTCGTCTTGATCGTGAGGATTCGCGTGGAGGGGGAGTACTTTTGGGGATCAAAAAGTGCTACTCCTTCTATAGAGTGAATTTTCTTCCTATTCCTGGTATTGAAGTTGTCGCATATCAGGCAGTTATTAAAAATAAAAGCCTTTGCATTGCTTCCGTTTATATTCCTCCAAGAGCCTCCATTAACCGAAAACAACTCTTAGATGTTTGTTCGGTTCATCCTGCTCCGCAGTTGATCATGGGGGATTTTAACTCTCACGGTACAGGCTGGGGAAAACTGTACGATGACAACCGGTCTTCCCTAATACATGACCTCTGTGACAACTTCAATATGACAGTACTTAACAATGGAGAAGTAACACGTTTGGTTGGTCCATCGTCAGTTGGCAGTAGATTAGACCTCACACTTTGTTCGAATTGATTATCGTTAGATTGCACATGGAATGTGATTCAAGATCCCCACAGTAGTGATCATTTGCCCATAAAAATTTCGGTTGCCACCGGGTTTAACCCGTCGTAATCTGTCAACGTCACGTATGATCTTACCCGTCACATCGATTGGACAAGGTTTAGGACAGCAGTAGATGAAGCCGTAACGACGGTAAAAGGGCTTTCACCGCTGAAAGAGTATAACTTCCTCTCCAGCCTGATCTTAGACAGCACGCTTCAAGCTCAAACTCGACCAGTTCCAGGGACGTCATTTTGCAGGAAACCTCCTTCTCCATGCTGGGATCAGCAATGCACCGAGGTTTACCGTAAAAAGTCCGACGCGTTTAAAGTTTTCCGTAGACGTGGAACACCTGAGCACTTCGAAGTATACACGGCTCTCGAACGTGAACTTAAGGGCCTCATCAAGGCCAAGAAACGCGGTTACTGGCGAACATTCGTGAACGGGCTATCGCGCGAAACGTCGATGAGTACTCTTTGGAACACGGCGCGAAGGTTGCGTAACCGAACTACGAACAACGAGAGCGAGGAGTACTCGGACCAATAGATCCTCAAGTTCGCGCGAAAAGTCTGTCCAGATTCTGTGCCGGCACGGATGATTCCTCGCGAAAACACGAATTCGATAGATGAGATTAGCCAACCCTTTTCAATGGTAGAGTTCTCTCTCGCACTCCTTTCGTGTGGCAATACGGCTTCAGGGGCTGATAGGATCAAGTTGCTTAAGAACCTCCCAGACGTCGCTAAGAGGCGCATGTTGAACTTGTTTAATCAGTTTCTGGAACTCAACATTGTACCGGATGATTGGAGACGGGTGAGAGTTATTGTCATTCAAAAACCTGGTAAACCCGCGTCCGACCACAACTCCTATCGACCCATCGCGATGTTATCTTGTATTCGAAAGTTGTTGGAGAAAATGATCCTTTTCCGGCTGGACAAATGGATTGAGACGAACAACCTGCTTTCAGATACTCAATATGGTTTCCGTAGGGGTAAGGGAACGAACGACTGTTTCGCGTTGCTTTCCACAGATATTCAGTTAGCTTTTTCTAAAAAAGAGCAAATGGCTTCTGTATTCCTGGCATAAAGGGGGCTTTTGATTCAGTATCTGTTGAAGTTCTTTCAGATAAACTCCACGCTTGTGGCTTTTCACCATAAATGAATAATTTTTTGTACAATTTTCTGTCAGAGAAACATATGAGCCTTTCGTTCCACTAGAAAAGTTTCGCGATTTAGCTACATGGATCTCCCCCAGGGATCATGTTTAAGCCCTGTTTTGTATAATTTTTATGTCAAAGACATTGACGGTTGTCTAGGTGACAACTGTACGTTGAGACAACTTGCAGACGACGGCGTAGTGTCTGTCACGGGACCCAATGGGGTCGATCTGCAAGGACCCTTACAGGATACCTTAGACAATTTGTCTACTTGGGCTCTTGAGCTAGGTATCGAATTCTCTACGGAGAAAACTGAGTTGGTAGTTTTTTCTAGGAAGCATAACCCAGCACAACCGAAGCTTCAAATTTGGGGTAAGCCGATAACTCATTCTATGTCATTTAAATATCTTGGGGTCTGGTTCGATTCAAAGTGCACCTGGAGATCCCATATTGAGTATGTGAAGCGAAAGTGCCAGCCAAGGATCAACTTTCTCTGCACAATTACCGGGACCTGGTGGGGAGCTCATCCACAAGATCTTCTAACGTTGTACCGGACAACGATTTTGTCGGTTATGGAATACGGTAGTTTTTGTTTTCAGTCAGCGGCTCGGTCGCACGTAAACTTCATGCTCCTTATTCCGTATATGTCGCTGAATTAGCGGCAATACACTTTACGCTAGAAATTGTTGCCTCACTAACACCGGATCAGTACGTCATTTTCACGGATAGTCTCAGTTCCTTAGAGGCTATTCGCTCATTGAGACCGGTAAAGCACTCATCGTTTTTTCTCATAAAAATACAGGAGCTTCTAAGTGCTTTATCTTCGCGTTATTTTATCATCACCTTTGTATGGGTCCCTTCTCATTGTTCAATTCCGGGCAATGAGAAAGCGGGCTCGCTTGCAAAGGTGGGCGCTATGGAAGGCGATATTTATGATCGACAAATCGCCTTCAACGAATTTTTTACTATTTTTCGTCAACAGTCACTCGTTAGCTGGCAGTATAAATGGAGTAAAGGAGATTTGGGGCGATGGCAACATTCTATCATCCCAAAGGTGTCGAAAAAATCTTGGTTTAGGGGGATGGATATGAGTCGAGACTTCATTCGTGTCATGTCTCGCCTCATGTCCAATCATTATTCTTTGAACGCTCATTTATACCGAGTTGGGCTGAGCGACAGCAATCTCTGTGAATGTGGACAAGGCTATCAGGACGCAGATCACGTTATTTGGTCTTGTGCTGAACATCGTGAGGTCAGATTGGGGCTTTATGATTCCCTTTGGGCTCGAGGTAGACAACCCAATGTGCCAGTTCGAGATATTTTGGCTGTACGTGGTTTGGAGTACATGAAACTCATTTATGTGTTTTTGACTAACATAAGCCTTAGATTGTAGTTAGTTTAACCTGTATGTTTACTCTTAGTATTTTTTTGATCTGTGTATGTGTGTGTGTTTTTTCTTTTTCAAAAATTGTTCAAGTCAAAAGAAAACCATAAATTGAATTGTTATAAGTGTTTTGATAATTTAGAATTTAAATTTAATATGTTATGTAAACCATACTTTAAATTCCCACCCTCTTTCCCATCCGTAATTTGTAATTCCTATTAACCTCGAGACGGCCGCGAGTAATCGGCTCTCCCCTCCTAACTTTAGTTTTAAGATAAATAGTGTATAAAAGTATGAAAATTTGGCTCTGTAAAGTTAATTCGATTGAGCCTGTACAAATAAATGATTATTAAAAAAAAAGAACTAGTCAGAGCTGAAGCAAAGGAATTTTCGTGAAGAAATCAAGGTCAACTCACCGGTGAACAACGAAGAGGACCGAATTGGAGACGGTTATGCAGTACTACATGCAGTTCCTGCTGCAGGAAGCGCACTAATCAACGAAGTTGCTTTACCGTTCATCAAGCGGCCCAATGACCGTGAAAATTACGTGAACATTTCATTCGCCACAAAAATGAAACTCATCCGCGAGGAAATTGAAGTAGAGGTCAGTTTGCTAGCAATGGCCACCATCTGTTTGAGCCCAATGATACTTTATTCTAGGACGCGAAGGAAACTTAGGAGAAGTTGCGGAACGCTTATCAGGCCAACGGTCTGACACGAAAAATCGGGTTGCTGAGTGAGTTAACACCGATTAGTTAGAACAACTGCGGCAATGTTTGTCAGAAGCGCTTCGCATGGAGATGAGAAATTATCTGCTTCTGACAAACCTCATCAAAGATCGTTACTTCCGCGCATGGGAGAATACAAAAAACAACAATCAAAGAACAGCGTATGGTTCATACTGTGGGCATGGGGAACAAAGGAAACATGATGTCTGTTGCGAAAGGTCTGGTCAAGTTGGAGCACAGTGAAAAAAAAAACGAAAAATTCCTAGACCAGCATGGTGTTGCTTTGTAGACGTGCCTTTACCGACTGAGCTAAGGGAGGACTCAAGGCAGACGGCATAGAATTGGCAAATTAGGTACAACCGAAGTGAATCCCTTGCATTGAGAGCAAGCGTTAACTTTTTCCTTCCAATGAGCCTCGAGCAGAATGGCTACTGGATTTAGTTCACTCAGTTCTAGTCGGTCCCATCAAAGTTACATCTCTCGGTGGCAACCGTCATGCGATGGCGTTCATCGATTATGCAAGTCACTATGTATTCCTCTACCTCCTGAAATGAAAGGCGTGTAGCGTTTCAAGCAAACAAAGTCCATGGCCGAACTTCAAACAGCAAGGAAACTGAATTCTGAAAACGAACAACGGAACCAAATATGAGCAAAACGACGCAGCGAAAAGAATCAACCGGACACTCATCGAGAAGGCCAGAAGCATGCTGAAACCAGTCAAAAGAGTTTTGGCCGAGTCCGAGACCCTCTTCAACAGAAGCCCGGCAAGGTCGCTCGAAACGACGCCGGACCAAGCTTGAACCGGTATGTTATAAGTTATAAGACTGAAATCTGATTGATTTGGTTGTTTCTAAATTTTGTTCGTTAAACACTAAAATAAAAAAGAAATTACATTTGAAGGCTTGTAACGGGGTAAAGGATATAACAAAAGAAAGCTCTCTTCTATTATTTTTTAATCTCAGGGTTTGGTGACCTCGTGAATCATCCTTCGACACACCGTTCTCCTGCACACCGCCAATTATAGTCCTCAGCACGCAACGTTCGAAAACACCTTGCAGGTTCTCCTCGAGTATTGTCCACGTCTTATTCCCGTAGCGAATCACCGGTCTTATCAGCGATTTGTAACATTTAGTGCGAAGATGAATCTTTTTTGACTTCCTGTTTCCTAGACGGGCTCTGTCGCGCTATTCTCTCCTACCGGCATACACTTTTTATTCGACATATTGTCACCCAGTTCGATTTTCGTTGCTTCGTTTCAGACGGTCGAACGTTCGGTCCACGTTTCAGCCGACAACATTCAATATCATCCACGAATCAAACAAATTGACTGGAGCTTGTGAAAATCCTACTAATTTACCTTGGCTGTTAAGTCCGGCTCTTCGCGGTACATCTTCCAGCGCAATGATGAACAATAAGAATAAAAATTCATCACCTAGTCGTAGTCCCCACCGCAACGTGAAGAAAACAAGTTAAAATGTTCTCCTGAAATCTTCATGTTGCTTTGTCATCGTAGGTTTTAAAGTCTTGTGAGTTTCTTGGGAAAACTGTTCCCGTTCACAATTCTCTATAGCTATGTGTGGCCGATAATGTCGTACGCCTCCTTAAAATCGACGAACAGGTGATGGGTTCTAACCTGGTATTCACGGCATTTTTCGAGGCTATGCCGTACAGTGAAGATCTGGTCCGTGGTCATGTAGCCATCGGAGAAAGCACTTTGTAGGCGGCAATTGTGATCGTTTTATAGTTCTCACACTCCAACTTGTCGCCATTTTGTTTAGATGGAGCCCTTACTCCGAATTTCCATTTCTCCGGTAATTTTTCGGTTCAGTTTCCTAGTGTAGGACTATTAGCCGATACCGCAAGATGGACAGCTTCTCCGGGCTTATCATGATTAGTTCGACACTGTCCTTGCGAGCCACCTTGTTGTTCTTGAGCTATTGGATAGCATCCTTAACTTCTCCCAGCGTGGGCGCTGGTTCTGATAAAACTTCTACTTTTGCGATACAGCTACTCTAATTCATTATACGCCACTTCTTCCAGGTGGCGTTTTATCTTCCAGAACATGCGAGTCTGCTGTTGCCGCTTCTCAAAAAGCTTTCCTACACTCCTCGTCAAACCAATCGTTTCATGGGCTCTGTTCCACACATCGACGACGATCTTAGCAGCATCGTTGAAGGATGCTTTTATAAATAACCAGCAGTCCTTAAAAACCTTCATCAGGCATTGCCACTTCGATACTCTGCAGTTAGGCTGTGGCGAGGTCCGGTTGCTTCAGTCATTCATGATTATACCGTGGCGGGTTATGCCGTTCGTTGTTAACGACGGATAGTTTTGGTCGAAGTTTTACAATCATCAACCGGCTGGCAATCGTGCCTACTTTGGACTCCGAAGGACGCTAGGCTCGAACAAAATTCGCCGAACTACAAAGTTGACCATCTACAAGACATTAATTGAACCGATAGTTCTCTACGGTCACGAAGCATGGACATTTCTAAAGGAGGACCAGGAGGAGGTCTGGTGTTGCTTGCGATCTACGGTAGAGTGGAGAAAGAAGACGGAAGTGGAGGAGGCGAATGAACCACGAATTGCAGCAGTTGCTGGGAGAACCTTTCATCGTTCACATCGGTAAACTCGGCCGTCTACAATGGACTGCACGGGTCGTACAAATTTTAGACAACAGCCCTGTTAAAATGGTTCTCGAAAACGAGCCGACGGGTACAAGAAGAAGGGGCGCACAACGAGCAACGATCAAGTAGAAGGCGACCTGCGGACTCCTCGCAGACAGCGAAGCTGACGAGGTGCAGCCATGGACCGAATACAATCGAGACAACTTCTGTGTATAGCAGAGGCCACACCAGCCTTGGTCTGATTGGTAAGGTATGTTTACAATCACCAGGTAGCGGTCCGAATCGATGTCAGCGCCAAGATAGGTTCTGATGTGGATTATGTCGGAGAAGTGCCGTTCCTCAATCGAAACGTTGTTTATTCACAATTCTGTCTGCAGTTATGATCTCTAGGTGTACTTATGCTGGAGGCTGTGATGGAAGTAGGTGCTACAAATGACCAGCCTCTTGGAGGCGGTGAATTCAACAAGGCTTAGACCGTTGTTATTTGTCCGCTGGTGAGCGCTGAACTTTCCAATAGTGGTCTAACCTTCTTCTTTTAACCTATGATAAGCTTGGCGTGGGCAGTGGTCGTATTCACGTATTAGCTGTGCGTTGAAGCATCCTAAATTATCATAATCTGCCTGTTCCCAGCTCACGTATAGTGCCACAGCTCTGGTAGATGGTTTGATTACCTCTAACCATACGCACCATATATCATTTCCAACACACCTTCTGCAGCGTTATGATGTCAATCATGCAAGCCAGTACAACGGACAATATGCGTGAGCTTTCGATTAAATTGAGGGATCTACAGCTCCACGTACCGAGTTTTCGATCGTTAGCCCTTTTTTGTAGCAATGGTCTTCGCCGAATGTTCCGGATCGTATGCGGCTGTTGACGTTCCTGTGTTTGCTTGTTTCAATCTGGCTTGTAAGTGAAAAGTAAGCTAATTCTTTTACTAGAGTAAATACACGTTTACAGAGTTAATCTTTAAAACAAAACTCTCAGTCTTCTTTATTGATAACCCCTTTTTATATAGTTTCAGATCTCATCGACGTATGTCGATTATAACGTAGTGTACAATCGTGTCTCTTCGTTTGTATAGCAATCGTGCTTATCGTTTTTAAGTGGAACTGGTCGTTAAGTGGAATCGCAAAAGATATAACAGTTCTTCCTCTCAAAGTTAAATGACATATTGTACTAAATTTAAGGCTTCGATCAGTTATTTGAGCAACTTAATTAAAATCGAACTAATCTACTGATTAAACATTTTTCAAATTCAAAAGGTCTCTTTTACAATCTATTTTTGTTTCGAATCCACAAAATAGTGAAATTAATTTGTATGATATTATCTCTCGAACATTACAAAAATAAACTTCATTTAAATACACTTTTTGTTTCTGGTACTGCATCTTGATGCGAATCGAACGCTCAGAACTCCTTTAATTTGACCGTGCTACGGGTAACAATTGGGCTTCTGGGCACGGGCTTCAGTCTTTTGCGAGGAATCATTAAATTTTGCGAATCAGTCTTCTCGTCTGGGAATCCTAGGAAATCCTCTTCGTCAATTGAGTCAGTCGCTTCCATGGCTCTTTTCTGCCTTTGTATAGGTATAGCTACCTTCGTCCCTTTCACTTGCTGTGGGGCCATCTTCAGTTGATTCTTGTGAGCGTTGATTGTTGATCTTTTGTTTTTCCAATGCCTCTAAATGATCAATCACCATCTTCCTCAGTCTAAATGGGACGTTGTAAGCTTTCCTGAATATTGGTTGGTCCGTTTTGAAAGTCAGATCTGCTTCGTACCCTAGCATTGGCTTAGATAAATCTCCCTCGAACACGTTTTGAAATTTAGACTTTATGCTACCTAAAACTTCAGGCTGCTGATTATTCAGATTCACGCTGTTCACGGGAATCGATCTTGAAAACGTCTCTCTCCAGCCTGAGTAAAATACATCCAGCCAATTGCGCCCAACTAATGGAATGAAGTTGTTACTACTCTGTAGAACTATCAGACTAACCTCATGTTCCTGTCCATTTATTCTCACATTTACTGATAATTTCCCGAATATATCTAAAGGCTCACCATTTATCACCATCAGTTTACTATGACAATGATCAATGCTCAAATGCCTACGGTGATTCATGTAACTGGTTTTGTTGATAACAGATACCGCTGCTCCACAATCAATCTCCATTTTAAAATCCATTCCATTAATCCAAACATCTACTAAGCACGGTGCACTGATATGTTTGACCATAGAGATCATCATACAAGGATAAATATCATCTTCAACATAAGAATCATGAAGCGTTAAACGTTTGAAATCGTAAGTATCATCAGGTTGATCCTGAGATTCAACAAAATTTACCATTCGTTGTGAATTCAACAATCTACAATTGCGTTTGATATGACCTTTACGCTTACAATGGTTACATATCAAATTTGCATGTATGCATGCATGCAATTAGATCCCGAGTTGTACCTGTCCGTTTCCGAGTTGTACCTGCCCGTTTCCGAGTTGTACCTGCCGCGAGAATTGTTTCGATAATAGGAACTGTTTCGTTGATATTTATCCCAACTGCGACTTCGGCTTCGATTTCCGTTTCTGTCCCTAAATCTAACTGATAATCTACCTTGCCTGCCAGTTTCATCGCCATAATCATCTGATCGTCTGCCTAAGCGATGCCTCACCGAATAAACTTTTCCACCTTCATCACCTAGAAACTTCGCCCTGAGGTTTGCCAACTCACTGCGCACTACCATTTTCTCAACTTCCTCCAATGATAAACCGTCCTGCATTAATAATTTCTTCTTGAGATCCTCACCTCGCAAACCAAGAATAATTCGGTCCTTTATGGCTTCGTCTTTGTGATTTCCAAACTTACAGGTTTCTCCCAAAAGTTTCACAGCTAAAATATAGTTTTCTGCCGACTCGTCTATACCTTGGATTCTATTGTGAAATTTATATCTATTCATCATATTTGGTTCCTCCTTATCCAACCGTTCACGCAACTTACTTATCATGTCAGTGTACTCTATTGTGCTTAAATCTTTTCCCGGGTAGAGCAATTTCAATTCTTCAAATATCACTGGACCACTTAAGGTGATGAAAAGGCTCCGTTTAGTTTCATCTTTAACATTATTCAAATGATACATGAAACCCATACGCTCCATGTAATCGGAGAAACTAGACCCTTTAACATAATAATCAACAGTACCGATTAAAGACATGGTGATGTGAAATGAATCTTGAGAAAGGAAAAAAAAATGATAAAATAGCATGGAACGACTTACGTGACCTTAGCTCTTACTCAGATAGTGGGTATCCTCTCCTCTCCGTAACCAAACTGGATGACCTTCCGATAATGAACAATTATATGCTGTCGGACCGCTCTTTGCCACCAGTAACTCAGTCTGGCTGCCTCTCACCAATGCTCCACAGGAACACCAATACACTGCCTGATTCTTCTCACTGCTCTGTCGCTCACTAGCAACTCGCTATGACTGCTTCTAGCCGGTTTTTACGCAGGATCCCACTTAGATCTCACCGAACTACTGTGGCTGGAACTCGCTATATCCACGCTTAATGATCTTTGTTCTTTTCACGCCCCGTTTTCCAACTTTTGGTTTTCACGATTAGCTTCAAAACATCGTCGAAAGATATGACGGATCTTCACCGGCGAACTATGCGTTGCCTGCACTTTTGAAGCTCAATCGAATTACAATGAACACCGGCGTTACTGACCAAACGACAAAGGCTACACAATTCTATTCTTTTCAAAGCTACTTAGCTTCAAAATGGAGGACTGTGAAATAGATATGTATCACAAAAGAATATACACAATAGCAACCTATAAAAGTATTCTGGTACACCGTTCATGAATTTGCAATATCTTCTGGTATTTAAATTCTTCACTATCTATTTGCTGCAAGTTTTCACCATCTAGATTAGCCTTATATCTGACTAATTAGAGAGAATCTTAGGCGTACTCCACAGAATCCGCGAAACGTGATCCTCCGTCTATGACCTCTGCCACACACGAGTTCAACTTCTGGAACTACAACTTTGCACACCAAGCTATTCTTTATTATTATATCTCTATATATATTTTTTTTTCCTCGTCGCCACTGAAAAGTAAGCTAATTCTTTTACTAGAGTAAATACACGTTTACAGAGTTAATCTTTAAAACAAAACTCTCAGTCTTCTTTATTGATAACCCCTTTTTATATGGTTTCAGATCTCATCGACGTATGTCGATTATAACGTAGTGTACAATCGTGTCTCTTCGTTTGTATAGCAATCGTGCTTATCGTTTTTAAGTGGAACTGGTCGTTAAGTGGAATCGCAAAAGATATAACAGTAAGGCCTGACGGAAACCCCCTAGCTTTACCGAGGGCCATAGTGCACAGTTTAATTTAGAGTCCACCGTTGGCACATGTACGGTAATTCAGCCGCCCCTAACAAGAGGATTGGCATTGCATTGACATTTCCTCAAATGCAGTGCTAAATAAATTGGTTTAAGCTACACAGTTCACTCAATGGAGAGATGGAAAGATCAATTTGAAAGATTTCAAAAATCTTGTTTCTAACCTGTACAAACATCGGAGGCTAACAAGTTATAGCCTTGAACCAATATTTCAAAACGATGAAATTATCAAATCACGTTTAAGAAAACATATTTCATGGACGACCGATTATCAGGTTAGACTTCATCTTAAAGTACCACATATTCTTTTTCTGTCCCGACCAATTGAAACAACTATAGAAATATGATCTGATGGAAAAACAACTAAACACATGGGGAAAACAAATTTGGGCAAATAAGGTAAAAGGATTATTGATCACTCATAAAGAGCATAACGCGCACATGTTTAAAACTATGTTTATATTGTGCATGAACAAGAGCATAATTGCCGAGGTTTTTTGTTTTCCTCTGTTCGGGACATAAACCACTGAGACCAGTAATTTGATCTATTGTAGTATATCCCGTGTCCTTTGTTTAGTGCATGTCGATTTACCTCATCACTATTGAGAAATGATGAGGTATTCGGTGTTGTTACAGTTGTCATTGTTTGTTTTGTTGGCAATGAATCAAATTTTATTGAAAGTTTCCGCTATTTAAACCCTTTGAGGAGTGAGAGCACTCTTCAAAGGCGCGCCCCTTTATCAGTCAAAATCAGATTCATTGCAAAGAAAACAAACTATGACTCCGATACTGACCATGCATCAGAACCCTAGTCATAACCAATTCAAACTATAGAACATCAAATAGACAATGAGAATTCACATAAATGAAGACTAACCATGTTTTGCTTATTCTTAGCTCATCCTCGCACAATTGCAAAACGAGTATTGTCACTTTTCATAAGACATAAAATGTAATAAGGACTAAAATATGTTCCTTTGACTACAAATAACAAATATGTTCCCTAGTTTGAATTAATTCGGACTAGGGTTCGGTGGTAGATCTGATACCCCGTAACGCACCACGAAAAGGTGATCTACCAGCGTTACGGGTCCACTACCGAGGTTTATTTATTTATTTATTTATTTATTTATTTATTTAATCATCTCAGTTCATCGGACTTATTGTCTACATGATACAAACTTAAAACTAAAACAAACGAGCATTACAAATACGAGCCAAAAAGTGAGCTGAAGATTCGCCAAATTCAAACAATTCTTCGACAGTCGTAAACGCTCGCATCATAGCTGTTAGAGGTTCGTTGTTTCCAAACGCTGTTCGATAGAATCGTGGTTGAAGAAGAGTACCACTCCGTAATGCTCTTGGAGGAACTCGGATGTTCAGTTGAGAGAGAAGCCAGGAGCAGTCGACCTCTCCATTCAAAAGTTTAGCAACAAAAACCGCTTGTTGATTTTTCCGTCGGCGTTCCAGAGTATGCAATTGCAGCAGATTGCAGCGATCTGAATACGGCGGGAGATTTTGCGGATCACGCCATCGTAGATTACGCAATGCCATCCGGATAAACCTGCGCTGTATTGTTTCTATCCTCAAGCTCCAAGTCAATTGATAAGGAAGCCAGACCAAGGTGGCATTTTCTAGGATCGGTTCTAGGAGAGCTTTCAGGCAGTACGGGTCAGTGAAGTCTCTTGAGATTTTTGACACAAACCCTAGCTGGCGATTAGCCTTAGAAATCACAGCAGAGCGGTGGAGGTTAAACGATAATTTATGATCCAGTAACACCCCTAAATCGCTAAACTGGTCGGTTCTATGTAGAACGACGCCGTTGATGGTATAGTCGAAAACAATCGGCTGCTTGATGCGGTAATATGACATTACCATACACTTTGGAATGCTGATCATAAGTTTATTCCGACGGCACCAATCAGTGAATCGATCCAATAATAATTGAAGACGACTACAATCCTCGGCAGTCCGTACCACAAAAAACAGCTTTAGGTCATCAGCATACGCAAGCCTGCAGCCATCTCCTAGTAGAAGCAAGACGTCGTTGAAGTATAGAACAAACAGCAGCGGTCCAAGGTTGCTACCCCGTGGAACACCTGACGAGTTCGTAAAGAAACAGGAAGTTCTTGTATCAAGTTTTACTCTCAGAGCCCTGTCTGTTAAATACGAGCACAGCCATGATGTCAATCTTTCCGATGTGCCGAGTTTTGAAAGCTTCGCCAGCAGAATTTCATGGTTGATTGTATCAAACGCTGCTTTTAGATCAGTATAGACGACGTCTACTTGTGCCCCTTTCTCCAATTGATCAAAACAGGTCGTGGTAAAATCTAGGAGATTGGTTGTAACCGAACGTCCAGGCATGAAACCATGTTGGTCGCCAGAGATGTAGCATTTGGTGCGCTCGAGAATGAAACCACTCACTATTATCTCAAACAATTTAGAGGCAGCTGAGAGATTAGTGATTCCCCGGTAGTTTTTAACGTCACGTTTGTCTCCTTTCTTGTGTGCCGGAACCATCAAAGACTCTTTCCAGACTGCGGGAAATTTCGATTCGGCAAAAGATTTGTTGAAGATCCTGCAGCGCGGCTCGACAAGAGCTCCATTGGTGCGACAATATACTGAAGACGGAATACCATCTGGTCCAGGCGAGAATGTACATTTTATTTTCTTGATGGCATTATTTACCATCAAACCAAAAATATCCACGTCTACAAGGTTCGATGGAACGTCCAAAACAGCGGAGTTAAGTTCACTCGGGTTAATACTTTCCGCAGCAAACACTGACGAAAAATGAGTAGAAAAAAAATCACATTTTTCCTTACTTATAGACGTCTCAACATCATTCAAAAACACGCTAGCTGGCATAGTAGTATTTTTCCTTTTTGAATTTACATAGCTCCAAAAACTGTTTGGGTTTCGTCTTAAGTGAGTTTGTACCCGTAAAACGTAAGATTTGTAGAGTGACGAGTTAAGTTTACGGTACTGATTACATGCCAAGTGAAAACTACGCTTATTTGCTAGGGAACGGTATCGCCGGAGTTTACGCTGCGAAGCATTTCGTGTTCGTTTTAGGTTTCGTAGCAAAGCAGAGCTCCATGGAGGAGAAACAGCGGGACGACGATAAGGAACATTCGTGTCTATCCAATCATTTAGTACAGCGCACAACATTTCAGCCATTTCATCAGCATTTAATCCAGCAAAAAGAACATCCCAGTCAATAGCAGAAAGAAAATCCCAAAGAGCATCGAAGTCAATTTTGTTATAGTCTAACGCCAGCACAACATTCTCATTCACACCATGCGATGGTACATCGTCATCAACTAAAGATGGTACACAGACAACCAGTGGCGGGTGATGAAGGTCAATTGGTAAGAGTGGTGAAACAGAACACGAGATTTAAACAGGAAGATCCGTTGGGCTAAAGAACAAATCGAGAATGCGTCCTAGATGGTTGTGCACGAGATTTCTTTGATGCATGTTGAAGAAATCCATACCGTCAACCAATATCGTGCTAGCCCTCGATGAAGATATAGAGCTCACTGGTTGAATCTGGCCATCAGAATAATTCCAGCAGACAATCGTTGTCAGAGCCTCTGTTAACAAGCTCATGGATCGACTCAATATGCCCGGCCAATGTACTGAGATCCTTACTTTTGTTCGGAGGAACATAAATGGCACAAAGCAATAGTCGTTTGGAACCAATCTTCATCGACACACATACCTGTTCTAACGTTTCTCCACTGGACACTTCAACACTGCTACTGATAAACCGATGATGCAAAACGACCCGTCTGAATTAAAATGATGACGTCAAAATTGCAATCCATAGTATTGCAGTAAAACTCATCGATCTTGGTCCGCAGCCCACGGACGTTTTGGTAGTAAAACCATAAGCTACTATGCTCGGTGCGTCCACGTGTTCTTCTCTCAAGCTGTACTTGTTGAGGTGCGTCAGGAATCCGTGGAAAATGTCTGGAAACGGTGGGCGAATCAGATTTTGGTGATTGCTGATAGATCAGCGGTAGTTACCCAGAAAACCAACAAATGATGCTTGGGAACCACATCCTCAATGTGTAAAAACTGGTGATGCCAAACTCAAGCACCCGTTCCACCCGAGAGCAGGTCAAATAAAAAATATGGTAGGAATTTGTTGACACGATACACGCTTTATTGGAAGCCAAAAAATCTTCTGCAATTCAATGGGAAATCACAAGCATATTGGATAAAAGTGTTGAATTGGCAACACGGTTCATTAAACGGTATACTGATTTTGTGCGATGTCTAATGATATATTGAAGTATTAGTACTGATTTCCGGTTTCATCCGGTTTAAACCAATAACAATTCAAGTCTTAATGTGGTTTTAGAGCACACTTAAAGACTAAACCATGGTCTTCAGAACCCTCATAAAATCAAAATTGTTACTTGGGAAGAATGCTATTGAGGCCACTCACTAGTTTGGCCACTGTGATGGTGGTTCTTAATTAAGAAAATAAGGTTTCTTTTTAATAGTGCTTGAAAGCCAACAGCAACGATGTCGGGTTCATTCACAAAGAGTGACAAAGCTGTTACAAGATATGACAGCACAGGGAGTGAGTGAACTAATATTATGGATGATTAATTATAATCCAGACCACCAGCCACCAGTGGTGGCCCACCGAACCCGTCAAACAATCAGATCTCACAGCTTTATTGCTCTTTTTTTTTCGTATTCAATCGACCACTCGCACTACCGAACAATAGATATCCGAAACAATAAGTAACGCGCTATGCCCGATAACGCTGCTGCCGGTGGGACAAACGAGCGTGAACTCCCTGGCCGACAAAGAGAGAGAGCCGCAAACACTGGCAATATCCGCTTCCTCTACGATATCTCACGATGCCTGAATGGAGCAAGAAAGAATCCGAAGATTCTTAGAAGGATGAGACCAGGCAGTTACTTACCGACCCAACTGACCACGTTGGTTTGAGCACTTCGAACACCTTCTGCAAGTCACGATGTCCAACCAACCATCAACTTCTCGGCATGATCGGCCACAGATGCGGTGCATCACTAGCGTCAACTCCGGAGCCCCATCTTTACAGGAGATCGAAGCAACTATCCAAAGCATGGAACCCAACAAGGCCCCCGGGTCGGTTGCGTATAAGCAGAGATGCTCAAAGTTGACCCCATGCTGTCTACAGAAATGTTACATCAATTATTCTGTAATATCTGGAACACTGTCACATTAGCGCCTTACTGGAAGCTGGGCGTCTTAGTTAAAGTCCCTAAGAAGGGGAATCTAACTGTGTGCGACAATTGCCGAGGTATCATGTTACTGTGTATTGTTCTGTGACGTGACTTCTCGGCAGCACGCGTAATTACCTGCCAAAAGATCTTGTGTGGACCATTTTGTCACGCTCCGAACCATTCAAGAGCAGGTCAATGAAATCCAAGAGTGTTAAAATATTGAGTCAGTACATTGCAAATTTTGTCACCCTATATTGATATTCATTGACAACTAGCTTTCGACAGACGCAAAGGAGTCCAGGATAAAATCGTCAACCTCATCGATGCGCAGTATGAGGCAAGGATTTATATTACCACCGCTACTGCTCCTCACCGTAATCAATTAGATCATGGGAGATGCTATTGACCGTGTGCCGAACTGTGCGCTGCTTTGGCAGCTTATCACTATGAGGCACCTTAACGGCTTCGATTTGGCTGATGCCGTTGCTTTGTTAGCGAAACGGCGCTCTTATATGCAGAGCAATCTCAACGACCTCGCCGAAAGCTCTGTGGCGGGTCTCACCATCAACGTCAACAAGACTAAATCGTTGGATGTCAATACGGACAATCCTTCCAATTTTACGGTAGCAGGGAAAGCAGTGGAGAACGTCAAAAGCTTCCAATATCTTGGCAGCCAGATAGCGTCAGATGGCGGAACCAAGAACGACAAAGGTGCACGAATCAAGAATGCTAGGGCTTCTTTTGCGAGTTTTAGAAATATATGGATGTCAAACCAGATAAGTCAACGCAACAAAATCCGAACTTTCAACTCAAACGTGAAATCCGTGCTGTTCTACGTAAGCGAGACGTGGTGCGTGGCTCGTGGCGTTGGAGCCTCAATAAGTAAATAAAGGAAGTCGATCGAAATCTGACCTGGTCCCAGGTCAAGGTTAAAGCGAGCAGCCCCCGGGAGGAAGTATTTCACGTTGCCCATATGCAACCCTAGGGATGGTGCAGAAACAGAGCGCCGACACGACCGTTTACAGCCGATGCTTAAAGCAGACTCAGAAATATTAATTTACACAATGCACACATGGTTAAAATGCGGACAGGCATTCAAGGTCGAAGAAAACAAGTCAAATTTGTAGTGACTCTAATAACGTTGGAATCATCTTGCACAGCAGCGCAGCCTAGTCAACCTATTGGTACATTAAATCTCACAGTTTAACTGGCAACTCATTTTTCCCTTACCAATAAATAAATCTATGGCGCCATCTATTGAGTAATTGATTCTTGATATCTTGATGCATGCCACTTTTTTACACAGGTAAACAAGATGAAGTCGAACGTCTGTCTGTGGTTAACATATAATAATATTACTTAAAATCATTAAGAACCTTGTTGATAGCGCGTAATCACATTTGAGTATCGATACACTAAAGATATAAAGCAGAGTTTAAATTAGTGTTAGGAGGAATTATTCATGTGTGACAAGCTTGACCATGGTCCCAGTTTTTGTTTTCAAAACCCACTTTTTAAAGCTATAATTTACGTTCCTTGTCAACAGCAAACAGTTCAGAACATACTTGGTGCTAATAGGCTTCATTAGTAAATCATGTGCTTTAAAAATACATACGGAGCACAAAAGTTAGTTGATTGAATCATGTACAGTTCATAATGCATGTTTCGCAACTCATTATGCAAAATATGCGTTATATAAAATTGAAATAAAATGTAATTATGGCAATGAGAGTGCTTCATGGAAGCTGACATTTTTCAAGTATTGATTTATTGAGCAGGCTTTCAGTTGCAATCATACTTGATTTTCCGCGTTAGCAAACTCCTTGGTGCAGTTTATTTATTTTGTTTATCACGCAATAACCCATATACTACTAAGATTACATGTCCTGTGCATGAAAGTGCATTATTTTTCATAATTTTAATTAATTACAAAGCATACAAAAAACAATCCCGCTGATTCAAAGTTCAATAAACTTATCTTTCAACCTTATCACGAACCCACTTACAGACGCTCCGCTTCACTCCCTCAAGTAGCTTTCCCACCACTACCGATAAATTCGATTTCAACCTACTTAATTGGAAAGATTTCCGATCCATGATATCGATAACCACTACCCCCCACAAGCGACTGCAGTTTACTCTGATTAAAACGAAAAACACGCCATCACACCAATGACTTCTCGGAGCATCAGTTCTGTTTTCTTTCCAATTTCGAGACCACTGTTTGAACAGCATTGCAAAGTTGCAGAAAATCGACCTATTCGTCGTCATCGCGTCGCTCGAATGGTTTGATTTTCCCTCATTTCGGGTGCCAACAAAAGTCGATGCAATAGATGCCTACCTACTGACTTCCACCCTCACCTGCTGTCAGGGTAGTTGGAAGGGAAAATAGGACAACCCACTTCGAAAGCAATTTCCGGAAGCTGCTGGGGTTCGTAACAAGGTACTTTTGCCGTGAACGTTTAAAGAACATACACTCACACACATATATATACACCACGCTTTTCGAAGCGACGGGAGGTTTGGGAAACATTCTGGAATGTGTATCGATTCAATTGAAATGGAGAAAAGAGGTGAGGCGAAATCAAGTGCGCTTTATTTTTGCTGATCTAGGACCTCTTGCTGGCCTTCTCGGTAGAAAAAGGGAAACTGCTAAATGTTCGTCTGCAAAGGAATGGACAAGTTGCTTCAGACGTTGCGACGGTTTGTTGTTACGAAGATTTTCTCTTGAATTTTAGGGGAGATAAACGGACAATTTGTAATTAATTAAAATCTGAATAAATAAAACAACTGTATAACTGTAATATAACGTTATTGCTTATCAAGAGGAATGTTCCGTATGTTGATTTCTGTCTCTCTCACGTTAAATGCTCGAGCAAAAATCTGACCTCCATATAAGTTTCAATAATACTCATGAATTAGAGCATTAGCATGAGCATGATTGACCGCCCGAGGTTGCTACTCCCTTACTTCCAGATCACCTGTTATTACACAGAGAACCAAAAGATGATGCTTGGGACTAGCATACATCATCAATCTGTAAGAACTGGTGATCCCAAACTAAGGCAATACCGGCGGCGGCCTCGCCCGAATGCAGATCAAGAACGGAATGGGTAGGAATATGTTGACGTGACACTCGTTTTATTGGAAGCCGAGAACACCTCTGCACTTCCACGAGAAATCACTGGGATGTTGGATAAAATGGTTGGGTTCGCAGCAGGATCCGTTTTGGTAAACAATGTGCTGAATTCAACCGAGGTTGGCAGCGCATAAGATATTTACCTAGATTCCCGATTTATTCTCGGTACAGCGATGCAGACTAAAGTTATTCACATGTTGGCACCGATTTAAACCAACAGTAAGGATGCTGTTGGGGCCACTCACAAGTGTGGGTGGTGAAAAGAAGAAGACCTTATGCAACTCACAATAATACAATTCGAATACATTTATCAACGAAAAATAAAACCAACAGAATCATTGGTTAACAGGTCCTTAAAAAGAAAGTCGAATTCCACGCCAAATGACCGATAAAAGTCGAATTTTTGAAACTATCATCATCGATGGGAATAAAACATTGCATAGGCTTGCGGTGCAGGATACTGGCCATTTTACACTGATCGAAAAACAAAATTGATTCTTGCGTATGCTTTGACAAAGTCGTAAGTATCTTCGTACACATTTTATTCAAAAACCAAAAAAAATAAATAAATCGCAGCTAGCCGTGCTTCAAAACTGACGTGTTTTGTTTTTGCTGTGTCGTTTTCGCAAAAAAAAAAATCAAACAATAAATCGTAATTTAACTTAACCTAATCGATGATTATTAGCAGTTTTGAAGTTCGATATACTGTCGCCTCGTATCGGGTATTTCGATTATTGGCAGGCTGTGGAGTGAAAAAAGAGAAGACTGGTTCAATGTAGAGAACGGCCATTCGATGGTCAGACAAACGCAAACGAAGACAACGCGTATGCACGCGTGAATGGCTGGCACTTGATTTCAAATGCCATTCACTGCGTGTATACAGAGTTTTGCTATGCAGGCTGCACATCTAACGGTAGGTTTAGCAGCGTTATTTTTTACATTATTTAATGAAATAAATAACGAATCAACGTCGTTTTTGACGTAGGACTACGTCTTTGTTTTCAATACTGGGGTACAGTTTAAAAAAATATCTATTGCGACCGTCACGAAATGTGGTCAGGTTTTGAGCGTTAATATCTCAGTCGTTTTTCCAAACATTTACTACATTTTTGCACCAATTGATCGAAAATATTTCTACGCATCGATTCTCATAATGAAAACTATTGATTTTCAACACTAAACTATTTAAAATAACGCAAAGATAAGGTGGTGTCTTATAATGTCGATTTTTCAGAGTAAATTTACCTAATACACTGTACTTTCTAGCACAGATTTCATATTTAAGTAACGAACGTCTCCTAGGTAGCCACGAAGGTTATCAAACAAGTACAAGTTATCAAACAAGTTAAGTATTTCGGTAGTCGTAGAGCTGTGCAGTGGCGTAGTAGCGCCACTAAATTCGTTCTTTTCATGACGACCAAATCAATTTATTAACTCAAGAGTTTGGTTGATTTTTTCTATTGTGCTGTTTGTAATTCAATTACCGCGTCACGGCTGAACATGGCATTTATTAAACGTCGCGTCCCCGATTATATTATCACAAAACGATGAACAACTAACAAACGAAAGTCTAGAAGGGATAATTCGAGCCAAACTGCAACACATCAGAGACCGACCATGTGGTGGAGTTCGCCATTGTTCGTAGTTATGCATAGCGGATTAGTTGCTGGCAGTGGCTAGCAAATTAGGAAAATTTCTGTTAAGAAAATCATCCGCTAGCGTGCACTAATTAAAACTAATTATTGTGGCACAATGACTAAAGTTCGTCCCCTTTGCCCACATTGCCTTCGTTAGTACCGCCTTCTTTTGTGCAATAGCATCCAACGCCATAACATACCAGCTCTTAGCAGAAATTTTAACTCAGTCTTACAACAGTCGTGGAGCTGTGCAGTGGCTGGTGCAACACAGTTTGCGGCAGCAAGCACCCTGGATGGTGCACTGGCGAGTAGTCGTTGCCCACACTCCCGCTTCACTTTACTCAATTTTGAGTACCGTTGTATGCTATCTCTTCTTCTCTCTCGGATATGTTACTCAATTTTCGTTAAAAAGTGGATCAACTCGATGTTTGATTAGATCCACTTCTTACGAAAGTTGAGTAACATTTCCGTGAGAGAAAAAGATATAGATATAGCAATAATTGTTCTCAAAAATTGAGTGAAGTGAAGCGGGAGTGCATAGAGCCGTTGATACAGTTGGCTGTTGGTGCCGATGCACCCGTCAACCTCGCTGAGAGAGACATGGCTACTGAAGCCTACGAGCTGGCGGGAAAAAGCCACCCGTGACCAGACAAACAACCCTAGGGGAATCGCAAACTATTTCTCCCTCGTCAATTAAATCCGTCCTTTTCAGGACGACCAAATCAGTTTATTAACTAAAGAGTTTGTTTAGTTGAATTTTTCTTTTGTCGGTTTGTAGTTCAATTACCGCGTCACGGCTGAAAATAGCATTCATTAAACGCCGCGTCCCGAAGTATATCATAAAACCGTTGAACAACAATCGAACGAAATTTTAGAAGGGATAATTCGAGCCGAATTGTGACACGTCAATGACCGACTATGTGGTTTAGTTCGTTTTAGTTCCTAGTTATGCATAACGGATTAGTTGCTGGCAGTGGCTAGCAAATTAGGAAAATTTCTGTTAAGAAAATCATCTTGCACTTATGCACTTATTAAAACTAATTATGTGGCGCACTAACTGAAGTTCGTTCCCTTTGATGCAATTAGTATCACATTGACTTCGTTGAATGAAAATTTGATTCAGTCGTACGGTAGTTGTAGTGCTGTGCAGAGCAAAATGTGCTGTAGCAGCGCAGTAGGCGTGCGACCACTCTGGAGGCGGCTCTGGTGAGCATTCGTTACCCAGAGAGGTTGGGGCAGTTGGCTGTTTGGGTCAATGCTCCCGTCAACATCGCTGCGAGGAATAAGACTGCGGAAGCCTACGAGTTGATGGAAAAATGCCGCCCGTGACAACAACGGGACAAGAATCAGCCCACGTCACCTGCAGATGGCCACCCGCACCGACGAGGAGCTGAACCAAGAATACCAAGAAGAAACCCCAAGTTCAACCGTGAACAATGTTTCTCCCCCATCAACTATATCCTTCCTTTTCAGTACGACCAAATCAGTTTGCTTATTGAAGAGTTTGTTTGGTTGAATATTTCTTTTGTGCTGTTTGAAATTTCATTCATTCGATAGGAATCAAATAATTTTGAGAATGTCCAACTAAAATGTCGGAGCATACATATGGCTGCAAAGTATGTGGTTCTACCATCGTAGAAAATACAACTAGGGCCGTATCATTATTAAAACCAAACGGTCCTTTTTAGGGCCACCAAATGCAATCTGAAGAGCTAACAATATAATTTTCTTACATATTCACTTCCCAATACTGTTCTATCGTTCATTTAGCACTATTTCGACCCAGACGTCTATCGGCAATAATAGAATTTGAATTCCCAAACAGACCACAACCATCTACAGCGCAATAAGGATAATGATTTTCAGGTGGTCGATCATATCAACACAATCTGCACTTATGATGCATTCTCGCTTCACCATCTCGGAAGGCAAACAGTGAAGCATTTTAACCCGATACTGTCGTTTCCTCCAAAGCATTGAGCATTATGAACAGCTTCGTAAATGACATTTCCGAGCGGATTGAGAGCGTAGCTGCCCGACTAACTTAACATTAGCGGATGGCCCTGACGTCTCTGGAAATTCAAACCGCCTATCTCTGGAAATTCAAATGCTGCCGAGAGAGCTAGCCAAACACGAGGTTTTAGAGCGAACCGAAGCCATGATCAAGTAAACCAGCTTCATGGCGAAATAAGGCGGTGTTAGTAGCTGTTCCCTCGAACCCAAAATGGCCCTTTTCAGGGCCAACAAAACAACTGGAAAAGAAAGTTGACATGTGTTTGGGAATGCTGAAAGCTGGGTTTCGGGGTGGTTGATTGAAGTGTTTTAGCCCATTGGGTTCTTCAGCTTTGTTTAATGTTATGTTTTTGATGTGTTTAAAGTGTTTATGTTTTACATGAAATTTTCAGTTCAGCCCTTGGGGCATTGTTTGTTAAAAATTGATAACCTATGTATGAATTTAGATACCAAGACAGGCTATATCAAATATTTACGGTTGTAGTGCGAAATGTTTAGTGTATGGGAATTCGATATCGAACGAAACAAATTTCAGCCACTCTTTAAACAATCAAGCGATCTAGATTGCACAATGCTTCGTAGTCCTACGTCAACTTTGCGTACAACCCCATTGGGCTGTCCCTTCTAGTTTTTCCTTCTTATTTTTACGAATAGACAAGGTAGTGTAATTAAAAAAGCGACCATGAGTGAGATCTACCTGATTATAAGTATAAAACAGTTATCCCCCCCTCCCGCTTCACACATTTTATTTAAAACAAAATTAACATGAAAACTATCAACCTCACCTAAGACCAACTCAAACCACCCTAATGAAATTATTTGAGCCAGGATGATGGATTTCAGAAGTAGTTATTTTGAATCTGAAATTCACCCTCTCCAGAATTGTGCAAAACCATTTTGGAAGTTGTCCAAAACTGTATTAAGACCAAGTCCACCGCTTAGTCCACTCGACCAGAATTCTTTTCTATCTCAAGTTATCACCACTGTTGAAAAGGTCAATGCACTAGGTCAATCATTACTGAACTTACACAACCTTAAACCAGTCTATTGTGAGCCCACATTGAGCCTACGATTACGGAGGCAATGGCTAGAGTCACTGAACCATCAACCTCACTGATGAGGCGATAGCTCCCATCAAGCGAACAAGAAACATGAAAGTTGCTAGTGTCGACGGAGTCATCCACTTCAAGTTAAAAACTTGAGTTTTGATTTCTTCCGACTTCTTGCAGCGTTTATCAACTGATGTTGGGAACTAGGCTGCTTTTCATCTTGCTGGCAAATAGCCAAAGTAATATTAACGCACAAACCTAGCAAAGATCCTACCTAAAAGGTATCGCCCGATCAGCCGAAAATCTCAACCGCCTACTGAAGTTCGCAAACCAGAATAACATCTTCCTTCAGAAACAATTTGGGTTTAGGAAACGTCACTCCACCATCCACCAACTGACGCGAGTAGCCAATATCCTCAAATGGAACAGGACCGTTTGAAAGACATCTACCATTGGCATTGTTGGACGTTGAAAAGGCGTTCGTCAATGTCTGGTCTGACACGATGATCTGGTGTTTAGGCTGTATCGATACAACTTCCCGATCTATCATGTTAAGATTATCAAAAACTATCTGTTGAACAGATCATTCCCGGTCATCCTGAACAATTCCTATTATGATATGTTTAACACTGATGCTGGTGTTCCCCGGGGTTGCCGATCAGGCCCTATTCTAATAAACATAAGTAACACAAGTAAGATGTTCCTCCCCTGCCTTGTGGTGGTATTTTGTCGATGTTTGCAGACGACACCTCCATCACCTACAAGAGTTGAGTGATTCGTCCCTAGCAGCACATTTGTGTCATACGAGATAAAATAACTTCAACGTGACTCGATTAAGTCACAGTAGAGTTACTGTAACCATTTATGACAGTTATGTGTCACCTGGGATCTTCTGACTGGAAAACATCCGAACGTCCGGACAATCCAATAGCTGGAAGAGTTGTCAATGCAGCTCAAACCCAGACGATTCTGTTTCCACACTCCAAGTCATCTGGAGTGGCCATGTTGGTCCGGGGAAGTAGTCTTCTTCTTTTTCTTTTGTTTTAGAGGGTCTATAACCCTTCGCGTCTTTCGTCCCTTAAAACCACAAAATATGTGTTCACAAAACTTCAACTAACGTTTGCATCTAAAAAAATTGACAAAAATTGCCGATTTTTGATGGGTTTACCTTCATCCGCACTGAAATAACTTACCATGTAGCATCAATCATTGTTAACCATGATTCAGGAGACAAAATTTGACACCTTTATCAGTTGAACTCTAACCGTGATTGGAAAAACAGTGAAGCAACTCCGCCGCGTCGAAAAAGGACAACGTGCGGCCCTTAGTGGATGCCGGATACGCCCGTTCCGGCATCTACAACACCTTGGCACTATTAGACAACAATCAGAGCATCAAAAGAAAGCCCGGCTCCAGACGGCCAACTCTGAGCGACAAGAATCTCCAAAGAATGCTGAAGAGGAAGACCGAGGGAAAAGTGGCTACATCGCTGCGTGCGGTTGACCGGGAGGTCGATTCAACCGGCCAAACAGTGAAAAAGTACCTGGCGAACATGAACATACATGTAAGGAAGCGAAAACCGCGTCCACTGGATTCGGAGCTGCAGGCAATGACGCAGCGAAAGTAGCTGAGTAAGATCGTCAACTCGCATTTTCCGGCGAATTGCGACGTGGTGGTGGTGATGGACTACACGACCTATCTCACCCTGGATGGCAACGACTGGTAGGGCACTTCGTAGTTTACTTCCCTCACGAAGGAAGTGAGCTCCGAGGTGAAGTTCATTTCACACACCAAGTTCCCCAAGAAGGTGCTGATGTGGCTGACAATCAGCGAGAAGGAGATGTCAATAGTACGAAATGTTTGCCGGAAGTCGCGTCGTTCATCAAGAAATACCGGACGAAGACGAAGACGCGGTGTTTTATCACCATCCGAAAAAAAAAAATCCATTTTTTTATGCAAATGTTAAATGTAATACTTTGTTAAGACCTCTGTATCCGAAGATCAACAGAAAGGCCACTCTTTCAACAAAGAAAAAACATGCAGTTCACATGAAAATCATTCCTCCCGAGGTCGAGTACGGTTTTCCAACCTGGGAGAGTTGTGCCAATTACCACCATCAGAAACTACTATATAGCAGGAATACCCAAATATTAGGTATTGTCAGGTATTCTCAGGTATCCGAAATAACAAGTTTTCTTATTCGAGATATATTTTGCTTGCTATTCTTAGTTATTTTGTATAGGTGTTTTACCTCAGAATCTGAGCTATTTAATACCAATGCCAGTTACCAAGATCAAAATGAGGTATTCATATGTTGTTGTTCTACTCGGGTACAGGTAGTTCAGAACAACCTCCTTCAGATGATTCCGATTTGTCCGGATAAATTAGGAGTTTTGATATCCATCGCTGGACTAGTCTACTACCTATTGCCAAGAGAAATTATATAATCCTGGAAATGTTCAGAGAATGCTGCTTGAGGTCACCCCATCCGGTTATCAGACAGTTTGTTATCTAGATTTAAGTAATTGTAGTTGGGTAGGTTATCAAATTTTTCAAATTCAATACACTCCCACAGGGAAAACCATACCATATGCAACCACTCAATTAAAACTAAAACATAATTATTTAACATGTAGAGCCTCTAGTAAATGACTTGCAATGTCAAAAAAAAAAGAAAGAAAAAATATGTAAATGAAAACAAACAATATGAAGATACATTAAAAATAAATGCTTTGAGGTGCTTCAAATTAAATTCTAAAAAAGAGGCTGTAGGAAGGAGATGATTTTTGATGTCTTTGTTTTGCGACCGTCACAAAAAGTGGTCAGGTTTGGAGCTTCAATATCTTATTTGTTTCTCAAAAAAAATTTCAAATTTTGTGCACCAGTCGATCGGAAATATTTCTACGCATCAATATCATTAAAGAATTTTGTGGATTTCAAGCCACATACTATTGAAAAAATCAAAAACGTTAACCCTTATCTAAAAAAGTATATTAACCCCTTCAAGCCTAGGGGTCATATATAACCTCCATTGGGAAATGGCTGTATAAAAACACAGACTGAATAAAAATGCACACTGGCTTGGACAAATTTGTTTTACATCAATAATTCTGGAAAAATAAAAAAAAAAAACTCATAAGCTTAAGGCTTTGTTGACGACCTAGAACATTCTGAATATGAAGAAGTTCCTTACGATTTACACCATTACCGTTGTTTTAGGATATTGTACATATGCATACTTATTTTTAAATTCTCGTTGATAAACTTTGAATATTTAAGGATCTTTCAGCGATGCTTTTGGTTATCCAAAATGTACTTGAGTTTAGAACTTCAGATCTTCAGTTGTAACAGTAGCTTATAGGGCTACATAAGGTTATGATATGTGTTCAAACATATTAAATGAACCTGATCAACAGTCCCTATTTGATAATTTTATGATTTTCAAGGACATCCAAACTGTTCTGGAGTTCAGAACCTAGGATCTACGGTAGTGTTAACAGCGTTTTGCCATACACAATGTTACCCTACATATTCAGTCATATTCAGTGAACATTTTTTAACGTTAAAAAACATAAGGAGCTGAACAGGGATGATTGAGGTCATCCAAACTATCCATGACTTTAGAACATAAGAGCTTTTTGGCCTGAGCAAAGTTACATTTCATATTGAATCATATTCAGTGAGTATTTTCTTACGTAAAAAAAAACATAAGCAGCTGAACTGGAATGATATAGGTCATCCAAACTGGCCGTGAGCTAAGAATATAAAATCAACAGTTGTAACAGTAGCTTTAAGGGCTATATAAGGATAAGATATGTGTTCAAACATATTCAATGAATCTTTAGGATGGTCAACAATCATAATTTCATAACTTTGTAATTCTCTAGGTAATACAAACTATTCTGGAGCTAAAAACCTGAATTTACGGTAGTAGCAGCTGCTCTTTGTATATGCAAAGTTATGTCAAGTATTTTAGCAATAATCAGTGAATATTTTCGAACGTAAAAATACATAAGAAGATAATCTTGGGTTGGTCTACGTCATCCCAACTGTCCTGGCGTTCATACTTAAGATATACAGTTGTAACAGTTATTTTTAGGAAACTTCCAAGAAATATTCAAACATATTCAATTGATATTGTTAAAAGTCAACAAACATCCTTGAGATCTTATCATAGAACCTACAGTTGTAAAAAAGGTTTCTGGACTTTACAAAGCAACGATGTGTATTGAAGCATATTCGTTGAATATCTTGGAAGAACAACAGACATTATGAGATAACCTTTGGAAGTTATCCAAACTATCCGGAAGTTCTAAATTTAAAATCTACAGCTTTAACCATAGTTTAATGGACTAAACAAAATAACAATTTATATTCGACCAAATTAAGTGAGTCTACTGGAAGATAAACATTTATAATGAGATACCTTGGGATGCACTAGGTCACCAAAACTGTCCTTGAGTTCCGCAATTAGGATCTACTGTCGTAACAGTAGCTTTACAACCCATAGAAGATTAATCTTCTGTTAGGTCACCTGTCCTTATCAGATTACTTTGGGATGCTCAAGTTCATAAACGCCGACCTTGGGTTCAGAACTTAAGATATACAGTAGTAACCGTAGCCTTTTGGTAACCGTTGCTACGATAAAAATTCAAACTTATTCAATGAATATTTTGATACGTCCATGTCTGTAAAGGTGAACCTTGTTAGTTTCAGGTCGTTCTAATTGTCCTCAAAACGTTTGGTCTACAATTGTAGCAGTAGCTGTATGGACTAAACAAAGTGAAGTTAGTTTGTTTGGCATAGAATATCCCAAGATTAACTAAAGATCTTTGAATATCTATCATATCATTTTATAATGGCAAATCTAGTGTTACAATTGTAGATCTTAAGTTGTGAACTGCAGGACAGCTTAGACAACCTAGCAGATCTTAATAAATATTTCCGACTTTTTTTCAATCTAATCGAATTTATTGAACATTGAATCAATTTGAATACATTAAATTGTTTGCATAATAACACTTGAAATTTTTTTGGTTTGATACGATTCTTCAAAAAATATTGCGTTGCACAATTAAAATGGCTTGTATTTAGTTGCGTAGTCCTACATCGTATTTCGAACAACTCCATGGAGTTGTACCTTGTAGTTTTTGTTTCAATATTTTTATTTCGAGAAATGACCCGGTCATGAGAAAAGTTGCTCCTGGATTCGTGATTGACCTCGCTAGACCATGGTGACTTGTGTGAAGAAGAGTGATTAATGAAGATGAACTCACAGCTTTCAACTCGATGCGTATGACGCTTTTTTATTTTATGTGGAGATAAATAAATGATTTCAACCTTCAGTAGCAACGCCAATATGTGCGGATACTATAAAAAATAGCAGTGATTGGCTAGTTATCACGAAATTCGTTTCATACTTTGCATGAATAAGGTTGAATTATGGCTTTGCGAAATAACAATTAATGCGAATGTAGCGAAAACTACGTTTATAAGACGAGTGTTAGCGAATCTATGACAAAATATTATCAGTGAAGTTCTGAACACCATTCTTGGAAGAAATAGATAATTAAAATTGGTGATTCCCAACAAAAAAGAAAAGGCTTCTTGTCCAGATAAAAATTTAGAAAGTTTAAGTAAATTTCAATACGCAAGCTTGTCTCAAAGTTTTTTTTTTCCATTTCATCCAGCATTGACAATACCGAACCAGACATGCCACAGAGATGTTGACAGAAACACTGAATTCAAGCTCTCGTGAACGGTACCAAACCTCGAAAACTACGGATAGCCAGGAAGAGTGGTTCGCTCCTCAGCCCTCAGCAGACATTATGTCTCGTTACAGGCTCTTGGGTATAGCTTCTATGACAACTTGAACGTGCACGCTGGTAGTGGTGGTGGTGGTAGTGGTGGTGGAGGCGTAAACAATATACACAATATACCGTCTTCTACAGTTTCGTTCTTTGCCTTGACTAGGGATGTATAGATGGGTGTAATTGGGTAGAAAGACTTCAGGAAAAGCAGGTTGCCAGGCTGCTAATAGTTGCACTTGGAACCCGGAAAGGTAAATACAACTTGCCCGGAAAGGAGTATGGTGGAGTGGAACCTACATTTCAAATAGTGGCAGAAAATTAAAACAGGAAGTTTATCGAACGATGAGAGTCAACAAATAGTTGCTGCATGATGATTCCAGAAGAGTGACATTGCGTTGTGTAGATAGAAGGCATAGGGTTCAGATCTGTATTCCGTGCTTAGTATAACAATCGGCACTTTGCCTTGCTTTTTCGAACGGACAAAAGAGTACAAAATTATATGTGACTATCAAAAATAACTTCTTAATGTATATACCTGGTTAGAGGTGTCGTTTTATTTGAAAATAAATCGTAGACTGTTGTTGTTAACGCTGTTTCTTAATCGCCGTAATATATTTCATTCCATTAATAAAATGTTTTTATGTTTCAATATGCCAGAAACGGGCACTGCATGCCAAAGTATAGGCTACACTATGACGAGTAAATATTTAGTGCAAGGGTCTGCCAAGTAAATATTGCTTTGGATCTTGTTGAATGTGTGATTTCCGAAGCAAACCCTTCATGCTGTAGCATTGATGAAACATGTGAATGGGAAAAACTTTTTTGTAAAATATGTTTGACTGACTGAGCAAAATATCAATTTGCTCGGAAACTTTGTTGTGTTAGCTATGCCAAGGTTTACTACTGCGATACCTTGAAGTGAACCATGCAAAACAATAAAATGAATTATAAGTCATTCAATTTAAATGCAAAGCAGTTTTGAAGTATTAAACAGGAATCCGAATGTCCACCCGAGCAGGAACGAATAACTTGATAACTAGCCTTGGTATTTAAGAGCTCGGATTAAGGGGTAAAACACCTAAGCAAAATACCTAAGAATTGCAAGCAAAATATTCTTCGAATACTAAAACTTACCTGGGAATGCATGAGAGGTACTATTTCGGTATTGTCTTACCTCAATTTGGTATTCGCATAACATTGTGGGAACAATTTTATGGTATTATCCTCAGGTATTTTACCTCTTAATCTGAGCTCCTAAATACCAAGGCCAGTTATCAAGTTATTCAATCCTTGAAGACGACCGACCCCGCGAACGCAAGGATGATGAGCATTCAATTCGGGACGTTATGTCTTCAAGATAATGAAGGCGCCTAACCGAATCGATAAAAAGACTAGAGTGGCCAAATCCCGCGCCAAGAAACTGTCTTGCACGTGGTAGATGCAGCCGAAATGCATCATAATGGACGACAAGACGTACATTAGAGCGGACGCCAAGCAGATCCCCAGCTTGGAGTTTCCCGTCAGCCAGTCAGTCGTCAAATTTGCCGAGAAGCAAATGGTGTGGCAGGCGTTCTGTGGGTGCGGAATATTCAGCAAGCCCTACATAAAGACCCGGGAAGACCGACGGGTCCACGGGTCGCGGATGGTGGGGTTCCATTAGATGTGATAGACAGCTACTGAATACACGAATAAGTAGCCCCGGACGAGCGGTGGGGACTGTTTAGGATGTGAGGGGACTGAGCAGTTGTTGGACTCTGCTGAGTTTCTTCCAAAAACCCACAAATATCCGAAAGCAGCCCTGACAAAAGCGAGCCACCCTGCTTTTTAAAAATAGGGGTAAAATTCAAAGCCTTCACCCATTTGAGCGCCTGTTCTCCATGTTAGGGGCGGTTCAAAATAGCGTCTGTTCACCATGTTAGGAGCGGTTGAGTCACCGTCTTGTTAGTGCGCCTAGGACTCTAAAAACAAAAGCCGAAAATTCTGGTGGTACTTGGGACTGTTAAACAGCAGCATCACGATGGTCCTCCTGCGAGATAGCGGGGTTGGTTGTGAGCCTTGGGAGCCAACGCCATTAAAAAGGAATTGCAACGAATGATACACAAGGAAGAAATTCGAACCGGAACAATCGGCATGGACCAAGGCAACGGAAACGGACTAACGATTGGAATCTCGGGACGTGAAACTGCCGATCTCTCAATTTCCTTGGAAGTACTCGCGTGCATTCCGACGAATTCAAGAACCGCAAGTTCGACATCGTAGCGGTGTAAGAGGTGTGCTGCAAAGGATCTACGGTGCGTACGTTTCTGGATGGTCATACCATCTACCAGAGCTGCGGCAATACACAGGAGCTGGGAAGTTTTCATCGGGATGGGTGAGATGCAGAAGCAGGTGATCGGATGGTGGCCGATCAATCCCCAAATGTGCAGGTTGAGGATCAAGGGCCGGTTCTTCAACATCAGCATCGTGAGCGTGAATACGACCGCTGCCTAAACCATGATATCAAAACCATCATCAGCGATTTCAACGCTCAGGTTGGCCAGGAGGAAGAGTTTAAACCAGTGATTGGAAAGTTCAGCGCACACCACCAGCTGTCCAACGAAAACGGCCCTCGACTTATCGACTTCACCGCCTCCAAAAACATGGCCGTACGTAGTACCTTCTTCCAGCACAGCCTTCCACATCGGTATACCTGGAGGTCACTGAATCAAACGGAATCACAAATCGACCACGTTTTGATAGATGGTCGGCACTTCTCAGACATCATCGACGTCAGAACCTACCGAGGCGCTAACATCGACTCGGACCGCTACCTAGTGATGGTTAAGATACGCTCAAAACTCTCCGTAGTGAACAACTTTCGGTACTGACGGCCGCCATTGTTCAATCTTGCACGACTGATGCAACCTGACGTCACCGCAAGCTACGCGGGTACTTATGCTGCGTCCAGCTAGCCATCATAGTATGGAACGATATAGACAGAAGTGGTGACAGCAGACCCAACTCTTTCGGGAGAAAAAGCGCTGCCAAGAGGAGGAGGAGTGTGAGCAACTAGAACAGCTGCACCACTCACATAACACGCAAAAGTTCTACCAGAAACTCAACGCATCCCGCAGAGGCTTCGTGCCGCGAGCCGAAATGTGTCGGGACAATGATGGGAGATCCCTGACGGACAATCGAGAGGTGACAGAAAGGTCGAAGCAGCACTTCGATGAACATCTGAATGGAGTACAGGAAGAAGACCAAAACAGCGGTGGAAGAGACGTAGTCGATGCAGTAAGTGACGGAGATGTGCCACCCCCGACGATAGGTGAAGTTAAGGATGCCATCGAGCAGCTAAAAAACAACAAATCGGTTGGATGGATGGAATCGGAGCAGAACTTATCAAGATGGGCCCGGACAAGTTGGCAAACTGCCTGCATCAACTGTTAGTCAGGATTTAAGATACCGAACAGCTACCGGAGGAGTGAAAGGTTGAAGTTATCTGCCCAATCTATAAGAAAGGCAACAAACTGGACTGTGAAAACTATCGTACGATCACTGTTCTTAATGCCGCCTATGAAGTATTATCCCATATCATCTTCCAGCGACTGTCGCAACTAGCAAATAGATTTGTGAGAAGTTATCAGGCCGGCTTCATCGAAGAACGGTCTACAACGGACCAAATCTTCACTTTGTGGCAGATCTTCCAAAAGTGCCGTGAATATAGAGTCCGAACGCATCATCTATTCATCGAATTCAAATCCGCATATGATACAATTAACCGATATTAGCTATGGACGATCATGGACGAGAATAGCTTTCCGGGGAAGCTGACCCGACTTATCAATGCTACGATGGATGGAACCCAGTGCTGTGTGAGGATATCGGGTGGATTATCGGGTTCATTCGAATCCCGCAGGGGGCTTCATTAAGGTGATGGTCTTTCTTGCCTTCTGTTCAACCTTGCTCTTGAAGGTGTTATGTGACGAGAGGCGTTTAACATGCGAGGCACGATTTTCAACAGATCCTGTCAATTTATCTGCTTTGCCGATGACGAGGATATTGTCGGCAGAACATTTGAGGCGATGGCAGAGCAGTACACCAGACTAAAGCACGAAGCAGAGAAGATTGGGTTGATGATAAATACGTCCAAAACGAAGTACATGCTGGCAGGTGCAACTGGGCAGCAGTGTAACGATCAACATCGATGAGTTCGAGGTAGTCGATGAATTTGTCTATCTCGGCTCACATGTTACTACGGACAACAATAACATCAGATTATCAGTGGAGGTCGTGCCTACTATGGGTTCCACAAGCAACTTAGGTCAAACAGACTTAGCTCCCGTACGAAGTGCATCCTGTACAAAACGCTAATAAGACCGGTTGTTCTCCACGGGCATGAGACGTGGCCAATGCTTGAAGGGAACCTGCGAGCACTCGGAGTTTTTGAGCGACGGGTGTTAAGAACCAACTATGGTGGAGTACTGGAGGATGGACTATGGAGGCGAAGGATGAACCATGAGCTCGCGCAACTCGCCGGCAAACCCAGTATTCATAAGGTGGAAAAATCTGGAAGGATACGCTGGGCAGGACATGTTGCGAGAATGCCGGGCAACTATCCTGCAAAAATGGTGTTCGACGGGAATTCGGTTGGTACAAAACGACGTGGGGCGCAACGAGCAACATGGTCAGACCAGGTGAAGCAATACCTAGGGGGTCCAAGGTGCCCAAGGAATTGGAGAGGAGCAGCCACAAATCGGGCATTATGGATGGATATTGTGTATCAGGCTATGTTATAGTATAGTGACGTTATGCCATGTAAATAAAAATAAAAATAAAATAACATAAAGACCAGTACCATCAACGACCAAATATAAAAAGAATAATGCCTCCAGAAGCAGTTGCTGCCCTTCTTCCGGTCCCACGAAGTTGACATTCTTTTTTTTTTGTACCGGAACTTCTCCGAAACATCCAGGTGGAACACGCCAATGAAAAACTCCAGGTCGGGGATCTGCTTAGTGTCCGCTTTAATGTACGTATTGTCGTCCATTATTATGCATTCCGGCTGCAACACCCACTTGCAGCTTTCTTACCATGAAGAAATTACGTCCGATCTGCTTTTTTTTCTATTAAACGGATAAGACGGAAGAATTGACCTTCTTGGCCACGTCCCGAATCAAATGTTTCGGATTGCGCTAGAAGTAATCCCTCACCTTCCTTACATTCACGGGGTCGATCATCTTTGCTTTTCTTCCACTGCCAGTTCGCTTCTGGGTCGTCTGGGTCACCTTAAATGATCTTACCACACGGGACACGGTCGAACTGTCGATTCCCAACTAATTCGTAATCCACCTGTTTTACACAAGAGAAAGTGTTGCATTTTTTTTCGAGTACAGTCGTTATTGGTGTACAAAACTAGAACCAAAAAAAAAATCAAATTTATCCAATACACTCTCAGGTTGCTACTAGCTGTCGGGAAATCTTCGGTCAAAGCATATTACTCCTGAATATAGATGACGATCGATGAAACAGCTTTGAAATAATAATCAAAACATCAAAAAACAAGCAAAATGACAGCTGTAGATCTGTGTGATATGAATTCGCGGATTAAGAAACAAGATCATATCTGTGAGGTGATGGTATCATTAATACATTGTTTTATTTTGAATCAACCAAAGCGCTGCGAGACTACTCACTTGCGCTTAATTGGCCGGCTTGACGTGCCGCAAGAGCTCAGTAGGGACTATCTGTCAAGACCCGAAGCAAAGAGCCAGTTCCATTGTGGTTATAGCACATTAATTAGATTTTCTACCTTAAATATCCACACATTTTTTCAGCATTTCAGTACGGTGAAGCTGATTGGCGTAGCCTTGGCAATGTTGTAAACTTGCAATAGGGAAGTGAGTGGCAGTGACTGAAGATCGTGTTCATGCAGGGTATATTGTCCATTCTTATTTAATTAAAATTTCAGCACGCCTAGGGACATCTTTGCATTTCAGAGCATGGAGCAGCATGACAATTTAATGCTTGTAATGTACAAATTCTATTTCTAAACCTCAAATATTATTCCATGAAAGACTGGCAAGTGATTATAAGCAGTAAAGGATTGTATTTAAATATATGTGTTTAATGGTGTTATGATAGGATATTCCATTTATTTCAGAAATCATAGACCCAGGCTCTTCGATCACGAATACTGCTTTCTTCGACCTATAGAATGGTCTTTTGATTCTCGAAAAATTCTTTTAAATGTTATCTTTGTTGAAGGGACTGATCTACTTTGCTTTTAAGCTTTTCCAGGGTTATTTGATATTATACATATCCATTTTTATTTTGTAGCTACAAACCAGTGGCTGTCAGTTATATTTTGTAAATACGTATATGGGAAGGTCCATTAATTATGTAACGCATTAAGAGGGGAGGGAGGGTTTGTTAAAACGTGACGATCCATACAAAAAAATGGGTGGTCAATATAAAAAATGTGACAATGGGGGGGGGGGGGGTGTTATAAAAAGTCAATTTCCACGTGACGTAATCAATGGACGTTCCCTATTGTATACTTTTACGTAAATTACATACATTAATTCAATAACAAAGGGTTAGTCCAACTATTTGGCTTCGCCGACGACGTTGATATCGCAGCACGTAACTTTGAGACGATGGCGGAAACGTACATCAGACTTAAGGCTGAAGCTAGTAGGATTTGGCTTGTGATTAATGCGCTGAAAACAAAATACATGAAAGGAAGAGGCTCACGAGAAGACAATGTTGGCCTCCTAGCACGAGTTCAGATCGACGGTGATGAAATTGAGGTAGTAGACGAGTTCGTGTATCTGGCCTCATTGGTGACCACCGATAACGACACCAGCAAAGAAATAAAAAGGCGCATTATGGCTGGCAATCGTGCCTACTTTGGACTCCGAAGGATGCTAAGATCGAACAAAGTTCGCCGAACCACAAAGTTGACCATCTACAAGACATTAATTAGACCGGTAGTTCTCTACGGCCACGAAACATGGACATTGCTAGTGGAGGACCAACGCGTCCTTGGAGTCTTTGAACGGAAAGTGCTGCGTGCTATCTACGGTGGAGTGCAGATGGAAGACGGAACGTAGAGGAGGCGAATGAACCACGAATTGCACCAGTTGCTGGGAGAACGTCCCATCGTACACATCCCAAAAATATTTCGACTACGATGGGCTGGGCATGTCGTAAAAATGTCGAACGACAGCCCTGTGAAAATGGTTCTCGAAAACGAATCAACAGGTACAAGAAGAAGAGGAGCGCAACGAGCAAGGTGGATCGATCAAGTAGAAGGCGACCTGCGGACCCTCCGCAGACAGCGAGGCTGGCGAGTGACAGCCATGGACCGAATAGAATGGAGACAACTTTTATGTACAGCAGAGGAAACACCGGCCTTAGTCTGATTGGTATGTGATGGAAATCGTAAGATCGAGATCAGCGTAGGTCTGATTATCTTCCGACAATCTACAGTGAGTTTGCTAACCCTATTTTTAACAAACCACCAGACGGAAATTCTAATGTGTATTGCTTACTGTTCATTTGCTGTTATAAGAACGATTCGCTGCAAGGAGATTCTCTATCCTTTCCGTGGGTTTCTTTTAAGTGCTTCTGCTTACGTGTTGGCTCTTCATGCAACGGAATAGTGAAGATTATAGGTTTATACAGTTTTATCTTGCCATTCCCCCTAACTGTACGCCATGACAAGTCCTGCAATGGTGGTGGCAACCTCTCACTTCACATCACATCACTTGTAAATCTTTTTCAACTTTCCAAGCATTTCCAAGCTAATTTCAAGCGTGTTACTCACTACTTAGTGTACTACAGTTGTTGAGAGCCTACGATGCTAGGTAGTATGATTGTATTGCATGTTCAATCATATCCTATGCCTAGGGTATCGGAAAAATTTCTTTGCGAAAAATGTCTAGACCAGATTGGAAATCACATCTGCTCCATCCAGCATGGTATTGCTTTGTAGGTTCACCTTTACTGACAAGCTAGCTCGTCAATCCCTTCCAATTTTACTAAAATTTGAGGGACTCCACCTATGACGGAATTGAATGCTAAACGAACCCAAATTTGAATACCGAAACACCTAGAAGACGCAGAAGGATAATGTGTTCGGATACTATATTTGTTGCCAATGTTCAGCTAGGTGAGAGATGGTGAGGGAGAGTCAAGATCTGAGTGGGTGGATTATCCATCTATTGTGTAGAATGAAACCTGGTTGTTTAAAGGAGGTTGAGGAAAGTTTCCCACCGAATGCGAAAGACCACCTGTTTTCTGGCATGTTACCTTTGTTGACTAATCTAGCTTTAGTGACTTTAATGATCACAGAAATTAAAAAGAATTAGCTACAAAATGCTTCAGAACATTTTCAAGTATTGTCAGTAGTCAATCGCACGGATCGATATTGCCATGGAAAACCCAACTAACCCGTTGAAATAAGTATACCGCTATCTGGCACAATAACGGCTTTGGTGGAAGATTTACAACCGATTTTCAAATTCCTGCCACTTTGTCACCAAATGCGTACGTGGCATCCATCCACATTGCTCTCCATACATATCTCGCGACTAAATCCGATTTCCCCAACGCTATTACAGAATGAAACCTCAGCTGTATTCCCTGGAAGCTTTCTACCACCAGTCATGGCAAACGGAGCACACCGAGTTTTTTTTCCTCCATGGTCGTGAAATGCAGATAGAAACCCATGTAGTTGAAATATTTATATTCCCCTCGGTGGGATGCCAAACATCCCCACATATGAGCAAACCGAACGACAAACGAGAAAAGGAAGAACTGAGCAAGCTACACCAAGCACTAGATTTCCACCGTTGTGCATTAGCGCAGTGACTTTGCTTCCGCCACCGCAACCGGTGTGACGTCTAAAAATCTAGACAAGAGGGGAAACTTGCGAACATTTTTTTTATCCTGCTCACCTACAATCCAACAAACATACAGAAGGTGATGGCTTGCAAAATGTATCACGTTTAAAAGCTTTTTCACAGCAGCGGAACTAGATTTTTTTTGGCTTCTCATTCTTCTTACAGAAGTCTCTATCAAACGATCTGAGTGCTGCTGGTTGGGAAGGCGCTTGGTGGAAGCAGCGAAAAGCTATTGGATCCTGGCACGATATGCTGCCAACTACAGGCACATACCTTCCCACCTGCAACAATGGCAACGAATGGCCCTGTGTCTGTGTCCACCCGAGGGATTGACTTGGGTGGAAAAGCCATAAAATTCGCTGACTTGATCATTTATTGTATTCAGGAAGTGAATTCTTAAATTAAGCTGTTTGACAAGCGGCTTTTGTGCTGCTGGCGAACAATGGACAAAGCAAAGTTGTGTGACGGCACAGGTCTTTCGAGTTATTTTAAGGTTACAGATTTTTCCAACAATCATACCAATCAACCGAGCTAGAAACATATTGTTACGTAATATGGTAGAGAATAATTGATACTTTTATGACGTATCAAAAAATCTCTAAAAATAGCAATGATTTCAGTATAGCAACTCGGTACTTAAATTTACTTCAATTGACATTTACAGTTGCTTTATTCAAACATCATCTTTTCATAGACAAATTTCATATTACGCTTCATTTGACTATGTTTGAAAGTTCACTGATATTTTTAGTAGTCCAAAACCGTTCTAAAATTGATCCCTGGCCTTAAGATCGATAAGCTGTCGACGACTTTTGTTGCTTTAAAGGGCGGTAAGGATCTAGACAAGGCGAATTTCGTCACCCCATCCGTAAGAATCGTCGTATAATATATTGTATTCAACGAGAGATAAATTTTTATTAGGGTACCTCATATTTTTTCAGTGGTTTAAATTATGACTTATCTTATGGATAAGTCATTGAATTTATTGGCCATATTGAACAATAAATTTGACTGTCTTAGGATGTTTGTGAAATTTCTGCTTCATAGTAGACCAATAATTTTAGATTGGATTCTACTCTGGGATTTTTTGAGAATTAAAGGGTGAACACGAAATTATTGCAACATAGTAAATTTACTGTTAAATCTCGTGTAATCTCAAATATCGGATAAACACGTAAAATTCTCCACACTTTCGCTTCACGCCATGCATAAGAGTTTATACAGTCGTATACGGTATCTTTTTTCCCATTTTTTATCCACTTGTTACACATGGCATTTGAATCCACTTCCTTCTCCTTGCTCTTTATGAGTTCCCGCTTCATCATGGCCCAATATGTTTGGATTTGACGTAATTTAGAGCAGTGTGTTCGAGGACACAATGCGCCGAATTATTATCATACCATTGCAGTACGCTTTTCGAATAGTGACATGAAGCTTTATGCGGCCATAATGGTAGTTTTTCATTGTGTTGCTCCCAAAACGGGAAAACCCGTTTTGAAATTTTTTACGTCGAACCTGACTTGAACGTAGCTGCAGCTGCGCTCGGGATCGATGTAGCAATAAACTTTAATTCCATCCTTCAAAGGACGTGGATATAGATGACCATTCGTCAACTTGCTATTTTGTTCAATTGTCGGGGCCATTGTAGGGCAATAATGGAGCAGAGCAAGCATGCGAAATATAAGATTATCATCTAATACGGATTCAAAAAAAAAAAAACTGTGCAGCACTCGAAAGTGGTAAAAAAAATCATTGTGTCTGAATGACTGTAAATTGTTTTTTTTTTTTTATTTGTCTTCACTGATTGCAAGATGAACTGATTATGCTGCTCAGAAAATGGGTATAAGAGAGAACCAAAACTGTCAATCTTGGATGAACAGCAAGATCTCATGCGGACTAAATGAAATTAATAACAGCAAAGCAAATCAAAAATAAGAATTTTGAAGCTACATGCACACGCAGGGACGTACATCAGAAAACAAAGAAATGAATACCAGTGAACATTTTTGAACTAAAACATATTTTGAAGTGTTTTTTTTAATTGAAATTCAACAATTTTCAACTCTGCTGTTGTAAACTTAACCTTTGACGGTGCCTGTTGTCATGAATACTTCATTTCACTTTCCAGAGGCGCAGATAGCTTGCCAAATGAAGAATTTTGATGTGAATACATGAGCCCCAAATCAGCCTGCCCATTTCAAGAAGAGGATTACTTTTGGGGATAAAAAAAATGTTACTTCTTCTATGTAGTGAATTTTCTTTCAATTCCAGGTTTTGAAGTTGTCGCATGTCTGGCTGTTATTAAAAATAAAAGCCTTTGCATTGTTTCTGTTTATATTCCTTCTAGAGCCTGAATTAACCGAAAATTTCCAGATATTTGTTATGTTCTTTCTGCTCCACGGTTGATTATTGGAAACTTTAACTCTCACGGTACAAGCTGGGGAGAACTGTACGGTGACAACCGGTCTTCCCTGATATATGACCTCTGTGACGAATTCAATATGACAGTTATTTACAAAGGATTTTTTTTTTTTGCTGGTCCATCCTCAATTGACAATAGATTCACCTAACACTTTGTTCAAAGTCATTATCGTTGAATTACACAAAGAATGTGATTCAAAATCCCCACGGTAGTGATCATCTACCCATACAAATTTCGGCTGTCACCGGGTTCAATCCGTTGGAATCCAGCAACGTCGCCGTATGAACCGTTATATCGATTGGACAAAATTCAGGACAGCGATTGATGAAGCCGTAACGACGGTAGAAGAGCTTTCACCGCTGGAGGAACATAACTTTCTTTAAACCTTATCTTAGACAGCACTGTTCAAGCTCAAACTCGACCAGTTTCAGGAACGTCATTTCACAGGAAAATATCTTCTCGATGGTGGAGCCAGCAATGAATCGGAGTTTACCGTAAAAAGTTCGACGCGTTTAAAGTTTTCCGTAACGTTTACATTGAAAAGAGGGGACTATTTTTCGGGTGGTGATAAAAAAATGCTAAGACAGATAATGGTTTTTGATAAATTTCCCATGGAAGGTATTTATTTAAGCTTACTTGCAAAAAAATCTACGCCCTTGCAAGTGGCCATCCGGCAGTTACCCGGAATATTTGCCATGGCAGAAGAAAACATGCGTTTATATATGTTTTTGAATTCCTCCTTCGTTTTATTTATCAATTCCTCGTCAGTTTTCGCGACAAAATTGTTGGAGTAGATCTTACGCTTTAGGTTGGCCCAGAAATTCTCGATGGGGCGCAGCTGGGGGATGTTTGGCGGGTTCGCCTACTTGGGTACCATATCTATATTCAGCCGCTCCATCTCCTCCAACGAGCGCTTCGAGTAGTGGGCCGACGTCAGATCCGGCCAGAATACCGCGTCTTCACCCTTCTGGTATTTATTGATGAATGACACAACTTCCGGCAGGCATTTCATACTATAAAATGCCCCGTTCATGGCCAGTCCGGAGCGAAAGAAGAGCGGCTTTGGCATCCCGTTCTCGCTGATTGTCAGCAACAGCACCACCTCCTTGATAAACTTGGTGTGTGGAATGAACTTCACCCCGGAGCTCATTTCCTTCGTGGGGGAAGTAAAATACGAAGTGCCCTGCCAGCCGTTGCCATCCAGAGTGAGATAGGTCTCGTCGTCCATCACCACCGCCAAGTCGCGATTCGCCGGAAAAATCGAGTTGACCATGCTACTTCATTGCCTGCAGCTCCGAAACCAGTGGACGCGACTTTCGCTTCCTGACATGTATGTTAATGTTCATGTTTTCACTGTTTGGCCGGTTGAAACCACCTCCCGGCCAAGCGCACGCAGCGATGTAACCATTTTTCCCTCGGTCTTCCTCTTCAGCATCCTTTGGAGCTACTTGTCGCTCAGTGTCGTCGATCGTCCGGAACCGGGCTTTCTTTCGATGCTGTAATAGTGCAAAGATTTTGTAAATGTCAGAACGGCTGTATCCGGTGTCCACAAACTGTCCACCCTTCTGAACGGAGTTGCTTCATTGTTTTTGCCATCACGGTTAGAGTTCGACTGATAGAGCTGTCAAATTTTATCTGCTGGCTCATAGGTTACTATGATTGATGTGGCATGGGTAGTTTTGTCAGTGCAGGTGAAGGTATCCCCTAAAAAATCGGTAATGTGTGCATTTTTAATGCAAACGTTAGAATACACGACTCTCGAACGCGAACTTAAGAGCCTCATCTAGGCCAAGAAACGTAACAACTGGCGACAATTTGTGGACAGGTTATCATGTGAAACGTCAATGAACACATTTTTTGGAATACAGCGCGAAGACAGCGTAATAGAACTACGAACAACAAGATCGAGGAGTACTCCGACCAATGGATCCTCGACTTTGCACAAAAAGTTTGTCCAGATTCTCTCTCTGGATCATTCCTCGTGAAACCACGAATTCGGTTTATGAAATTGGCCATCTCTATTCAATTGTAGAACTCTCTTTCACACTTCTTTCGTTTGGCAATACGGCTCCAAAGACTGATAGGAACAAGTTCAACCTGCTTAAGAGCCTCCCAGATGTCGCTAAGAGGGGCGTATGGAACTTGTTTAGTCAGTTTCTGGAACTGGTCAGAGTGCTTTCAAATAAGCTCCACGCTTCTGGATATTCACCATTAATGAACAACTTTTTGTATAATTTGCTGTCAGAGAAACATAAATTCAAATTTGAGGTGAACCGATAACTCATTCTATGTCATTCAAATATCTTGGGTCTGGTTCGATTCAAAGTGCACCTGAAGATCCCACATTGAGTATCTTAAGCAAAAATGTCAGCAAAGGCTCAACGGCTCGGTCGCACATCATCAAACTGGAACGTATTCAGTATCTGTGTCTTCGTATTGCGGTAGGTTGCATGCACTCGACTTATACCATGAGCCTTGAAGTCCTGGTTGGCGTGTTGCCACTCTTGGATTTGTTTACAGAATTATCTCTCCGGCTCCTCACCAGGTGTGAAGTTATGAACCTCTAGGTAATCGAAATCTTTGAGAAGTTTCTTGAGTTGAATCCTCAAACTCGCTTCATCACTTTGTACGCTTTGTACATGACACAGGATGTCAGCCCTTTGCCAAATATTCCCAATCGTGTTTGCTTCTCCGACTTCGGCAGTTCGGTTCATTTTGATTTATCCATGAAGCAGGAGCTTCATGGAATCCCAGAGCATCATCGTCCTATGATGGCTCCGGCGATATTTGCTGCAAAGTTTAGCCAAGTTGATTCCATTAAATTGCCCTTTACTGACGGATCATTGATTGAGGAATCAGCGGGCTTTGGTATATTAAATGAAATTTATAGCGCCACTCGTAAACTTCAAGCTCCTTGTTCCGTATATGTCGCTGAATTAGTGGCAATACACTTTTCGCTAGATGTTTTTGCCTCATCTTCACCGAATTAGTACTTCATTTTAATGGGTAGTCTCAGTTCTATAGAAACTATTCGCTCCTTGTGGCCGGTAAATCACTCCTCGTATTTTCCTATGAAGATACAGGAGCTTCTAAGTGCTTAATCTTTGCGTTATTTTATCATCACCTTTGTATGGGCCCATGAAAGAGTGGGCAATGAAAGAGTGGGCTCACAATTTTTCGTCAACAGTCACTCGTCAGCTGACAGTATAAATGGAGTAAAGGAGATTTGGGGCGATGATAACATTCTATCATCTCAAAGTTGTCAAAGAAATCTTGGTTTGGAGGTATGGATGTGGGTTCGAAAGATGTCTCGCCTCGTGTCATTATTCTTTGAACGCTCATTTAAACCGGGTTGGGCTGAGCGACAAGAATCTCTGCGTATGTGGACAAGGTTACCAGGACGCAGATCATTTTATTTTGTCATGTGCTGAGCATCGTGGAGCCAGATCTGGTCTATATGATTCCCTTTAGGGTAGACAACCAATGTTCCGGTTCGAGATATTTTGGCTGTACGTGATCTTAAGTATATGGAACTCATTTATTAGCCTTGGCCTGTAGTTTGTTTAACCTTTATGTTAGGTCTTAGTTTTTTTTTATCTTTGTATGTGTGTGAATTATTATTTAATTTGAAATGTCAAAATTTAAAAGAAACCCATTAGTTGTATAGTTATTGGTATATGGACAATTAAATTGAATTAGAATTAGAATTGTATGTATGTATGTATGTATGGTAGCCACCATCCCCTCTAGCCCTTGGCTTGGATGCAGCTCCACTTAACAGCAAGATCAAATTGGGCCACCGATCTGAATTCGCACTATCGCTGTATGAAGGGCCAAAAACGGAGGGGTGGACCCGTAAGCAGAGACACTTACACGAAATCCACGGGAAATTAAGAATCTCCTTCCAACGATATGATCCAACAAATCGAATAACACAATTCGCAATACTCATTAAGCTTTCTACAGGATGGCTTGTTAAGAAGGGCGCGTCACTCTCCCTGAAACTGTTGGAGTAGAACTCGCAGCACCACACTCGAATCGGTAGGATAAGAAATGATACTGTTTGTTCCCTCCTAGACTCAGGCAGTCAATCAAACCATCGTCCAGTTTCAGCTTGAATGATACCCTGGTGCTCCCTCCCAACCCAGTATTTATTATATTTATATAAATATAGATGTAATGTAATAATAATATGTTATATATGATTATATAGTAGAGCAAAAATTATATAAGGATATTTAGTTAACTTATGTAATAGTTGGAGTTCACGAGCCTATGATAACCATGTTAAACTAAATTAATTAACCTGCTGAAATAATAATATTAAGGCAGTAATAATAATATGCAGCTTCGTACCACTTTGTATCACTGATGGGTGACTGTATCTCTGGAATGTGAAGGTCATCTTGTTATTCATTGAGGTATAAATATCAATAAAGCATTCAATTGTATATAAAACCATAATATTATATTATTACGTATTTAATCATGACATATAGACATATAGATAGATATTTGATTATTATTTGATATAATTTAATAAAATAATTATACCGGCCGGATCACCAAACTGAAGCAATTAAAATTTTATTAATTATTTTATTACTTCTTCCATAATATTATATGTATGACATGCAATTAATAATGATGAACAGCTGTGTTCCTCTGAACCGCTCAAATAGTAGTTGATGATCGTGTACTGAAATGTTAAGGTCATATTACGCCATTTAATGGAAAATATAATGAAGGAATTAAAGGTTGAGTGGTCGAGAGAGTCGTCAACATTTCTATTAATGAAAATATGCTAGAGCTTGTAAAAAACATGCATCATATAATAACACATACTAGTATCTACACATCTATATATACATCCATTGCTACTTTCGAGAAGGCCACTCCGACGGTGCTAGATACAGCTGAAAATTGATCCCCATTCTTACTGCTGCTTCTACCAGAAGATGATCATCCTATAACCGCAAGACCTCCTCTCCTAAACTGTATGGTACCTGAGAGAAATTTACCTTTCTGGCGTAATACATGTAATGAAATATACATAATTAGGCTATGAATAAACAATGTCCTATAAGATAAAATATATAGTGAGGGTATATTGTAATATGAAGTGAAAATTACATGTGTGCCGACTGCTGTTTTGTTGCAATTGTAGACAAACTTGCGCATCCATTATGAACCAGAAAATTTAGGCAATGTATGACCGCCATGAAAAAAAAAGAATTTTAAATTTTAAATTATTTTGTAATACCTTACGACCTGGAAGACCTGAAAGATATGAGAATGGAAAATTATGATATGATGTACCGGTCGCACCCCCTCACTTCGCTATTGTCGGATTGACAACATTGCCCAGGCTACGCCAACCAGCGTCTCCATGTTTCAGCTGGCAGTCTTTTGTGATCATATGACTCGTGGAGGCGTGAGGTAGGAACTTGTGAGGACCAGAGGTCGGTCGCACCCTCCTGCCAAGTTGTCAACTCACCATTTGAAGCCCAAATTGAATTAGAATTAGAATTAGAATTAAAAAAAAACAATAGAAAATTGATGTGTTATGTACACCTTATATTAAATTCCCGCCTACTTTCCCATCCGTGAAATTTTTATTCTTATTAATTTCAAGATGGTCACGATTAATCGGTTCTATCCCCCTAACTTTAATTTTAAGATATCCGATGGATATAAATATGAAAAACTTGGTTCTGTAGAGTTGATTCGATTGAGCTTGTGTAAATAAATAATTTATTTAAAAAAAATAAACTTATTTCCTTTACAGTAAAGATTAATACTCACGGCCACTTTGAGCAACAAAATTCTAAATGTCTCAAAAAAGCATATTACGAAATTTACATTCGTTGTAAATCAAACATTTTTCTAAACTGTCTTCAGTTGTGTTCCAGTCACTGCGGGTTTCTTCAGGTTATCGACTACAGGCTCGAATTGTTTGTCAATGTCAATGATGTTGGTGTACAAATATATCCACAAAACTATAATACGTTTTTTTTTTTCAGCATAAACAAACGGGGAACCGCGGTCGTAATCATGGCACGGTAGTCCTCTTCCATTGAAGAAACTTTCAAATTATCATTCAAGGTCGAAAATGTCACACCGAATATATTACTCACTGCCAAGTGAGGTGGAAATTTATTCGACAGCAGTAAACTCAACTTAAGCAACCACCGCTGCCTAGCTCGCTCCAATTAATATCTTCGGTGCTGGGTAGGAACGCTTCAAGTGCTCCAGACAGCGTCGAAAAATTGCGGCACCAGTGTTACTTGAACTGTGTCCACTTTTTCTTCAAGTATTTATCTGCGGCTGCTATCATTTCGAGTTTCCATTCCGTCACGTTTTCTTTTGCTCTAGACGATTGAAGCGATTTTCCAGCTTTTATTATTCATAGGAATAGGACCGAAGATAAAGTTGCGAGGTGGTAATTTTGCATGAAGACAACCATAAATCATCGCCACTGTTCCTACATTGCCGGTTGCTGCTGTCGATTTCCTTTCTTCAATATTGCTTGGTTCATTCGTCTTGGACCAGTACCGTGCACAAACCCGGCAAGCACGCACGTCATTACATCGATGGTTGGTAGGTACTCCAATTGTGCTCCGCTGGAAATAACTCCACCGTGGTCGGGGCAGGGGGTTGGTTAGAAGGAAAACCGGTCACCAAGGGAATTCCTCCTATAAACTTTGGCGAATCTTGATAAAGAAAATATTTCTAAATTGCCGGGCTCTTAAGTGTGGGAAAAAAGGTTTGGTGCCTTCCAAACGAATAAGTTTTTTGTGTAACTGCCAATTTGTGTACCCGTGGGGACTCTCATATGAGAGGGTGAGGTTCTTTGTGTAGCCTGCACCATGCTGAGTCGGGAGGCAGGTATTTTTTTTTCAAGTCATATGGGGGTTCGAAACGGTCTGCACTGACTGAGTACATGAGGACGGAATTTTTTTTCATTCTCAGTCCAAAATTGAACTTTATCATATGGACATATCGATTCCTTCTGAATGTTTTTTTTATTCCGCTGTTGAAGTTGACACTTGCACAGCATATGCGTCAATTTCCGCCGATACAGTTTTTGCTTTCACTGCTAACGTATGACTTTCGGCGGCAAGTTACACGATAGGAACGTTTAGCCAGGAAAAAAACCCGACACAAAAGGTAAAGTGAGTATTAATTTCCTTTCAGGTAATATGATTTTTGGTTGCAGATGAGCCATGTGGCTCGTGCTGAGTGAGATTGTAATTTGATGAAGTTTGTCGAAACAGGCAACAGATGGTGATTTTGATTCGCGTTAAAAATAAGAGGGGCAATATGTTTGAAAAATCTCTGCCGCTGAAGGCAGCGGTGATATAGTAAATTCAAATAGAACGTGGTCTGGACGAGAGATATGGTAGGTATTTTCGAAATGGAAATGGAAATGGAAATAACTGTAGATGTTAATTCAACCAATATAGGGTAAGTGTCCCTTGACTCAGCATTATATACAACGATCGATTACATATGGATGTAATGTATTGTAATGTGATGTAGCAACAAATTGGGTCTACTTGTAGATGCCACTTCGTCCCATTCGATAGATTTGTTATTGAATGTAGTCTTCGTACAGATTTTTTTTCTGATTTTCTGATTTATGGCCTTGCCTTGTTGGCCTTCGCTCTACCCAACACACAATTTCTCAAAACAAACTATAGTAAACGGCTAACAAACACTAAAATTGTCCTCACATATAATGTATCGGCTATTTGATAATGAATACATTCTAATTCACTCTACATAGATTTTGTTCCTCCGGATTGTGTTTAGATGGGCCATTTAAAAAACGTACAACCGAAATACAGACCTTGTTTTGAAAATTTTAACAATAACAACATTTTTACCACGCTTTTCAAACATCAGGCCATAGTTGGGAACTTAGAAAAAAAACGTTCCTAACATAGGGTCTACAGTATTCTTGTCAAATCATTGTCATTTTACCTATGTAAACAATTAGTTTAAAGCGTGTGTCTATTTTCTGAATATCTTGGATGCATTATTCGGTTTTGAGGTTCAATTTCGCCAAATTTAGATCATTCGAAGATTATGTAGATAATCTGTTCAGCTTAGCCAGTGAAGTCATGGTGTCTAAAAAGTTGAGGAAATCGAAAATTACGCGGAAGAGTACAACTATAAATTGATCAATAATGTCTCAATTGCATACATATAAATCGGTCATCCTGCTAGCAATATTATTCTGTCGATTATCGCCGAATTAATAACAGTTTTGGTACATAGGTCGAATAAAAGAGCTAGACTAACATAACATACCATTGCCCTACATAGATCGCGCACAACAAGACAAAAAAACTTGAAAAAATAAACGAAATATCCAGTTTTAAACGATGGATATTTAATTGGAAAACCCTTCTCAGTGAAGTCACAAGAAGCACAACTACACAGAGAAACCATGCGGGAAGTTCAATTACAGGTCCAGATCTGAATATTTTCCGATATCCCCAAGCATATAACTAGTCACAGAATCAATTTAATGCTCCAAATAAATTACTATCCAAACACAAGATTGACTTTCGCTCTGTTTAATAAAGAAACCAAAACCAGATTGGCATTCGAGAATAAACAAACATGTGGAAAGCACTAAGGTCGAAATACTAACGACTCATAGTGCGTAAACAAACTTGAGATATAAGATTTAATTTCCTGAAAGGCATATCATTTGCAATATTGCATATAGACAGTACTCGAAAAAAAAATAGACGAACAAAAAAATTTGCCAAAAATTAGTTTTTAGACGGATTTTCTAAAAAAAATTTCAAAAAATTAACAACAACATTTTGGTCAGGTTCCAATTCCATTAGTTTTTCGGTATCTCTTATCCATGATCGAATACCCGTACTTTGCCACACGGGAAGGCAGAAACATGGTTCAATTCTACTATATCGATAGTTATTGCAAACCATGTAATATAACTGAACTAAAAGAAAAATATATGTGAATTGAAAAATTATTTCAGGCCATATAAAACATAGAATATAGTTGAATGTATTGCTCAAAAATGTCAACCGTAAATCAGTTGACATCAACAATAAAAAAGTTACTTCAAAATAATACCAATTGCAACATTTCTCAACCATACATTGACGTTGAACGAACAATTTGCTGGTTAATTTGACTAAATATACTGCACTGTAAAAATTAATTAAAGTAACATTCACTGTAAACCTTTGAATAGCAAACGATATAATTCATTGCGTTGTATAATTTAAAAAAAGAAATCATGCACAAAACTGGGAAATTGATAAACATATAAATACGCGTGTATTTTCATAGCAACATACATTAAGGACAAACTGGATGGAATCCTCTTATGGCAGGAGCGATGGCTTCCTCATACACACAAGCATACTTTGGGTTTGTTCAACAAAATATTCTCAATTAATCCACTTACCTGTAACTAAGCATCACGATACTGCTAATAGGGCAAAACACCATATTTAATCAACTTAAACTGTTTAATTCACCGAAAACACTCTGAATCGATCAACTGGTGCTAATTTACACTGAGCAGGTAAGTTTTTCGTCCTCATTGTTTACCTTTCTAAAACCAGGATCTGCCAATTAATTTTTCACAATAAACTGTATTTCCATTTCCCGTAGCCACCTTAACACTATTTACTTTCACTTAGAGATCAATTATCTTTGCACTCTTGAATACAGTGGGCGAAAAAACTGTAAAATTAACAAGAATCGTGCAAAAATCGTGCACCCGGTCTAAAAATTACGCGTCTTTTTGTTTTAATTCTCACTCAGCTGTGCGTAGCTTTGCAGAGGGCAGTGTTGTCAGCAACTGTTTGCGGGAGTGTGCGGGACTGATAAAAAATTTGATTAACGAAGTAAAAAATGCCGCGTGTTACTAAGAGAAGAAAAGCGGCAGTTTTGCAAGAACGAAGGTCTGTATCCACATTAATCCGGACACCTTCAAATCATTTTAACTATTGAAATATTGCACGTAGGAATGAATAATTTCACTGTGGTATAGCTGAAAGTCTATGATGAAAAAGACTATGATTGATGTTTACATTTCATGTTTAGTATTCAAGATGGCGATGAAAGAAACACAAGTGCGCGAGCGAATTTTGTAAGGGCGTACGGCAAATCCTGACTTGTCAATACGGGACCTTGCAAAAACATTGGATTTGCCTAAATCCACTGTTCACGATGTGCTCAAATCATTTTCGGAACGTTTGACGGTAGAGAGGAAACCGAGAAGTGACAAAAACATTGGACGCCCTGATCCTTTCATGGACCGAAAGATGAAAAGGATATTAACGAAAAACCCAAATCTCTCCATTCGAACGATGGCTCGTAAAATAGGGATGTCGCCTGGTTTTGTCCAAAAATCAAAACAACGTTTAGGACTTAAGTCGTATAAAGTAAAAACACTTTCAAATCGAAACGACAAACAGAACTTGCCAGCAAAATCACCGGCTCGGCGTTGTTATGGACGATGAAACTTATGTCCTGGAGGATTTAAAGCAGCTTCCAGGGCTGACTTTTTATTCTTTTATTATGGGCCAGAAATGCTACAGCTGAGCATTTCAGAACGAAGAAGGCATCGAAATTTCCCAATAATACCTTGTGTGGCAAGCAATTTGCACGTGTGGCAAAAAGAGTAAATCTTTCGTCACTACAGGCACAATCAACAAGAAGATGTATCAGAAATAATGTTTGCAAAAGCGATTGCTACCCTTCATCAAAAGTCACAAAGAAAAACCTTTGTTCTGGCTCGATTTGACATCATGCAACTATGCTAAAACTGTGTACCAAAAACCTAAAACCTGCCAGAGCTACAACCAATCGAGAGATATTGGGCTCTGATGAAGCGGAAGCTTTCTGGAAAGAAGCAAGGAATCAAAGACATCAAACATTTCCAGCAAATTTGAACAAAGAAGGCTTCTACGATTTCTGAAGAGTCTGTACAAACCCTAATGGACGGAGTTAAGCACAAAGTTCGAAAATGTTATGCAAATACCGAATAACTATGTTTTGTCTTCACGAATTGTTAAAACACATCCATGAATCTGAAATAAACAACAACGACGGAAATATAATGCGAAATTTATGTATTATTCATGTTTTGAGGTGTCCGAATTATTGCGGATACAGATCTTAGTGATAAAAAGAGCTGTTGATCCCTTAACTTGGAGATTCGAAAACCCGTGGAATAGTGGTTTTAGTTCACCGTCAACTGATGCTGAATTTCATAGAGAAATAAGTGCCGGAGAAGAATCTGTCGGCAAATCTTCCGATATTACACATAACGTTACTAAACCTAGTCGAATTGATTCTGGTTTTGAGAATCCCGGTAATACTTCCGAATCCGATGGTGCCTTTAGTTTTTGATTAGCTTTGCATTTGTTTGTGTACATATTTATTTTCTTGTTTGGAAATTAAACGAAGAACAGCTTTCATTAACTTCCTTTTCCTAGGAAGCTGGAGCGAGGGTTATGGGAGTCTGGATTGACTTGATCCCCCTTTTTCGTTATTGATATATCTGTGAAAAAAAACGAAACTTGATGCGGTTCATACATAGTTCTTTATTTAGTTTGTTCATACATAAAAGACTCCTAAGTGATGCCAAAAATCCCAAAAGCATGATTTTCTGAAAAATGTTTAAAATGCATTTTGAAAACGATTCTTTACAAAATGCATTGTGATAAACGATTCAAACTTTATGACTATTAATATGATTCATTTGTTATTCTTTGAAGCACCTGACATTATACATGCATTCCTTTGCGTGATTTTTTTTCTAAAATTTTCCGGTATTTGAAATAAAAAAATGCCACCTTGATCTCCCGTTTTCGGAAGAGCATGAAAATAATGTTTTTCTAGTACATTCTGCAGTGAAATATTTCTTTTTTTTTCTCTGATAATAAATTTCCCAATAGAGTTCTATTTTATTCACATTTGATTTTCTATTTAATCAACGCATTAACCTGGTATTCAATTAGTCAAAAATTCTATAATCACCGGATATATATATATATATATATATATATATATATATATATATATATATATATATATATATATATATATATATATATATATATATATATATATATATATATATATATATATATATATATATATATATATATATATATATATATATATATATATATATACATAAATATATATATATATATATATATATAATATATATATATATATATATATATATATATATATATATATATATATATTTATATATATATACATAAATATATGTATATAAATAAATGGTTTCAGTTGACTCTACGTAATTGCAGCAGCGTAATTGAACAAGTCTCCACAAGTATTTGTTATAAATTTATAACGATTTTGGCGTTTTTTTTAAGAGGAATTTAAGACTTTAAGACAGAAATTGAAACAAAAGTATAATTATTTTTTTAAACATTCCTGCTGAAATAGGTAGCACATGACGAGATTTCAGTTAAAACATAGTGTGAATACATATATCAACTTGACAATGCTCCACATTGAAATATAAGTAAGCAAAGCAAATCTATTCATCCTTATTAAAGTCGCAAAATAAAGAATATCTCTTTGTATTTGTGGTAAGTACCCCAAAAACTTCAAAGTACTTTTAAATAAAGGATCATTAATATAAGTAAAAAACTTTCAAGTTGATTCCTGTGAAAAAAATATCAGAGATGTGACCATGTTGTTGTTGTTGTTGATGTTGTCGTTGGTTGTTAGGGTTCAGTATGACGGGAAAAGGTCCCTGGAATCAGTTTTCAAACTGAAAAATCCCATTTATTATCGTAGATGTGCAATTTAAAATTTTGCAATTTTAAATTTTAAATATATTTTATGCATCATCAATCTAATCTTCGACTCATCCGTTAGTTTATGATTCAAAAAGGAGGTAAACATTAAGTTCACCAATATTTGTATTCAACAAGATGTATGGCTTAATATTTAGCTTGTTAAATATGACCCTGACTCCCCTGCCCATAAAAAATGATTCTTTTTTTTGAGGTTACATGCTGTCGTAAGAATTTAAACATTGTGGAGAAAAATTATATGGATGTACTAGGGTAGGTAACGACTTAAGCACCCGAGACTCTATTCCAAGCACGGGGTTAACGTTAACCTACAGCGCTCATTTTTTGCAGTATGGTGCTCCATCTAGTGAAGCACCATACTACAAAAAATGAGCGTTGTAGGTTAACGTGAACATCGTGCTTGGAATAGGGTCTCGGGGTGCTTAAGTCGTTACCTACCCTTTAATCCATAGAAAAAAATTAGAATTACTGGCAACCACGTCCGTTTTCTTCATGATGCACCAATACTACCACTTAAGAGCAAAAATGTGTTTGCACTACTAAATGCATGTTGAATACTGATTATTAAAGGTAGTTTCACCTTAAAGGGTGTTTCGATCAAAATTTGGTCGACTTAAACTTGACGCATTTCCTTGCATCGCGCATTAAAAAATTGTGCATACCCCTCATTTAAAAGATGTGTGCATTTAGCATCATGCTTCTATTTTGATTTTGAGATTGGCACTTCAGTTATCAAAATGTCGTCGAAAAAAAAGAAGCAACGCATCAAAATTTTGCACGTGCATGGCGAAAATCCAAACTACTCTCACGCCAAGTTGGCGAAATTGTTGAATGTGGCTAAATCAACTGTTACCAATGTATTAAAAGTGTTCGGTATACGTTTTTCGACAGCCAGGAAAGCTGAATGGGGGGAAAAATCGAAAACCGGAGGCCGGAGACAATAAGAGCTGCCCGCTGTTGCAAGCGGAACCCCAACCTCTCCGTCCGAGATGTCGCAAAGAAGCTGGGAGTGGCACCTTCAACCGTGGATAGAGCTGAAAGACGAGCTGGACTGTCGACTTACATAAACACATAAATACAACACGTCGACCAAAACACGATCGCGAAAGTTGTACACGACGATGCTGACGAAGTTTGATAGCGTGGTACAAGACGATGAAACTTACGTCAAGGCAGACTTTAAACAGCTTTCTGGACAGGAATTTTATACGGGCACCGGACGGGGAAAGGTGGCAGATATTTTCAAGCACATTAAACTGTCTAAGCTCACGAAGAAATATCTAGTGTGGCAGGCCATCTATGTCTGTGGTTTGAAGAGCAACGTTTACATAGCGATTGGAACCGTCAACCAGGAAATTTATCTGAGCGAGTGCCTATAAAAATGTCTACTGCCTTTCCTGAAGCGACACAATTGTTCCTTTCTATTTTGGCCGCATTTGGCATCTTGTCAAAAGGGAAAAAGGCCATGGAGTGGTATACTGCCAACAACTTTCAAGTGGTGCCCAAGGACAAGAATCCTCCCAACACGCCAGACCTCCGCCCAATCGAACAATATTGGGCCATCGTCAAGCGGAACCTTAAGAAGACTCCAAAAGCTGTTTTGAACGAGAAACAGTTAAAGGCAAACTGGTGTTCCGCGGCGAATAAAGTGGGCGAGGAAACTGTTCAAAATCTTATGGCAGGTATTAAACGAAAGACCCGGCAATTCCCGACCAGAAGTGCATAACATAAAAATAACAAAGTTATAACAAAACTAGTTACGACTAACTGATTTGGATATAAATTTGTTAAAGTTGTTTTCATCTGGATAATTTTATATCATACTAATGCCCACGAGGCACAATTTGCGTAAATAAATAGATTGATTTTAACACTAGCTGATATGATTGTGTTACATCGCAATAGAACGGTCACAAAGTTTGTTTTGTTTATGTTATATTTATATCAAAGTTTGCTAAAATTTGGTTACATCTTGAGGATGTTTTGTAACAATTTCTGCAATTTTAACAACATCCGCGATCTAAATTCTACCAACTTCTAATGTAAAAAAAAATGTTACTGAATAACAACACTTGAAATAACTTTGTTGTTTAAGTGGTGAACCAGCCCAGGAGGCTGAAAGCCACTCTAATAAAGATTAAAAAAAAGTGTTGTTTCCTTTTGGTCGAGTTCGCTTTCAGTAAAAAGGAAGCTTAGCTGAATATTTCCCCTGAATTCTGTATTTAATGAACTTGAAAAAGAAAAAGAATTTGGCTTATTAATAAAAACATTGATCGAAACACACATTACTGTTCGACCAAATTTTGATAGGGACACCCTTTAGTTCTACATTGTTTTCATCTTTCTAATTATTTCAAGCTTTCAGAACTAGCTTATTGCATGCTTTCAAATAAGTGTTCTTAAGACACTTCTATAATACGAAAGCCTTCGATACCAGATACGATTTTTTTTCATCATTATGATTGTGTGGCAATCTGAACAGAAACAATTATCTCTTAAGCACTGAGCGCTGCATAAGACGTAAAATACCTTAAGATAATACCTAAAAAATGTTCCTATAGGGTGCGCAACCCGCGCAGGAGACAACAACATATGAATACCTAATTTTGATCCTGATAACTGACTTTGGTATATAGCAGCATAGCATAAGAGGTAAAAATATCTGAAAATTGCAAGCAAAATATCTCTCAGATAACTAAACTTGTTGTTTCGGATACCTGAGAATACCTAAGAGATACTATTTTGTTATTGTCTTACCTCAATTTGGTATTGGCATAACATCGTGGGAACATTTTCATGGTATTACCCTCAGGTATTTTACCTTATCAAGTTATTCACTCCTACACTGGTAAGCACGATTTGCTAATAACAATATGAACTCAGATTTAAAGTAAATTGAGCTATTATTGCAGTTTTATGTTCTCTACAATATTCTTTCACAGCTCTTGCCATTTCCAAGATCCACTTAATCGTAAGACAAAGAGCGGACTTTTGTTCTAACACTGCTCATCAGCTTCAACACAGTTTGCCAATGCTTTTGATACTTTTTCCCAGTCTCTTTCAAAAGTTTTGAAGGAATCCGCTGCCTTAACATGTTTGCACATATGTGTCAGTCACATTTGTCAGAGCCCAAAATGCTACTATTATTCTTGCCTAGGGACAGTTTGTAGGATAAGGAGATGAATCCGACTCCATTGGCTTGAATCATGGGGAGGAGACAACGCTCCAAGCATTCCCGAAGGTTAACATCAGCAGTCATCGTATCGGTAGTTACAAAAAGATTTGCAAGCATTCTACACTCACAAATTGCTTGCCAAACCATTGCATTTTTACCAGAGCTTCCATTTCCCGGTGGTTTTTGGCATCCCGGGATTCGGGAAATTTAAATTATACTTCCCGAAAATCCCGGGATCCCGGGAAAATGATACATTTTCTTAACAATGCAGAAAATCGTTAATTGCGTTTTATTTAAGCATTTGTCACATAAGCATTAACAAATGGATAAAACGTTCGATAGGTACATAAATAATATGCAAAAACCGCAAAAACTACGACTTCCTCTTAAAAAATGATTTCAAAAAAGTAAGTACATTGATACATTCGTCAGAAATATACGAACGCTTCTTGGTGCAAAATGAACAGAATTTAAGAAAACTCGCTCGCTTCCAATAGAAGTCGGATTGATGTATTTAGTATGATTGATTGGGAAACTAGGAGAATTTAAAATTAACACTTCATTTAATCACTTTTAAAAAAATAAAAAATAAAACATTGAAACACTTTTTCAAATTTTCGCTAGTAAACGCGAGCAAATTCCTTTGGATTCTACTACGAGTTTATCTTTTGACAGATAGGCCTATTTCGTCTGCTACTTACAGACTTCTACAGTGTCGAGTGCTAATACGCTCAAAAAAGTTTTTTTTTAAATAGTGTTTAAAAAAAGTCAAATTAGTATGATTGGTTGCACAGCATCTAAAAGTGTTTGCAGACTCTGCACATCTTTGTCACTCAGTGGGTTTGAATTCCCAAGCACTGTTAATATCACTTTGATGCAATCATTGACACGTATAAATCGTACGAGTATTCTTTCAGTGCTGTTGTACCTTGTTGTCAATGTCGATGTCAATAAGCAATTGCAGCGGTTTTTGATGAGTCGCGATGATTTTACCTTTCAAGATTCCATTTATAACCGGCGATTGTCGGAAAATTTTAACGACTTTTCGAACTTGCTTTAGAATATCTCCAAAACGCAGGTGATGCCTTGCACGAAAGTTTACTTATGCTGGTTAACCCGACCAGAAGCGTATAACATAAACATAACAAAACTATAACAAACCTTGTTAAGACTAACTGATTATGATATTAATTTATTAAAAAAAAATTCGTCTGCACAATTGTATAACATATTTATAACAAATTAAGATATAATGCCCTGGGAGACACAATCTTCGTAAAGAAATAAATTTATTCTAACACTAGCTGATATGATTTTGCTTCATCGTAACAAAACTGTTACAAAGTTTGTTTTGTTTTTGTTATATCTGTATCATAGTTTGCTATAATTTTGTTACCTCTTGAGGATTGTTTGTTACAATTTCTGTTATTTTAACAACATCCGCGATCTGAATTCTAACAACCGCTATTATAAAAACAGCGTAACTGAATAACAAAACCTGAAATAACTTTGTTGTTTCCTTCTGGTCGGGAAACGTCCTATTAGAACTGCACCTTTGCACGAAAGCTGTTTTGGGCATTTTGAGCATTGATTTTTTCACCATTAGTTGATAGCTTCGTAAAATACTGCCAAATGTCAGCCATTTCTGCAATCAATTGGTTATTTTAAAATAATGCTTTTTATGTTAGATATTAGAGATGATTAACTTACTTAAATTTCAAAATATTTATTAAGATGCACGACAACGACTCACTGGAGAGCACGTCACTGAAAAGGCATCGTGTGAAAAAAGAATAGAAACTACAAGGGACAGCCAATGAGGTTGAACGCAAAGGTGTCGTAGGATGACGTAGCAATGTGTATTATGTTCATTACATAATCATTTGTTTCAATATTTCGTGACGGTCGCCATTTGCAAAAAGTCTATTTGGCTTACTGCTCTTGGCATAAGCTTGCTTTATATTTGTGCTTCGGAATTGGATAGCGACCGTTTAAATTTCCGAGCCGTGTTTGAAATTGTACAAAAGTTTTAAGGTACGTGACGAAAGGAAAGCTGAAACTTTATTAGCCACCGCTGACTCAAACTCTTTAGATCAAATTGGTCGTCCATAATGAGAAGGAGTTTAAATGTCAGTCATGCCAACAAGCAGGCTATAAATTCACCACTGGCTTGGTTAACTGACTTCATAACCAATGGCTGCCTAGCAACGGATGCCCAGTTATATCACCTTTCAGCTATCAGCTACCTGGCCAATGGTTGCTCGGACACCTTCCTGAGTACTTATCACCACCAGCTGTCAATTCAATACTGGCTCATTGCCGCTCTGATCAACTCCTAGGCTGCCGAGCAAATTAAGCATTTTGCAAAGCTCTCTCTCTTACACAGAAAAAAAGATGAATTTTAACCGGCGCGTAAAATTTCCACTCGTTTAATTCCAAGCCAAAGGAGGCGTAAACAACGACATTGTTTGCAATCTTTTATACAACAGGCTCGATTCAGGCGTTATCTTGCTTAAATTTACAACACATATCCCATCAATTACAGCCAAATATAGCATTCTCTTCATGTGCATTAGATAACGCAGAAAGTTCAATGTTTCTTTTTATCTGTGTACATTTGAAGTTTGTGATACTTGGCATTTAGTAAATTTACTCAATAAAACGAAATTATCATACATCATCTTATATTTGCGTTATTTTGAATAGTTTAATGTTGTAAATCAATAGTCTCCAATATTGAAATCGACGCGTAGAAATATTTCCGATTGGGGTAAATATTTTGCAAATGTTTTGAGAAACGACTGAGATATTAACGCTCAAAATCTGACTGCTTTTCGTGACGGACACAAGTCGATTTTTTGTTATATTGTGGCTCAGTATAGATAACAAAGACGTAGTCCTACGATAAAAACCCTCCAATACCACATGAGTGTCAATCCTAGCGAACATTGCAAAAGCTTCGATGAAACATTGAACGATTGTCATTGTTCTTTTTGAAAATATACACGGGCCTTAAAGCTCACTCATGTTTGAGTACATACAACTCAAATACGTAAAAAAGTGAATTTCCTTCTCGGGGAAACCGATACCATACACAGAAAAAAATAATTAATTTTAACAAGCGCGTAAAATTTCCCCTCGTGTAATTCCAAGCCAAAGGAGCGTAAACAACGATATTGTTTGCAATCTTTCATACAACAGGCTCGATTCAGGCGTTATCTGGCTTAAATTTACATGAAATATCCCATTATGTTCTGCCAAATCTAGCATTCCCTTTATGTGCATTAGGTAACGCAGAAAATTCAGTGTTTCTTTTTATCTGTGTATGATAAAAACATTGAGAACGACATTCATTAAACTTCAAATTAACACGGTCAGAGCCAAAAAAAATACTTAACCGCTAAGTAACACCACTGTTAGCGGATTTCAGTGAACGAACGACACACAAATATCAGTGATTTGCATCCGTAAATATTGTTAGCTTGAGCTTGTAATGTTGGGTAAATGCAACAGACACACAGAAAAAAATAATTAATTTTAACAAGCGCGTAAAATTTACCCTCGTGTAATTCCAAGGCAAAGGAACGTAAACAACGATATTGTTTGCAATCTTTCATACAACAGGCTTGACTTAGGCGTTATCTGGCTTAAATTTACATGAAATATCCCATTATTTTCTGCCAAATCTAGCATTCCATTTATGTGCATTAGATAACGCAGAAAATTCAGTGTTTCTTTTTATCTGTGCATTAGGTTCATTAGGCCATTCAAACTCGCATAAACGTAGGTTTCTTTAAAATAGAATTCGAACCCAATACCGTTGCTTGCCAGTAAGAAAAGGGATCACTCTTTCTATACCAATGACTAAAACAAATAGAAATATTTCTACTGTTTTGGCATCGGGATCCCGGGATAAGTTAAAATATTTCTCGGGACCTGGGAATCCCGGGAAATGAAAAATTTCCCGGGATTTTTCATCCCGGGACATCCCGGGATGGAAGTTCTAATTTTTACCCAATGTTTCGGTAAAAATTGACATATCTGCATCTTTAATAGTTTGACCAGCACAAAACGTCACCCGGAAGCTTCTTAAAATCAAATTTGATGTATTCATGATTCATAAACTACGCACGCTAATTTTTCACAAAGCAGTTTATCGTATAATTTGCGGGCCCTTTGACAGATGCTGCTTGTTTCCACTTCGTGTTGGCTTCTTCTGCTTGTTGAAAGTTCTAAGTCCACTTCGTGTTTTTGCTCAGTCGACGTTACTCTTCAGAGTGCCCAGCTTTTTGGCCACATCTCAAGCGGATGTACCCTTTTTACAGGCGAAAGCTTGCGTGATTTCCCGGTCCAGGTTTTGGTCCACGGAGGTTTACGTACAGATTTGTTTTTGTCCTGAATGGAAGACACCTCACCATACTTCTGAATCGCGTTACGAACTGCTACGATGCGCACATCTTCCATTTTCTTCAATTGACTCAGCAAAACGTTAAACAAGTGCATTATTTGTCCACGATATGTTTGCGTTTTTCCGGGGAACTGCACCGCACAGTTAAAATTATTTTGTAGTTTTCAATCTATTTTCATGCACATAAAAAGAGCATGCAAATAACTTTAAAGTCACATGAAGCTTAAAAGTAACACGACTTGAAAATCGAATGTTGTATTTAGATCTTAAAACTTAAAATCACATGTTGTAATAATTGCTCGATTGAATTTCACATGATCTTCGTCAGATGCACGCAGCGTTGATTATTACATACAAATGTACTTTTTCACGTATAAGCGGAAGAGATTGACAGAGAGAGAGAGAGAGAGAGAGAAATAAGTAGTTTGTTGACTACTCCAACCAATAACTTGATTATCCAAACATTCAAGCCATGGGTATCAAGTCTCAGAAGAAATCGTTAATAATGAAAAATATAAATTTCAAAATTATACACACTACCAAAATGTCGTGTAAATTTCTGTCCCAGAGACCGACACATGCAAGCGTCTTTTAGCTCATAAAAATGTGTTGAAAGAGATGAGAAAATAAATTCAACCGAACACATATTTTGTCGAATTGCGTATGTGTCAGTTTCAGGAGACGTGAATTAACACGAAATCTTTCTTGACGTTCCCCAACTATTACGTTCCCCGACTTTACGTTCCCCGACTATTTACAATCGTGGATTAGGTTCCGTGTAAAATTAATAATTTCTAAGTGGGTACGTCATTCATTTCGTTAAAGCACAAAAACATTCAGCCTGTTGCCGTAGTTCATTTTTTAACACTACAAAATGCATTCCCAGAAACTCGTTAGTTTCATCCGCCATTACATTTATATTCATGTTATAAGAAGATACAGGTTGTTGCGATGGGCGAATCAGGATTTAAACGGTGAACAGCTCAAAACACAATGGATTCTAAATCAGCAATAAAATCTGCTTTACACGATGCGACAATTTACTATTTACATTTACTTCAGAACATTTTTGACATCTGAAGCAGTGTTGAGGTACCGCCCACTGGCAACACGGTTCAACTGAACTAATACAAGGAGATGATCAAAGTTCGGTCACCTTAATGATATAATTTTAAACGTCGTTATTCCAACTGATAGATGAATAGGGAAAATCAAAACAAAGTCATAGTGAGTAAGGATCTATTAATGATAATCAGTTTATTTCTGACTTTGGGCGATTTAGATAAGTAGTGAGTTTAAAAAGTAAAAAATATTTATAATTTCAATCCATTGTTTTGCAAATGTAAATGTTAAAATAAACACATACAGAACAAATGAATTAAACTTCAACTAAGCGCGGCAGGTTGTCGCCAGTAAAGCATATAGCTAACATTATTTGACCGTTAGCAGTTGGAAACAAGTTCGCTTTAAATAGGTTCCTCGCATCAAACAGTAAGTAGATATATGCGAAAGAAAGAATTAATACTAATTAGTCTATATATTGTTTAATCAACTAAAGCGGAAAGCAAGAAAATTTGGTAATAGCGAGAAAAAGGTAGACAAGCTAGAAGAAAGAAGAGAATTTGGTTTGGCAAAGGAAGCTATTCATGTGAGTTAAGAAACTATTGTATTCATGATCAATTGTTAAATAAACTAATTTTTACAGTTTTGAGCTGATGAAACCTTAAAAGAGCTGCTATGAAAACCTAGTTACCCAACCGAACAAGCAGTTTACACTTGTCTAATTGTTGAATACATGAACGTCCTCATTTGTCTTCCGCTCTTGAACGCTGAATGACAGCTAACCGAGAAAGCAGCACGGAAGTCTTTTCGAAAAAACAAATCAATACAAGAGGTTTTATAAATACACGATCAGGTAAATTCACATGTTTGTGCATTGGAAAACGTGTTCAGTGAGGTTTATTATTCTTAAAACGTATACTGATGTATGATCCGATGGGTGTTCCCGTATTTTTCAATGTTTATCAATGCTCCAAATATGTGCATATTTTGTTATTTAAAATTCAATATAGCAATGGATTACATTGATATATTTTCACCATTTGAATGTGAATCCTAGAGGGTTTGAGGTGTTTACTGGAATACCTGTAACTAGAAATTAGAAGAAAAATTAGTATTTCCATTTAATTCTAACTACCTTTGCTAATCTTGACAAATACGCGTATTTCGTCTACAATGTGCTGACTTCTTCAGTGTCCCGTATTAATTATTTCGAGTTATTAGTACGAGACACTGAAGAAGTCTGCACATTGTAGACGAAATACACATATCTGTCAAGATAAGCAAACGTAGTGGATGGACGTAGTTAAATGGAAAATAGTAATTTTTCTTCTAATTTCTAGTTTCATTTGAACGTTTTATTCATGTAATGTAATTTTTATTATTGTTTGCTGTGTGGCACTTGAGACTGACAAAGTTATAGATTGAAATGTAAACAATGATACACAATAATGATCAGCAGCCTAAGCTGCCTAGAAAATCGTGCTCAGACTTTCTGGGACACCCTATACAATATCATGCCTATTTGAGGAAAGACGAAATTGCGTGCGCAATTAAGGAAAGACAATACTTAAATAGTACTTCTCAGATATTGCCAGATAGGCAAAATCACATGTTGTGTTATTCATATACTGATTGTTATTCCTAAGTATTTCGGATCTTATGCAGCGTTAATCCAACTACAGTTATCAAGATCAAAATAAGGTATATATATGATATTTTCTACTGCTCGGGAGGTCGGTCGATAATTTTTCCCTGACGAAAAATGTCTAGACCAGACCATCGAACCCAGCCTTCGCCAGCATGGTGTTGCGTTGGTAGAACTCATATCATGACGTGACGTGCTTCTCTCCATCGTACAATGTCACACTGACCTGGCAACGGATTCAATCTTAAAATTTAGATTGAAGGACCAATCAACCAATTCTCTCCAAAGAAGTTTAACGTACTGCCCGGTACCATTCATTTGACAATTGATGAGATAACGTTCTAAAGCTACCGGTAAGTTAACTAGCTTAAATTGCTCTAATTCGAAACACAACAATGCTAAACAAAACAGCCCCATCAAATGAGACGTGATCGTTCAGCCACCGCCCGAGTATAATCGCAATCACCTCGAAACAACCGATTCAACATAACAAGACACATGTTTGTTTACACTCCCTCGTGCACACTGTATCTTTCCAAAACATCTGCTTCGGCAAATCTCTGTACCCCAGTCGCCACCCACCAGATTCCACATACGATTAACCCAAACAACATCCTCAAGAATTCAACCACATGTGCTTTTGCGATGGTATAAGCGTTTTAGTTGTTTATGTTGGCCCATCATCTCAACGCTTTCACATAACCAGTGCCCGTAGCGGTAGGAAGTTTTCCGCGTCATCTCTGGATAAAGGAGCACACATACGAGGCTGACTGCGAGTTTCTCCATTCACACCAACAGCACGACCGGCGTAGCCCACGACGTCATCGGTAGTCCCATCATCATAAACATAATCAGGGGCCCATGCCCCTCCGACCGCGCCCTCAGAGAGAAGAGAAGAAATTGGTGCAGCAGCGGATAATCATCGAGGCAACAAACGAGCAGCATCAAATCAGGGAAAATATGTTCCTTGTGAATTCAAACAGCGAGCGTGATCATTTCGACAAATTATGTATTTTTTGTCAATACGAGGGTACACGGAACAACAACAGCAGCAACGGTGCTTTGTTCAGCTATTTATGTGCTGAGTTATACTTGTTACATGATGAAATACAAAAGGTACCGTACGGTTTTGATTTTTCCCGGTTTAATGAAAATTCCCTCCATTCTGAACTTTTTCGTGGAAATTGTCGTTTTTGTGATATGCTTAATGGATTGAAGCGACAGTTCCCTAAGGACCTTCCGAGTAGAGAGAAAACTTATTATGACGTCGTTGTGATCTAGCTCATAATGATAACTCAGGTTGTCGTCGTTTTGGTCGTTTTAACGGTCAAAATATCAAAATTGAGAGCAAACATTTAGCCCTGTGACATAAAATTTAAAACTGATCCTGTTATCAGTGAGAGCAAACTAAAAAGTTGATTTGCTGTACATTTTTTCGTGTCATTAGTAATTCCACTTGATGTTCCGCAAAGGTGATGGAAACAAACCTATTTTTCTCTAAGAAAAGTGAACCCAGTTAAAGCAAGAATTAAACCAAATTTTATATAACATCTGACGGTCGTTAAGAGACAACAAATACTAATCGCCATTTGATGTTGACGTCAAAATTAATTTTCGAATTGCTATCATTGTGATGTTAGACATTACTGGGGCTGTCATCCTCGTTAAATTCATGGACAATGAGAGAATCTCAAATTTATGGTTGTCTTAACCTCAAAAGTAAACAAAGATCAGTTACTGAGTAAACGGAAAGTACTTTCAACAAAACATACTTGTCAATAAAGTAAGATCATGTTAATTTCCTATTAGCCACGACATAATTATGATTTGCTCATGCATTCCCTTTACCACTCGGAAAAACCTCAAATCACAATCATTCCAATCAGACTTAAAATCCCAGGACACCAATACTGCATTATATCAATTATGTATTCATAAATTAATGGCATCGTGGAATTGAATGGGCTTGACATCTTGCATGCCTTGATGGGCGCTTTTTATTCCCCTGTTAGGAAAGTGAAATGGCATTTCTATACATCTCTAGGAAGATATTGACATGGTTTTTGACCGTAAATGGCTTTGATCAATCTGCTAAGAGAAATGAAACTCGAACCCGAGCATGTTTCTTGTGCCCTTGGGAAGCATATCTCATGGAAGTAGCATTTTGTACGACCCGCCCTTTGGACTTTATTTATCTTTACATCCACTTTTTTCATTTGAAGCTTTTTATGTTATTGAAGTGGTCGTTTACTAAGAAAAATTTAAAATTATTTCAAATTTTGTATCTCATACTTACGTACACCTATCTGAGGACTTCAATCAACGAGCAGCTAACTTTATTGTTTTAAATAATGTATCGAAAACAAGCTATCCCCGTACATTTGCGTCGTCGTACGCGTGTATTTGTGATTGTTTTAATGTGTTCATCATAGCATGCTGTGCGTTTGACTGTCATCTTTCGTTTGTTTGCTGGTTTGCATGGTTTAAATTCTTAGATTCCCACATGTCGCGCATTGTAAAAAGACGGGAAAATTAAGGTTTTGGACACATGGCTACGTGAAAAGGGTGTCACTATGCGACAATTGGTGAAGCGTTTTGAAATTTATAACGCGAGTGTAAAATCCATCATATACAAGTTTTGGGAAGACTGTTCTTTGGATAAACTTCTAGATAGAGACAGAAAACCCGGATCTTCCAACCATTAACTGGATCAAAAAAGGGTAGCTCTGATTCGGAGGAACAAATCAAGGTCGATGTGTGATAGCCAATAAAACGGGAACCAACGTCAGAATGATTCAACGTATCAATAAACGGAACAACCTAAAGACTAACAAGAAGCAGAAAAACGAAAAAAAAAGTGCAGAGCAGAAGGAACACGTAGCAACAAGTGCCCAGAAAATGTATTCGCATGTTTTGCAGCGATCGAATGCATCTTTTTTGATGGACGACGAGATCTATGACAAAAAGGACTTGACGTGGGACGTTAGCAGCACACTTGTAGCAAACCAGTTGAAGTGAATGCTTTGTGACTCAATGACGTCACAATCAAGTTGCTATAACCATTCTTGACCGTTGTGTGTTGCTTTGGGGAGGATATAAACGATGCAGACAGGTCTATTAGAGTGGAGAAGTTTTGGTCGAAAAGTATGGCGGGCAATATGTTCCTGCAGCATGAAGTTTAACATTTTTACACTACCGGAACAATCAATGCGGAAATCTATCCGTCTGAGCGTCTGCAGAAGAGGTTGCTGCCTTTATATGAGCAGCATAGTAACACTCCACAGTTTTGGACGAATTTTTTTCGTTGGCACATACGCCAAAACAACTCCCAACTGGCTCATGGAAAATGGTATAGATTTCGTTGAGAAAGACATCAATGCGCCAAATTACCATCAGCTTCGGCCCATCGAACGCTATTGGGCGATTGTGAGGAGGGTCTTCAAAGAGACTGGTAAAGCAGCTGAGAACATGCAGGAGTTCAAAAAAAATTGAGCTAAGGGGTCCATAAAATGTGGTGAAACCCTTATCCGGAACAGAAGAGAGAATGATATTAATTTCATCCGGTCTTCTAAGTGTTCATGTTCAATCCCGTACAATAAAGAATCATCTATTGGTTTCAACAAAACACAACAAAAAACATCTGATATGATTTGAAAGAAAAATATGTGGATAATTTATTTTCGATACAATCCTTACGACGATAATGATTTTTTTTTAATTAAATATTTTCCGTCAGCCTATTTCCTCACAAGGTGAGAATCACTGACACCAGGAAGACGACTCCACCACCTGGACCGTACCTCATGACTGTGAGCCGGGACCAACGGCTTTACTTTTCTTGCGAAGGAAGACGTGACCAGATTTTTTCGCCTCAGAAAAACCACCGACGTCTGGGATTGAACCAAGACCCATTGGGGTGCCAAGTAGCAGTCACGCTTACCACTACACCACCGAAGCCGGCCGAAAATGAATATTTATCCACATCAATTAATTGAACACTGTTGTTTTCTAATATAACCCAAGTAACAATTCAAATGCAAATTGGTTTTATTCATGTTTTATGGTAGTTTTATCAAAGCATTATGGAGATCATCTGGTTTTATCATGGCATTTTGCAAGTTAAGGTGGTTTAAATTGATTAACAGTACTTAAGAGTGATAAAAGAACACTTGAAGAAACCTCCATGAAACTACATCATTTATAAGTGTAATTCACCTTATAAGTAATTTTATAAGATACTTGATTCCCCTCTCAAGACATCGTTTCGCAACTTTCATAAAACCTGATAAAAGTTTTGAAAAAGTTTTATGACATTCTTCTTTAAGATAAATGTATCTTGAAAATGCTGCCATAAAACGCTCTTAGAACCATTTGATTTCGAATAAGAGCACATACTCTTGAGAAAGAACATTGTGTGAAAAGTAAACAAACTGGACAATGGACGCCCATAGGTGAAAAAAAAAATAGTGGATCGTTCAAGCGAAAATTCAATAAAAAACTATCCAATATATTTAATACTCCATCATCTCAGCCACCAACGACCAATATTTTTTTTACCATCGCTAGATTCCATTGGATTCGCAGCCTACTGAGACTAACTTATCAGAAGGGTCTATGCGTTATGCGTCTTATTTTTTGTAACGAATCATATTAAATGGTGCAATGTGTCGGCAGTTGAAAACCGGAAAACATAACTCTTGATGAACCTAACGTCCCAGGTAGTGCGTTATCGTATTTCCACCACCGTTAAATCTTAAGTCGGAAGTAGTGCGCTGGAATCGCTCAGTGATCTACTACACAGCGCACTTCTTCCGACGTTAGGCTTAGCATATAGATCAAGAGGAAAAATCATGTTTCGCTCAACTGATGTTTCCGCCATAGAGGCAATATTAGTATCTGTTATTCTTCCCAAAACCATTGTTAGCATATTCAAGTTAATTTTTTTTTTGTTCTTTATCAACTTCCGCTGGTGAATAAAAACATTAAATTATTAGCTGTAATTATGACTAAGAAAAACAATTATGCATAGGCACTTTTGATTTGCACGTTCACATTTTCTTTGTTTATGATGTGCCTTTTTCACACTGATTTTATGGCTATCTTACGAAAGAATTGTTTACCTTGAGCAATTCAAACAAGTTTTATTCAAGCGTAACCTATCTTTTTCAAGAATAGAACAAATAAAGATGAACTTATCGCGCTCCTCAAAAAATCTTGTTAGTCTTGTGCAAGCAATATAAGTTTTATTTGCGTTTTATGATAGTTTTAGATAAAACTCTTGCAAAAATGGCGAGCGTGGCTATTCTGGATTCCCTCGGAATGGTAGCCATTTTCATAGGTATGCAACAAAACTTATTTTTCCAATGGTACGAACAAACAATGCTGTTTAAAATACATTTTGAAACATAAAATGGATTGTAGACACAATTTATTCAAGATCTAACAATTTATCAGCCTTTTCACCTAATAGTTGAATTTTCTACTATTTGTTTTATTTTTTAAATAAGTCAATGTTCTACCCGACCAAAAGGAAACAACAAAATTATATCAAGTTTTGTTATTCAGTTACGTTACTTTATAACATAGATTGTTAGAATTTAGATCGCGGATGTTGTTAAAATAACAGAAATAGTAACAGAAAATCCTCTAAAGGTAACAAAATTATAGCAAACTATGATATATATATATATATATCTATACATATATATATATATATATATATATATATATATATATATATATATATATATATATATATATATATATATATATATATATATATATATATATATATATATATATATATATATATATATATATAACATAAAAGAAACAAACTGTGTAGCAGTTTTATTAAGATGTAGCAAAATCATATCAGCTAGAGTTATAATTCATTTATTTCTTTATGCAGATTGTGCCTCTCATGGCATTATATCTTAATTTGTAATAAATGTGTTTACAATTACTCAGATGAAAACGTCTCAAACAAACTTATATTATAATCAGTTCGTTGTAACAAGGTTTGTTATAATTTTGTTATTTTTATGTTATACCCGCCTGGTCGGGTAGCTATAATTCAGAGGCGCATTCAAATTTTCGAACTTTTATGTTATGAAACACCAATAAACTGAATGTCACATGAAAAATTCATCAAACGCAGGCAAAAAACAGATGCATTTATGGTCACCTTGACAATTAATTTACATACGTGTCCACTTTGGAAGAGAAATATAGCAGCTTCCACTCAACTATAAACAAAAAAAAAGTCCCCATTCAGCAGAACGAATCGAAAGATGGAATCTTGGAAGCATATTTGTGACAGACTGGAAGTGTTCTTTAAGAGGAAAATCATAAAACTATCAAAACTTGTGGTAGTTTTATCATAGTTTTATGTATGTCTTGAATATCATAACAAGTATGCACCGATAAAACTATCAAATTTTAAGCGAACCTTGGGAAATAGTCTTGAGAACCTCCTGTAGTATGGGCCTTTTGGAACTCGAGAGGGTTTTATGGCTGTTTTATCGATGTTATGTAGAATATCTAGTTTTATGCGTGGTTTTATCTAATGAGTCTTGAAAACATCTTCAAGTGTACCTTAAAATTGAATTTGTTACTTGGGAAGTGATGATTTTTGGATAACACTGAAAATATTGTTTCGTAAATTCACTAACGCTCATTTTTTAAACATTCTTTTTGTATATGAAACACAGTTTGAGCAAAATTCTATCGTTCTACTGGCAATTAAATCATGGTGAAGATTATAATGGTTACAATAACCAAAAAAATGGACGAATTCACCACGTTCATGGCATTCTTGACTCTGATTATGGTAGCATGAACTATTCCGACAGTATGGAAAATGTTGAATTAACAATTATGTAAGGTTTTGACCATGATAATAGTCGGTTCAGAACACTATACTGCAATAGCCATCCTATTGTAATGCCTTTCCTAATAATGGTAGAATTGGCTATTCAATTTTGTCTTTGTGCATGCTTCAAAAATTATGAGAATCATTTCTTTTGCTTGTCATCTCGTGAAATACGTTCCGTGCATTTCATTCATACAATACATATACAAAATGAATTTCGTGCAGAACAGCTAATCACTGCCACCCTTCTATCACATCCGCACATGTTGGTATTGCTGCTAAGGAGGGCTGAAATCGTTTATTTATCTCCACATCAAAAAGACACGCTACAAATCAAATGCTGTGAGTTCATCTTCATTTATTACGCTTCAGTTACCATGGCCTGGTGAGATCAACTTCGGCTTCAGTAGCATTCAAAAAAACACTCTCCATATTTCATAAGTGTGTACGACCCAAATAAGTGCAGGAAAGTGGAAACGCACCAACATTTTTCTCGCACATTGTCAAAATCTCAAATACTTATTGCGCACTTAGTAGGGTAGCGCACTAACGTATGCATTGAAAAAATGGACAGATTTTAGCGATTATTCATGCCGTTATCCTATCGCCCGCACATCCCCAATTATAGCAACCTTGTTGTGTATAGAGAAATATTGATAGCATTATCAGCTGGTTTGCAGCAGTCATGACGAAAATAGTTAAGCAACTAACCTCGATTTTATTCGCACTGCCAAGAAGCTGAAGAAAATGACCGAAGTAACTTTGGCCTCATCGCTCCACGCCATGGGCCGAGAGGTTGGTGTCAACGCCAGTGCTGTTAAGCGTGACTGCTACCTGGCACACCAGTGGGTCTAGGTTCAATCCCAGTCGAGATCGGAGCGATTTATTTGAAGTGAAAAGATCACTACCCGAGCAGGAACGATTAACTTGATAACTGGCCTTGGTATTAAAGAGCTCTCCATGCAGGGCCGAATAACTTGATAACTGACTGGTTACAAGGAATCTGTGCCGGAAGAGAGCATATTTTGCCACTATCCGTGAGGCGGCGATAGATACAAATTTTCATCGGATCATGCTTTTCGACGGCTCAAACTTCATGATTTTTTATGGATAATCTTTGTCTAGCATTGAAATGGACCAATGAACATATTTTTGGCCATTCCGAGACAATCAAGATGCCCAGGGGAAACCCTCTAAGAGGGGACAATTACAAATCTTCGCCAAAACATGCCTTTCGACGGCTGAAACTTCAAGATTTTTGTTGAATAGTCTACTGCTAGCCTTGAAATAGGTTAATTACCATTTTTTCTATTCAGGAACAACCAGGATGCCCCAAAATAACCCTTAAGGAGGGGACAAAACGAATTTTAGCCGAAAGATACCTTCATGATTTTGCATGAAAAGTCCACTTCTAGAAATGAACCAATGACCATATTCGCTATTCTGTCATTCCGAGACAATCCGGATACTATGGAGGAATCCTTCAGGAGGAGACAAAGAAGGATTTCGACTGAAACATGCTTTTCGACGTTTTAAAATACACAGAAAAAAATAATTAATTTTAACAAGCGTACAAAATATCCACTCGTTTAAATCCAAGCTGAAGGGGGCGTAAACATCGAGATTGTTTGCAACTTTTCATGTGCAATACAACAATATTTGAAATTTTTCATTCAACAGGCTAGATTCAGGCGATATCTGGCTTAAGTTAACATGAAGAATCCCATTATTTTCTGGCAAATCTAGCATTCCCTTTATGTGCATAAGATTACGCAGAGAATTTAATGTTTCTTTTTATCTGTGTACATTATTTTTTATAAGTAGCCTACTTATAGCCTTGAAATGGCCAAATTTTGAACACACTTTTTTTTATGAACGTAATAAGTTGAATTATGAGACTTTGAATATTTTCAGCATATTTGAAAAAGAAATTTTGCTTTTAATCTTAACTTTTTTTCAGTTAATAGCATGCGAATTTGATTTCAAATTGATAACATAATATGAAACTTTTTCAATAAATTTGCTTACAATACAGAATTGGTTATCAAGTTGTTCGCAGTGAAAACAAAATAAGTTATTATTATGATATTGAACGAGTATTTTTTGTTATTCATACTGTTATTTTGGCTGTTTATTCAGCCTCAATGATAACATATTCAGTGAAAGCCGTCAAAAGGCATGGCCGAAAATCCGCATTTGTCTTTTTTGAAAGGTTTCCCCGGGACATCCGGATTGTCTAGAAATGGCCAATATGGTTATGGAAGAAGACTATTTATGAACAATTATGAAGTTTGAGCCGTCGGAGACATGATCCGATGAAAGTTTGTATCTATCACCGCCTTACAAATTGTGGCAAAACATGCCCTCTTCCAGCACAGATTCCTTGTAGCCAATCGAGTCAAAAAGGGCAGTACTCACCAGAAACTGAAACTATTGGAACTTTAATAAGCATTTTGACTGCAAAGACTTTAAAATTGTTCATATAAATTTTCCACAATGTCTATTTGAAATCCGGGTCACTATGACCCGAAACACATTATTCTTCACAAAATCTAAACACCGAAGCAGAGTGGAGGGGTATAAAAAATCGAAGTCGCTCCTTGGTACTAAACAAACTGTGTTTATGCAAAAAGTCGCCTTGCAATTTTTACTTAGATGTCAGTGAATTTCAGCCTGCTGTTTTAACCTGAACTATGATTTTTTTTAAAATATAAATCCGGACAGGAACCCGAGTATCCTGTCAAACACATAAGGGTCAAAGCAAACACATAAGGTTGAGATGTTGCACTTCGTTACATCAATTCCCAGATGATGAAGTCTGGAATGTCTAAGACACGGGAGAATTGTTCTAGATAGTTAGGAAGAAATATTTGCTAATGTATGGATCCAGATAATAAAGAAGTAAGCCTGTAAATATGTGTATTTATTATTGTGGCATTGCAATAAACACAAAGCTTATAACAAACATTCAATCCATTTGAACAAAGTATCGCATACATTATGAAAGTCGTGATAAGAGATGATCATGATTAAATACTGACGAAATATAAATTAATACTATCATACAATAGAAAATCACTCAATCCATCCATCAACCATCTCTCCAGATTAGAAAGATATTTGAGCACCATCTTTTTGAAACTCTGTTTGTATGTACTTTAAGAAACATGTTAGGCTCTCTTTTATTTGCATTGAACTGCTTTCCTGATTATTGATTTAAGATAAAAAGGAATAAAAACAAAGAAAATTTGAAAACTATAAAGAAGAAGCTGGACAATTCACTGGTAGATATAAACATATTACTAATAGATATGTTTTTCTTCATTTCCAAATTTATATCTCTCAGCTCAACTCGAAAACTTTCAATCGAAGTTAATTTAAAAAAGAATCTAAGATAGCCCTAGACCTCGACGTTTCAAGTATTTCTTCAAGTATCTTCGAATTTTTCTTTCATATATGTTTTGGTCAGAGCAATAATTTGCGTAGGTTATAATGATTGTGCTGACTCAATCATCTTTTATCGCACTGCATAGGAGAGTAATCTGAAAATGGGTTGATTTTACCGTAGTCATGCACAAGGAAAATAAATAGCTTTGTTGATAAAAAAAACAATTATAAATAAGCAAACAGTTATTAACGCTGCTTTGTTTTATTCAACCAAATGTTTTGGAGTTTAAAAAGGGAGGGTCAATCTTTAGCCAGGTTCATTTTATCGTGATCAATAACACACATACGGTGTACAAAAACAGTTATCCAATTATTCTAAGTGCTTATAATTTATACTCCATCCTGAAAAACAAAAACAATGAAACCCAAAACCAATTTATGTGAAGTGTTTTCCAATCCATGAACAACAACAAATCCGCGGGCAAAAACAATCACATTAATATTCATTGTTCAAAATCCATTATCACTACAGAGAATACTGGGCAAATCATTCCTTGCAAACACGAAAAAAAAAGTGTGCTTGGGCCTCTTTTCCGTAGAAACGAAAACCGAGCTTCGTAAAAAACAGTTCATATCTCACCTCCAAAAAGTAAACAGAATAATCCAATTTTTACGGTGGTGCTGAGTTTATCCATGTTTGCGTTGCTCTGCGTGCTAACGGCAATCTTCGCCGGTGTGACGGAACCGAGGAAAAGAGTAGCTGTTGGGAAGGACGATGGCGCGTCCTCAGGTGGGTGCAAATCCGTGGAATTGTGATTGCGTGAATCTTCTCCTACGGCTTTTCACAGACAATCCAAACGGAGAATCCAGTGACGGGATGTCGTGTCGGTACGTACACAAGCACGGTTAAAGCTGAGTAAACATTCACTTGTTTTGCACCACGATGTGTGAGCTCACGCTATCTATTTTTATAAGGTACACTAACAAATTCAACACTTGGTTTCCCCCGCTACAGCCCTTCGTACGCGTACTAAACCAAATTTTATCCTAGCAGTACACACTATGTGATTAAATTTTGGCCTACTTGAATTATAACTTGTTTTCCTCTAGCGATACACAATCACAAAAAAAAAACCTGCCGAATAGAACAATTTACCAAAACAAATTTCCGTCGATTTTCACTTCCACCAACACCAACAATGCACACACGAGCTAAAATTGATATCAATCCTATTCGCCACGCTATTCACATTTTCCGAGTTTTTTTCCTCTATGCTCTCCTACCATTCCCGCCACAGAGAGTCAACCTCCAACAGCTGAGATGAAGATTTTCCTCGTCTGCTTTCCGCAGCTTGGTTTGATCTGGTCTGGTGTTTGAAGAGAGTCGACTGGCAGACAAGAATACACACAACGCACTCCTCCCGATTCAATGTAGGCCGCCGAGGCCACAGTGGAAAAGTATCACGGGATCATGAAAATAGAACCACCAACCAACCAAACAGCAGATCAATATTCCAATTCGCACATCTCTTCGCAGCGATAGTAAATCTTCATTTTCCTCTAAATTTAGCTGAACCCAATTAAAACGCGTCGCGGCACGCAAAACAAATGCGGCGAATACCCATAAAACCCAACGCCAGTCAGACCTAAGCCACGTTCCGTTTTCAAAGTTGACTCACTTTGCTATCAGAAAATTCCGCAATCATCCTACAATTTGAGCGAATTTCCAATCTTCCGAATTTCGTCCTGCAACTGAAAACGAAAACACTTCCACTCGTATCGGCATCTAAAGAACGACTGAAAATGCCGCCTATCGTTTACCATCTGCGATAGAATGAACCTCATAAAACAGCAGCACCCGAACGAACGTGCAATGATGGTATGTTGACAGCAGCATAAGAACATTGTATTCCTTCGTCGAGCAAATAGGGACCCCTCGTTCGGGCCAGCCGCTACAGCGTTTATGTTGCGCACGAAAACGAACGATGTAGCATAACAAACCGACCGCTTCCGAAGGGAATACGAAGGCCGCCGCTGTTTTCGTTCGACGGAGTGCGCGCTGAAGCATAACTGATAATATGCAAGGCATCAGGTAGGGAATCTACTTGAGGAGCAACGCCGCGCCGGGCCGAGACAAAGTACGAATGGAAGAACCTTACTGAACACACGCGTTAGTCAGTAGGTCAGGAAAAATAAATGATAGCGACCGTAATTGAACGTGGTTCCTTGGTCTATACAATGTGAAGCAGGACAAAATATAGATAGGAACGATGCTCGCATGCTGGTTTCTCGGTTCATGGGAGGAGGAAGCAGTTGGATATTTTTCAAAAACGGGGTTCTGGGAAGGCTCCTGACTGTCCAGAGTGATATATTGGCTGGCAGATCCATACTGAGCCTTTCGGCTTAGGGTTATAATCCTTTATTGGAAGAAATTGTTGAATTGGCTTTGTCGGAATTGATTAATTTGTTCCTAATTAATAGTGAAGTAAGAATGTGTTTCAAAATATGTAAAGTTACCAATGTGTTCGAAGCAAAGAGTGCAATTTTGGAAATTGGGACACGTTTTATTTACAAGATTATTACAAGATTGCTTTATTGTCATTGGAAACAACCTGGTGGACCTAATTAATAAATCGCTGCAAATTGGGTACGTGCCACAAGTTCCGGATTGTCTAGAAATGGCCAATATGGTTATGGAAGAAGACTATTTATGAACAATTATGAAGTTTGAGCCGTCGGAGACATGATCCGATGAAAGTTTGTATCTATCACCGCCTTACAAATTGTGGCAAAACATGCCCTCTTCCAGCACAGATTCCTTGTAGCCAATCGAGTCAAAAAGAGCAGTACTCACCAGAAACTGAAACTATTGGAACTTTAATAAGCATTTTGACTGCAAAGACTTTAAAATTGTTCATATAAATTTTCCACAACGTCTATTTGAAATACGGGTCACTATGACTCGAAACACATTATTCTTCACAAAATCTAAACACCGAAGCAGAGTGGAGGGGTATAAAAAATCGAAGTCGCTCCTTGGTACTAAACAAACTGTGTTTATGCAAAAAGTCGCCTTGCAATTTTTACTTAGATGTCAGTGAATTTCAGCCTGCTGTTTTAACCTGAACTATGATTTTTTTTAAATATAAATCCGGACATGAACCCGAGTATCCTGTCAAACACGTAAGGGTCAAAGCAAACACATAAGGTTGAGATGTTGCACTTCGTTACATCAATTCCCAGATGATGAAGTCTGGAATGTCTAAGACACGGGAGAATTGTTCTAGATAGTTAGGAAGAAATATTTGCTAATGTATGGATTCAGATAATAAAGAAGTAAGCCTGTAAATATGTGTATTTATTATTGTGGCATTGCAATAAACACAAAGCTTATAACAAACATTCAATCCATTTGAACAAAGTATCGCATACATAATGAAAGTCATGATAAGAGATGATCATGATTAAATACTGACGAAATATAAATTAATACTATCATACAATAGAAAATCAGTCAATCCATCCATCAACCATCTCTCCAGATTAGAAAGATATTCGAGCACCATCTTTTTGAAACTCTGTTTGTATGTACTTTAAGAAACATGTTAGGCTCTCTTTTATTTGCATTAAACTGTTATCCTGATTGTTGGTTTAAGATAAAAAGGATTAAAAACAAAGAAAATTTGAAAACTATAAAGAAGAAGCTGGATAATTCACTGGTAGATATAAACATATTACTAATAGATATGTTTTCTTCATTTCCAAATTTATATCTCTCAGCTCAACTCGAAAACTTTCAATCGAAGTTAAATTAAAAAAGAATCTAAGATAGCCCTAGACCTCGACGTTTCAAGTATTTCTTCAAGTATCTTCGATTTTTTCTTTCATTTATGTTTTGGTCAGAGCAATAATATGAGTAGGTTATAATGATTGTGCTGACTCAATCATCTTTTATCGCACTGCATAGGAGAGTAATCTGAAAATGGGTTGCTTTTACCGTAGTCATGCATAAGGAAAATAAATAGCTTTGTTAATAAAAAAAAACAATTATAAATAAGCAAACAGTTATTAACGCTGCTTTGTCTTTTTCAAACAAATGTTTTGGAGTTTAAACCACGGAGGGTCAATGTTTAGCCAGGTTCATTTTATGGTGATCAATATCATACATACGGTGTACAAAAACAGTTATCCAATTATTCTAAGTGCTTATAAAACAACCTGGTGGACCTAATTAATAAATCGCTGCAAATTGGGTACGTGCCACAAGTTTGGAAAGAATGTTTAGTTATTCCCATTCAAAAAGTGTTGAACACTTTAGAACTTATTTTTAACTTGTTGTAAAAGGTCAACTGTTAACAATTTAAATAGTAATAATTTGATTGCGATGGAACAATCGGCAATCGCGCAGATCAATCTTGTGAAAGAGAGTTAAAACTAGTGTTAGCAAAATAGAAAAAAATGTAGAGCGTAAAGATATGATTGTTGCTGTTTTTTTATTTTTGGATCTGAAACGCGTTTTTTAAACGATTTCTCGGCCTTTGTTGTTAGAAACAATCAATCGCTTTGGATTTTCGGGTTCTACCTACAGATGGTTCGAAAGAGTTTTGTCTGACAGAACTAAACGGACTGTTTTTTATGATTTTTTTTCGAGTCCTGTGGAGAGCAGCCTTGGCGTACCACAAGAGAGTGTATTAGGGCCCATTTTATTCATTCTAAAGCTTGCTTCAGATAGAATTGGAACAAAAACAATTGCCTGTATTTCAGTTATTTATTATTGAATTCAAGAGCTTTTTTTGTACAAGTGTAGCGTTTTTTTTCATACTTTTAAGAAAAAATACGGATAAAATTATTCGTCACGGTTTCGAAGGAATTCTCGAATTTTTCCTGTAACACGGCTCATTAGGCGGCGCACACCTTCTTCGTCCATCGTTTTAGCTATCTTATTCCACCAAGTCTTCATCTGATAGATGTCTTTGACAACTTTTCCCTTTGCCTTGAGTCTCCTCTTCATGATTGCCCAGTATTTCTCAATAGGGCGGAACTGGGGGCAGTTGGGTGGGTTAAGGTTTTTCAGAACAACCTGGACCCCTTTTTCTGCATACCATTCTTGAACGACTTTGCTGTAATGACAACTTGCCAAATCTGGCCAAAACATTACGGGATGGTCGTGGGATCGAATGAACGGCAAAATTCGTTTTTGGAGACACTCTTTTTGGCATAGTTCCGACGTCATTGTCTTATTTGTAACGAAAACTTTAGTTTTTTTGCCACAGCTGCAAATGCCCTGCCAAATCATGAATTTTCGTGCAAATTTGTCGGCAAAAACAAATTTAAATTTGGCTGGAACATCCCCCCCGAGCCGTTGCCAAGTAAAATTTTTGACCTGGGATTTGCCCGAAGTCAGCCTTGACATAGGTTTCATCGTCCATCAGAAGACACCCGTCGAACTTGGTCAGCACCTGGTCGTATAGCTTCCGAGCACGGATTTTGGCCACACTATTCTATTTTATGGTCCGATTTGGCTGTTTGCTAGCTCGATACGACTTGATTCCTTCCCGGAGTCGAGTTCTCCTCACGTTACTATGGGCAGCACCGAATTTTCTGGCCAAATCACGGTCCGACATATTGGGATTCCTCTTAATCGTCTTCAAAATCTTACCACACAGTTTCCGGTCGACAGTTCCACTCCGACGATTGGCTTGAGGCTTCCGAATCGTCGTCAATGTTTCCTTATACTGTTTTATAATGCACCATACGGTATTTCTGGGCAATTTCAGCTGTTTAGCTAGCCTAGATGCAGACCACAATGGATTTTCCAAATAACTGTGCACAATTTTTTCCCTTCTTTCGGCTTCCATGTTGATTGTTTACAAAGTACAGTCGATTTGCGGAATGTCAAAAATACATACGTGAAGCTGACAAAATTTCCGACACGTGGGCGCCAAGAACTTCCAAATCCGTCCACCAGGAGCGCCACAATATGAGCAAAAGTTTGTTCCAATTCTAAATGAAGCAAGCCTTATATATTAATGCCGTGCGACGAGTCTTGCGATTTTGTGATATTAATCTTTTTGCTGATGATACCGTGTTGTTTATTGCAGCTAAAAGTCTTAATGACGCTGTTTGACATTTGAATTCAGATTAACGTTCTCTAAGTGTCTAAGTGGAGGTAAGTAAGAGTAGTATTTATACCGAAAGCAAATAAAAAAGACAAGTCTTCACCAAAGTCATTTAGGCCTATAAGTTTATCATCAATATTGTTGAAATTAATGGAAAAACTTATTGATGAATATGTTAAATCTGACATACTAACCAATAATCCATTATCAAAAGCACAATTCGGTTATCAGACAGGTAAATCAACTGTAACAGCCCTTCACATTCTAGTTAACAATATAGAAAAGTCCTTCACTGCTAAGGAAATTCTGTTGGCAGCGTTTCTTGACATCGAAGGTGCTTTTGATAATGCCTCTTTTCACTCGATGATAAGAGCTATGAGAAATCGTGGCTTCAACAATAAAATAATTAATTGGATTGTTGAAATGCTATCTAAAAGAGAAATATCAGAAAATCTTGGAGGCTCAGAGGTGAAAATAACTGCTGTAAAAGGCTGTCCTCAAGGGGGCGTCTTGTCCCCCCTCCTATGGTCTCTTGTTGTTGATGATCTCCTTGTAAAACTAAAGTTTAAGGGATTTGAAATAATTGGCTTTGCGGACGACATTGTCATTATAGTCCGTGGTAAATACGACACTATCATGTTTGAGAGAATGCAAATAGCATTATCATACACACTATTGTGGTGCAAAACCGAGGGATTAATTATCAATCCCAAAAAAACGACAATCGTACCTTTTACTAAAAAACGGAAAATCTCCTTCACTGACTGCAAACTAGGAGGCGTTAAACTGTCTTTATCTTCAGAGGTCAAATATTTAGGCGTAACTTTAGATAAGCATCTTTGCTGGAACAATCATACTGACCAACAAATACGAAAGGCAACCAATGCCTTCTGGATCTGTAAAAGAACTTTTGGACAGAAATGGGGCCTAAAGCCTAACATGATTCACTGGATATATTCAACTATAGTCAAGCCCATAATCACGTATGCCTCGCTTATCTGGTGGCCGAAGACTAAACAGATAAAGGCTCAAGAGAAACTGAATAAGCTGCAAAGGCTTGCTACTATCTCTATAACTGGGGCAATGCATAGTACTCCTTCAAAAGCACTAGATGCTCTACTCAACATTCTTCCTTTAGATCAATTTATACTACAGGATGCGGAAAAAAATGCTCTAAGGCTCAAACGGTCCATGAATTTCTTCGATGGAGATCTTATTGGACACTTGAGTATCCTAAAAGAGTTTTCGATAAATCCTTTAATATTGATAAGTGAAGATTGTATGCTTAGGAGAAACTACTTCAATCATAAATTCACAGTCCATGCAGCTACTCGTGCTGATTGGGATAAAAGAGAACCGGGTTTTCGTTCGGGCTCAACAATCTTCTATACAGATGGTTCAAAGCAAAATAGTTTGGTAGGGGCTGGTATAACTGGTCCTGGGATAAACTTGTATGTGGCAATGGAAAAATATCCCATAGTGTTTCAAGCTGAAATATATGCCATACTGGAATGTGCATCAATCTGTATGAAAAGAAATTATAAAAATGCAAACATCTGCATTTGTTCAGATAGCCAAGCAGCTCTGAATTCTTTAAAGTCAAAAACATTGCTGGTGTGGGAATGCGCACAAGTTTTACAACAATTGTCCTGTCGCAATATGGTTAACCTCTATTGGGTTCCTGGTCATTGCGGAATTGAAGGAAACGAAAAAGCTGATCAGATGGCAAAAATAGGGTCATCCATGCAATTCATAGGGCCCGAATCATTTATTGGTTTATCTTCTTGCGCCTTAAAAGTGGAACTAAAGAACTGGGAAAAGGGCAAAGTACAGGCTATCTGGAATAGTACCTCCAATGCCCGGCAATCCAAACAGTTCATTAAGCCTAACGCTTCTCATACAAAAAAGTTACTTAAACTTTCGAAACATGACTTGAGAATATACACTGGTTTGATAACTGGACATTGTCCGAGTAAATATCACCTGAAAATCATCGGTAAACTTCAAGAGGATAAATGCCGCTTTTGTGGATTAGAGAGTGAAAGCTCTAAGCATTTAATGTGCGACTGGGTTGCACTATTCAATAAACGATGCAGATTTTTTGACAAGGGGCTCATTGAACCCTGTGAGGTCTGGAACGCTGCTCCCAATCAAGTGGTACACTTCATAAGAAATGTAGTACCTGGTTGGGAAAATTGCCTACTGCCGTAGTGGTAGTTACTCCAAATAGTAACTGGCCATTGCGATAATATGGCATAAATAAAAAGTGGCAATACGTCCCCAACAAGGAAAAAAAAACGTTCTCTAATTAGATGTTCAAAGTGCATACAGTTGAAATTGAACATAAAAAAACTAAATTCATGATAGTTTCGCGAAATCGAGTTGTTGAAGACGTCTCTGTTAAAATTGAATCTTAGCGTGATTATGATTGATAGATTAAAATTTGATTCTCACATTGACGATGTCATCAAGAAAATAGCCAAAAAGTACGGTTTTCGCTGCCGAATGAAAAACAATTTAACTATTGCAATTTAACTATCGGTGGAGTTAAGAGTTGAGTACTTAACAATAGTGTTCATTTTTAAAGTGATTAACGGTTTGCTGCCTCGACATTTGTGCAATCGAATTAAAAGAGGAAGTGACATTTAAAAATACATATAACACTAGAAACGCGGATGATATTAGAACACACACATCAAACATACTAAACACTAACAGATTTTAAGAGACAATATATTTCACACATCAAAGCTGCCCTGTTAACTTTTAACACTTGATTAATTTTGTATCTTGACGATGTTATTATAACGGATATTTTGTATGGTTTATTGTTAAATGTTTTATATTTGTCATAGGGCACAAAGAAACTATACTTTTAGAACAAATCTTACGCGACGGTGAATGACTCATTATGTCACTTACACAAGCGTGCGTGAGGATGCAAAGAGCGGTCCGACGAAGAAAGAATCGAGCAATCGAGCAGATGATCGTTGGGGATTCTTTCAGAACCACGACCCGAGTCCCTGGCCCCCCGCCGCCATAGATTTGTCCCATGAATAGCGTTCCAGTATCCAAGACCATAACGCTGACATAATGATGGAGATTTGGGTGGCTCAGCTGAACATCCGTAACCACGTGGGCATTGATAACGGCACGACGGGGCTGGAGATCAAGAGATGGTGACAAATGACGAACTCATTGCGATAGCAAAGTCACTAAACGTGAACAAAGCGCCAGGACCGGATGATATTCCGAACCTGGCTATCAAGACGGCTAGCAAAGGTGTCTGGACGAGGGTGTCTTTCCGGACGCTTGGAAAATTAAGACCCTAGTGTTGCTACCAAAGACAGGGAAGCCATCAGGAGATCCATCGGCATATATACCTATATGTCTGTTGGATACTGCGGGCAAAGTACTCGAGAAGTAAATCCTTAACAGACTAACAAAACACACAGAAAGTACAGGTGGTTAATCTTACAACCAGTTTGGCTTCCGTAAAAACAACCGGTTTGGCTTCCACAAAGGGAAGTCGATGGTGGATGCCATTCTGTCCGTCCTCAAGACCCCAATCCAGTGCAAGAGGCGACGAGTCCACTACTGTGCAGTGATCATCTTTGACGTGAGAAATGCGTTCAAAAGCACCTGTTGGGTGGTTATCACCGACTCATTCCAACGGGTCCAGGTTCCTGGCTACATGTTCATGATTCTGAGAAGCTATTTTTATAATCGCGTATTGATGTACAAGGTATACCAGCTACGTATTCAGATCACCGCAGGCGTCCCACAAGGTTCGATCCTGGGTCCGATGCTATGGAACACGATGTACAATGAGGTACTACGGCGTGAGTTCCCAAACAGGATGAAGATAGTCGGGTTTGCTGACGTCATCACCTTAGAGATATGTGGTGAGTCCTTCGAAAAGGTGAAGCTTTCGTCCTCGCATTCCATTGACATTGTGGAGAGATGGATGAGTTCCAGGAAACTTGAGCTAGTCCACCATAAGACCGAGATCACGGTTGTTAACAACCGAAAATCGGAGCGTGTGACGATTAGTGGAGCATGTGACGATTAGTGGAGGTAACTGCAAAATCGGATCGAAGAGGTCTTTGAGGTACCTGGGGGTCAAGATCGACGATAAGCTGCCATTTGCCAGCCACGTCGACTACGCCTGCAAGAAATCCTCTATGGCTATATCGGCATTAGCCGGCATGATGTCGAATAGCTCAACGGTGCAGGGGAGCAAGCGTAGGCCCCTGGTCAGCGTCACCCTGTCTATAATGAGGTACGATGGGCCGGCATGGGACACCGCCCTGAGTACTAAGAGCTACATAGGCAAGCTCGAAAGTACCAACTGGCTAGTGTGCATGAGAGTGGTCAGCGCATACCGCACCGTGTCACGCGACGCGGGATGCATTCTAGCGGGGATGATGCCTATCGGCATAATCATAAAAGAGGACACCGAGTGCTTTGAGCAAAAAGTCACAAGAGGTATCGGCAAGACCACCAGAGTTATATCAATGATCAGGTGGCAGAGGGAGTGGGATAATTCCTCTAAAGGTTGGTGGACTCACCGACTGATTCCGTTAATATCTGGACCCATCCAGATGGTGAAATGGGGAAGTTGGCTGCTCCAGACAGTATTTGCAAAAGTACGGGCACGCTGTCATGTCCCGTATGCGCGGAAGCGGATAAAACAGCAGAACATGTGTTCTTCGTGTGCCCTCACTTCAACGATGCGAGGAACGGCATGATGGCTGGAGCGGTCAGGACGCGACTCCGGATAATCTTGTCCAGAGAATTTGTCAATAACAGGACACCTGGGACAAGGTAAACACGACAGCCTCACAGATTATCTTAGAGCATCAGGACAAAAGGCGAAACGACCAGCGACAGACTACAGGGATAAACTAACTACTAAAGCCTTATGTAGGTAAATTTACGCATATTAGCCCCCTCCCCGAAGTAATACCGGAAGGTGGTTCCAGGGTGGGGGGCAAATATAGTGGTACGAGTGGATCAAATAGTTGGCACCCTGTGAGGCTGCAGATTTTCCATCCCCCAAAAAATAGTATTATTCTCAACACTGTTTGTTTAGTTGTGCAATCTGTCAGTATAGCCAATCCAGTGCTGCCAAATATATCTAACTTATGTTCCTCAAGCATGAAGAATTATTATTTGAAATTTTCTGCAAAAAATTGTCCTTAACCAGCGTCCTTTAAAAATGGTTGTTTCGCCACTACAAGGTGCGTTACAAATGTTGGCAGTAAATTTCACTGCATTAGTTTCTAATACTTGCGGAACATGGTGTTGACTTGTTTAGCATCACTGAATTGATTAAACTGTTGGATGCCAAATGTAAACATTCAGTGTTGAGTAAACGTAAAAATATGGACTCTAAAGAGCAACCAATCAGCCATCTTCATTTTAAGTAAGTATATCGAGCTAAAAGGGGACTACATTGAATAAAATAAAATAAGGCTTAAAAAATATACTTGTTTATTCCCAAGGAGGTTATTTTTCACCTAGTATACTTGAAGGTTCTGCAGGATTTTGTTGTGCCGTGGATGAAGAAGGTTGCTTCTGGCCGTCATTTCATCATCTAACAAGACGGAATACCGTCTCACAGTGCTAATAAAACACAAAAATGGCGTGTAGAAAATGTTCCGAAGTTTTGACACCCTACCAGGCCCGATATTTTTCGATTATTTTGGATTATTTTGTGTGGGGCGTCGTCGAGCGGAATAAAACGTCCAACCATACTAAGGTCACTCAGCACCAAAATTGTGATGGTACTATGCATTGATGGATACATACATACATAGTAGAGCATGAATGTGGCAGTTTCCGGAAGCGCCTAACTGAAGTCCTCGATAAATTTTGATTTTTTTAATGATTTACTTTACAATTTCCACATATAATAAAATTAAATAAACCACAAATCATTCATTGCAATTTATAATTGCATAGTGGTGTAATTTTTCTAAAACATGTCTGTGCCTGTAAAAATTCACCACGTATCCCTCTATTTATTAATAACTTTTTTATTTCCAAAATATAGGGCAATAAATAGGTAATAGAAAAAACAAATACTCTGTAATAACGTTTGCATTAAAAAAACTGGACAAAAATTGCTGACGAAACTACCCATGCAGCATCAATCATAGTAGCCCATGAGTCAGCAGACAAAATTTGACAGCTCTAAAAATCGAACTCGTGATTGGAAAAACAGTGAAGCCACTCCGGTCCCCGCCGCGTCGAAACCCGACATCGTTGTCTTTGTGGACGCCGGATACACCCGTTCCGGCATTTACAACATCTTGGCACTATTAGGCAACAATCAGAGCATCGAAAGATAGCCCGACTCCGGACGTCCGACGACCCTGAGCGACAAGAAGCTCCAAAGGATGCTGAAGAAGAAGACCGAGGTAAAAGTGGCTGCATCGCTGCGTGCGCTTGGCCGGCGAAACAGTGAAAAAGTACCTGTCGAACATGAACATTCATGTCACGAAGCGGAAGTCGCGTCCACTGGTTTCGGAGCTGCAGGCAAGGTCTCAGCGGCAGCGGCTGTTTTATTAATTAACGGAATTTATTAATTAACCGAAGAAAGAACTCAAAAACATGCCAACACGCATGTTTTCGTCCGCCATGGCGAACGTTCCGGTTAACTGCTAGAAGGCTGCTCGCAAGGGCGTAGATTTTTTTTGCAGGTATGCTTAAATAATTACCTTCCATGTGAAATTTATCAAAGCAATAATCTGTCTTAGCTTTTTTTTTTCACCATGAAAATAAGGCAATTTTTTTAATGCAAACGTTATAACTGTTAATTGATATGCTTAAAACAGTCATCTGCTTATGGGGCTCATTAGCCCGTGATTGGCCTAGAAATGATAATATTTTTTTTATTCCTTTATTATCGAGATTTTCAGCCCCGTGCTAGTTCATCTCCCGCCATAGTCACTCAAATACCTTTTTTGGGTATTTTCGTAACTTTTCCGGGGGTAAATGATAATATTAAAGAAGTGATAGTCATCCGGTAATTTCCAACAAGTTAAATGCTTCAATAGTTGTGGTACGTTAGTCGTATTTGTGCAATTATAGTTGTCTTTCGAGACTCCATCTACAACAATGAGAACACTAATGCTACTTTTATTTCTATTTTGGAACAAATCAATTATTCCCGTTCACCCCAACAGCAACACCAACATGTCAGAGAACGATAGAAGAGAAGCAGCGATTGGCTGCTCTTCACAAAATGCAGTTCGTGCATTGTACAAATCTATCAAGATGACAAGAATTAAAAAGTCTCATACAACATACGAAACATTCGTTTTAGGTGTAAAATTCATGTTTACGAAACAACTGAAAGCCAATTTACGATAATATATTTTAATGTACGATTTTCGATTGGTGCACTCTTTTTGTGATACGAATCAGAAAAGTCAATTAATTAGTCCTAATATTTGTGCCATTTTTATTTGAGAATCCCAAAACAAATCATTGCAACCCTTTACGCTGTCATCGCTTAATCAGGTTTTAATTCTATTTTGAAGCCAAGACATTTTATTTTTAAACAAAAACCTTGAATCATAAAATCTACATTTAATTTATTATAAACTTTGACTACGAAATTACTCCTCTCAATTGTGGTCTATTAAAAAACTTCATGCTTGAACCATAGCTCATCTTGAAGTTAAAATATTCCAGCCATTGTGTACTTTGTAGAACAATACCAACCATCTTGTTACATTCGTATTTAGGCCAGCAATGTTTAGGCGTAGAACCCAAAGAGACGTCCTTCTATTGTCTGCCGAAATACTCCTCTCGTCGCATTCGCACTTGGTCCGTATTTAAACTGTCTTTTCTGTTTTTCTTCCCCGCATCTATGGCAGACTCCATGGAAGAGCATGGTCCTGCAAATAGGCACCGTCATGCCTTTGTTGTGCGCTTTTCACATTTCCGCACATTTGTTTTTGTCTATTCCGTTTGTTGCAAGGCACTTTTCGTCAGGTCTATTAACAATTCTGTTGCCGTTTTTCATTAAGACATAAATCCGGAACAGAAAGTGCACACACGACAAGCTGGGTCGGCGCGACGGTCTAAAATGAAATGTTTTCCTTAAATTCATTTACAGAAGATTTCAGATTATTTTTAAAGTTATCTTAAAAAATCAAAAGTTAAATCTTCTTTGAATAGCAGAGAATTTTGAAGTTTTTCTCTCATGTTCCAAAATAGAGAGATGCTAAACATTCAAAGATGAACATCCAAAGATGTAAATATATTGTGTTGAAATAAAATGTTAAATGTCCCTAGGTGCTTCATGGTGCTTCATCAGTATCGTAAGCCGTCTTCATTTGATTGGGATTTTCGAAAACATATAGACATTTCGAAAAAGTAATCCAAATCAAATGAAATAAGAGCGTAATTAGAATTCAACGTGAAACTTAAATGAAAAAAAAATGTAAGTGGAAGTTACCACACAACCAGAGTCGAAAATAATATGATAAAATGGATGCATTTTCGATACGCCGTCCATTGCCCAACTCCGATGTACTGCCTGTCATTCCAACGGGAAACACGACAATGCACTGGGAAGGCACTGGCTGTATGAAGCACCCAGAAAGAAGAGCACGCGGAAGACCCAAAACAGTCGCATGCGCACTATTTGATATGAGGCAGCGGGTGTGCAACATTCTTCGATTTCATATGAGGAAGCGACAAAAACAGTCTAGGTATAAGAACAGCAAAACATACAAGGCTGGTACCGATGAACACAGTGAAAGACCACAGAAGCGCTAATCCACCTTTGATGTAATCAGACCCATCTTAGAAATTTAACTAGTCATATTTTGTTTTGTGGCATGAAGCACGTAATCAATATATAATGTTTTGAAATTTTAAATATCCTTCTAATCCACATGCATCCATAGGAGTTTTAAAACATACTGATTGAATCTTTGACATGTTTAAAAGGCGGCATCCGATAGCAGATAATTTCTTATCTAGCTACCCCAGTGCGTGGTAAGCAAGAGGAAGGGGACCCCTTGACAGGCAAAAGAGTGCGTGCTTGATCTTGCTCAAGTACCGCCAATGGCACAGAGTTTTAGACTTCCTAGAGGCTACATGTGACAGAAATCAAAATCCAAATTATGCCTTTCAAAACCTCTCATTTGAATATAACCATAACTGTACGAAAACTACTTGCAGCCATGCTCATGAAGTCCAATTAAATTGCCGTAGTAAAACTACGATCAAAAACGATACCAGTAGTATTCTGAAGGCAACGGAACAAAGAAACGTGGAAATAATTCCTAAAACACCAAGATCTTGCATTGCACCTGACCAGGAGAAAGCAGTAAAGAGCGAAAATGCTATCAGCATAATTTTGCTGTCGTTGGTGTAAATTTCCGCTCCCGCTATTTATTCTCTGTCTTCGCACCGTGGTAGAATAATTCTGCACTCCAGCATACAAAGGATGGTAATAAAATAAGGCAGTAATCATCGCGTTGCCAGACAGGTGGGTTCTTCAAAATAAAGTGAGTATGACTTCAAATTGAACAATGTACATAAGTGTAATTAAAAAGTTGGTCGGTTCTCTTCATCGACTTTACATTCAGTTAATATATTAGCCACAAGTTTGATATTTTCATACACTGAAAATAATTGATCGTAAACGTTTTTCTGAATCGCGATTCAGATACGTTTTAAATATCACGGTAAAATCTGTTCCTCCTCACGGTTACGTCTTTTTTTAAAGTTAATTGTGAAACGAAATAAAAGATCTGCTAAACTTGCATGCAACGATAAGAGCACCACCAAAACGTATCTTTTTTTCCTTATTCAACAAATTTGTCGTAGACCTTTGAGCTGTGTTCTGTCTTTCAGGGTCCGGCAATTGAACTGCGGCGCTACTTCATTCGTCATTATTACGTTGCACCTTAACCGTATTGTACGACCCGTCTTTGCGTTGTTTACATTGTGTCTAGGCTGTCAGAGGATGTATGAGTTACTTCTGTAATCCATTGTAATCCGGAAAAAATGGATCTCGAATAGAAACGTATGCTGTGGATCCTTGTTCAGAGCGGTAAAAAGGCAGAAGGACTTAATCTGTGAGCTGTCCGATTTACGTGTGTGCAGAAGTATTGTACACTGAATTTTTTTTTACGACGGTAATAGTACCGCGTAAAAAAACCGCGTAAAAAAAACCGCGTAAAAAAACCGCGTAAAAAAACCGCGTTATTTCAAAGAACGACGTTAAAAAATCAAGGAAATAAAAATTATATTTCATATTCATATTGAAAGGATATGGTCAAAAAAATGTATTGGTGGTGGAAAAACGTGGTTCCAGTAACATTGGCCACCGGGAATCTGCTACAAATGGATAGAGGTTGTTAATTCAATGTGTGAGCAAAGCAGTCCAAAGTAGTTATAGAGAGTTTTTGTCTTCGGCAAAATTTCTCAGTGTGTCATTCGTCGTCTTTTGACATAATCATATTTGTTCCATATTATGCCACAGAGATGGCACTGCAGTCTATCTTTTCTCTAAATTAAGCGCTAGAGATTTGCCGTCTTGGGCAAAGTTTCTCAGTATATAATTAGTCGTCTTTTGATATTATCATATCTGTTCCAAATCATGCCGCAGAGATGGCACTGCAGTCTATCTTTTCCAAATGAGGCGCTAGAGAAATGCCGTCTTAGGCTAACTTTCTCAGTTTGTATGTTGTTTGTCGTCGTTTGACTTTGTTATATTAGTTCCACATTAAGTATACTGTTAAGATGGCGATGCAGATTATCTTTTCCAAATGAAGTCTTTTGACACTGTCATATTAGTTCTAATTTATGCCGCAAATATGGCAGCGCCATCTCTGAGGTACGATCGGGATCTAACATGATTATTTTGAATGCCTTTATTATATACAATTAACATCTTTGCTAAAGACATCACCTTCCTAGAGCACGATTTGGCAATTTAGATGGCGGCGCAATTTGGAACTAATCTGATAATGTCAAGTGACTATATTCTACATTCTCAACAACTTTACTGGGATCGGCAACTCTCTAAAGCTTCATTTGGAAAAGACGTAAGAAAACCGCGTTATTAAAAAAAACAACGTTAAAAAAGTCGAGTCACAATATACGTGAAAAAAATTTGATTGTTGGTGTTGATTGTACATTTCCCAATTTAGCCTCTGAAAAATTGTTGTTTACAGTTTATTATATATACTCATGTAATGATACTGATCGTGGATTTTGGTAGAAATCCAGCAATATGGGTATCCAACTTCTTAAAATTTCTTCAGCAGATTGACTTTTCTTGTTTTGGGTCCCTCGGATGTATGATACTTCAAGTGGCCAGTCCGGAGGAGGTTCCCTAAGGGTCCGTGGCTGGTCATAGGCATTTTCAATGGAACCATAACAATATGTGTATCGAACTGCTTGAAATTTTCTCAAGCGTTTGTTTCTTGTAATCATGAGTTCACCAGACAAGTAGGCCTTGGAGTGATCGTTTGTCCCTGAACCAGTCATTCCGAAACAGGTTCCCGTGAGGCCTGCAGTGGTCAAAAACATTTTCTGAGGTAAACCCTTGCAATATGGGTATCAAAATTCATGAATTTTCTTCAGTAGGTTATTTGTCAACGTTTCGTGACCATTTGATAATTTGTCCCCGGACTGATTATTCCGGAACAGGTTCCCGTGGGGCTTTGAGTCAACGTTTTGTGACCATCTTATGATTTGTCCTTGGAGCGGTCATTCGAGAACAGGTTCTCGTATGGCTTCGATTGGCCATAAACATTTTTAGAAGAAAGCTCTGGCAATATGGGTATCAAAATTTATGAAATTTCTTAAGTAAGATATTCTAAACGTTTTATGGACATCTGGCGACTTATCAACGTAACGATCATCCTAGTACAGTTTCCCGTATGCCAAACATTGTCAAGGTTTTCTTTAAAATTTGTTCATGGCCACTCGAGGCTTCACGGGAATCTGATCCGGAATGGCCGGTCCGAAGACAAATCATCAAATGCCCCCAAAACGTTGAGACATATCTTACTGACGAAATTTCATGAATTTTGATACCCATACTGCTAGGGTTTCCTTCTAAATTTGTTCATGGCTATTCGTGGCCCCACGAATATCTGTTCCGGAAAACTGGTTTGTGGACAAATATCCTACTGAAGAAATTTCATGAATTTTGATACCCATATTGCCGAGGTTTTATTTTGAAAATGTTTATGGCCACTCGAAGGCCCACCAGAACCTGTTCCGGAATAACCAGTCTAAGAACACGTCATCAAAAGGCCACAAAATGTTGACAGATATTTTACTGAAGAAATTTCCTGAATGTTGATACCCATATTGCTGGGGTTTCCTTCTATATATGTTCGTCGGCACTCTAGGCCTTCTGGGAACCTGTTCCGCAATAACCGGTCAGAGACAAGTTTTCATATTGAGGTATATGGAATAGAAATGTATTTTAAGGAATTATTCCAAAGGTTTTGACAGTCTTTCCCAGAAATTCACTCGATATTCCCAAATAGTGTCTCCGTACCGAACCTTAGCCCTGAAAACCCAGATTTACGGGAACCAGTTGAATCCAAGCGGACGTTGCTGCCAATTTCCATAAAGCAGATGAGTTTCTGAATCTAACGGTAAAAACAAATCAAAAATCGGTCAATATTTGCCAGAGTGACAACCATTTGAATTTGGTGGGTACCCGGGTACCCTGTCGGCCTGATTTACGGGTGTTTTATTTTTGTTGGGCACACAACTGTTAGTTGGCGTTTAAATGGCTATACAATCCAAAGCTGGAGAGTAGGGTAGTATTTGAATTTTTGACAACAATTCAATTAAGTATATTGTATATTGTTTTTTTTTACATTATTTGAAGAAAGACCGAGGCCGGCAACTCTCTAGCGTTTAATATAGAAAAGATAGACTGCAGCGCAATCTCTGCGGAATGATTTGGAACAGATACGATAATGTCAAAAGACGATGAATGACATACTGAGAAACTTTGCCGAAGACGACAAATCTGTAGCGCTTAATTTAGAAAAGATAGACTGTAGCGCCATCTCTGCGGCATGATGTGGAACAAATATGATTATGTCAAAAGATGACGAGTGACACACTGAGAAATTTTGCCGAAGACAAAAACTCTCTATAACTACTCTGGACTGCTTTGCTCACACATTGAATTAACAACCTCTATCTATTTGTAGCAGATTCCCGGTGGCCAATGTTACTGGAACCACGTTTTTCCACCACCAATACATTTTTTTGACCATATCCTTTCAATATGAATATGAAATATAATTTTTATTTCCTTGACTTTTTTTACGTCGTTTTTTGAAATAACGCGATTTTTTTTACGCGGACCGCGTAAAAAAACCGCCTAAAAAAAACTTCAGTGTACACTGTACCGTCAAAACATACCTGGCGACTGGAAGCACCAAAAAACGGTATGGTGGGAAACGTCGAGCTACTATGTTGACTATGTTAATTTGGCGGAGGTTCTCAACATATCGGATTGAAATCTCCATCATATTAATGGATGATGAGTTTAAGTTAAGGAAGATTCAAAAGCCCTTCCTGACTCGGAGTCTGACAAGGAGAAGTTCGTTTATGTTGAGAAGTCCGGAAAAAAAGGTGCTTGTTTGGCAGGAGATTTGCAGTTGCGGTTTACGTTCATTCAGTTTTTTCACGAAAGGGACTAACAACGCCGAAGAATACCGTAAATAGTGCCTACATAAGCGGCTTTTTCCGTTATACATACAGCACACCACTCCATCACTGGTCTGGCCGGATTTAGCATCTGCCCATTATACTCGTTCAGCGATTGAATGTTTTGATGATAACCTTATCGATTGCGAGGAAAAGGACATCAACCCACTAAAGAGTATTTCCAGCCAGAATAGCTAACTGATTGGACCCTACTCTCTCCGATTGGAATGAAATTTTGTCCATATGTTGGTTTCTACCCAAAATTAAGTTTTTCATTAATTAAGCCCAAAACTATCCTGGACTAATTTTTAAAATGGATTGGATTTTTTTTCGCAAACGACTCATCTGATCAAAATGTTGTTTAAGAAAAAATGTAGGAAATAAGGTGTGTTGTGAGAACTGAAACTTAAAAAAATGTAAATTGTAAATGCTTGAAAAACATAAAATGTTGATTTTCTTAAAGGACCTCCCTTTAAATCCTCCTAAGGAAACGTCTATTAATTATGTCACGCAAAAAGTGACTTTTAATAACCACCCCCTCCCCCCTTATCACGTTTTTTGTGTGGACCATCATTTTTTTTTTGTATTGATTGTCACGTTTTCCCAATCCTCCGTCCCCCCATACTGCGTGGCATAATTAATGAACCTTCCCTAATTTTATTTAAAAAAAATGCTGAAGTTATGTCCTCAAAGCTGACGAAGAGTTTTGGATGATCACTGCTGTATTTTTTTTAATATGTATATTATTTTTTTAAATGTTAAAAATGAATTTTTTTTTATAAAAAGACACCAAAACTAGATTCAGTGCATAATTTTAAATTAAAAGTATGCAAAATTTTTAATCGTAAGCCTACCCGGTCTCAAATTATTGCGAATTTGAATAACAGAAATTTATGTGTTTGCAATTGTTTTGGCCCTTTTTGATTGTTAGTCGTGATGTACACAACAAAATGTATTTTCGATAGTAGATTATTAAAAAACAGGCAATTTTTTTTCTCAGACACGGTGACAGTCAGACTTACCCGTTTCTGTTTGGACGAGATGGAAAAGAATCAAGTTGATGCTTTTGGATATGTGTGGGTGTTTCGGATAACTTTGCTTAGAGAAAGAAGAAGCAGTATTTCATACAATGTTTTTTTTTCAAATTTCCATTAAATTTACTACATTTCAGATCATTTGAATACATGAAATATTAGTGGTTCATCATTAGAATTAGAAAATACCTTAACCGCAATTTGGTTATTTGAAACTGCAATGTAAGAATGATATTTTTGAGTTCCAGGAATTGGTTTTGCTTTGTTAAAATTCGGATTGAATTCCTTTTCGGCATCTTTGTATGCCGTAGAAACATCGCAAAATGCCATTTTTGTTTCATGATCCTCTTAGCGATTATTTGCCCAGTCATAAAGTTGTCTTGCATACGTTTTAGGATGTTCGTGTTGCTTAGCTAATCTTGCTCTAAAAAAAATACCCGACCCGTGCGGTGGCTGCAACCGCATCTATTCGATTTTTAGGGAAATTTTACATAAGAATAGGCCTACTTTGACTATCGCAGACCCTGCCGATCATAGATTATTCAGCAATATTCAAAAAGACGGGGCATTGGGGCAAAATAAGCCCAATATCTCTGTTTTCCGACCCGTGTGGTGGCTGCAACCACCTCCATTCGAATTCTAGGAAAATTCTACAAAAAAATAGGCTTATTTTGAATACCGCAGACCCCTTCGACCATAGATTAATTAACAATATTCGAAAACATGGGGTAAGTGGGGTAAAATAAGCAATATCTCCGTTACTCGACCCGTGTGGATGCTGCAACCACTTCATTCGATTTTTAGGGAAATTCTACTTACGAATAGGCCTATTTTAACTCTCGCAAACCTTTCCAAACATAGATTATTCAGCAATATTAAAAAAATAGGGGGCATTGGGGCAAAATAAGCCCAATGTCTCTGTTTTCCGACCCGTGTGGTGGCTGCAACCACCTCCATTCGATTTTTAGGGAAATTCTAAAAAAGAATAGGCCTATTTTGACTACCGCAGACTCCTCCGACCTTAGAATAATGAAAAATATTCGGAAAATGGGGGAAGTGGGGTAAAATAAGCCCAATATCTCTATCACCCGACCCATGCGGTAGCTGCAACCACTTCCATTCGATTTCTTGGGAAATTATTCATAAGAATAGGCCTATTTTGAATACCGCAGACCCCTTCGACCATAGATTATTGAACAATATTCGAAAACATGGGGTTAGTGGGGTAAAATATGCAATATATCCATTATCCACCCGTGTAGTGGCTGCCACCACCTTCATTCGATTTCTAGAGAAATTCTTTATTAGAAAAGGCCTATTTTTACTACCACAGACCCCTCCAAGCATAGATTACTGGGCATTATTCGAAAATACGGGGGAATTGGGGTAAATTAAGCCCAATATCTCCGTCCACTGAATTTTGTGGCAAGTGAGACCCCTTGCATTCAATTCCCCATTTTCACATAAAAAATGCTATTGTCCACTAACCTTGTGCTACTAGGAACTGAATTATCGAATTCTTTCGCTATTCATGTACTTTTTTTCCACTGTGCAGCGTCTTGAACACGATTCTGCTAGTACGGAAGTGAAGTTAACCAGACCTCTCCAATGATCCACGGCTCACAAGTTCAGTTTGGTCTAAGCGAACGAACTCTATCACGCGCGATACCTCAAGCCCTACCTACACACAAAGACTGTACTCGAAAAAAAATTAGCCAGAATGATTAACTTGTAATATTTTACCGTGTACGTAAAATTTGAATGAAACTAGCTTAAAGTGTAATGTTCGGAAGAAGAGCAGATCCACCAAAAAATAATGTGTACCGTCGTGGAAAATCTAACTGCGTCCTGCCAATGGAACGGAAAGCACCTTATTCGATTATTCGACGTTGTCTCGGGTGGTAAAGTCATTCAAGGAGATTCAGAAAACCCAGCCGAGAACAGGCATCAGTAGAAACCCGAAAAAAAGCTGATCCGATGAAGGCAAGGAAGGTTTTGAATCTGTTCAGTTGTCAAAAGAAATTTTCGATTCGCGATGTGGCGAAAACGGCGGAGGTTTCCATCTGGTTTGTCGAAAATCCATGAAATGGCCGGCATCCACGTCTACAAGATGAAGAATGCACCAAACTGGAACGACAAACAAAAAACACGGTGCCCAAAACCAACGCTAGGAAGCTGTTTTGAGAGTGATTGACGCAACCGAGAGGTTTCGTTATGGACGGCGACACTTGCATCAAGGTGGAGACAATGCAATTACCAGGGCAAGTGTTTGAAGATGGGATCCAATAAACTAATGAAATAGAAACCTAACCATAATGTTGGGGTTTGTTTTCTTCAAAATCGACTAAACATTAATTTTTGGTGAACACTTTTGTGAGCTTTTTCCAAGCTCTCGGGGTTTATTCATTTATTTATTTATTATTATCACCACCTTCGACAACAAGTTCGTACAGACTGTCCCTATTCTAACATAACTTATATAACTAAACAATTCGGATGATTCGGTTTTTAAAAATACTGAAATCAAACTCGTAAGAAATATCATTAAAAAAAACCGAATACATGCTTCAAGAGGTTTGTTTTAACCGTAATTGTTTCGGTGGTACGGAACAGCAAGCAAGTTGGAGTTCCGAAAACGTCGTCGAGGAATGTTCAGCGGTATCTGCTAAAGAAGCACAAGACAGTCGATGACACCGTAATGACAGCAATTCTAAGCCTGTCAATTGGCCGAAGTAGCCGGCGAAGTAGCCGCAATGAAAATCTTACGGACCTTTTTTGCACCCGTTGAAAAAACATGAGCTACGCAGTATATGCGCTAGGAGACCAAACCGGGGAAGCATATTCCAGGATGGTACACGTCAGCGTACAGTACAGTCAACAATCAAAAAGCGCAACTGCACTCTTTGCACCGGACCCTACGGACTCGACGATATGGTGGCCTTCGATTCGTGTCTACTCTGGCACCATTACAGTTGCGCCAATGTCGATGCGAGTGTAAAGGAACGAAAATGGCAGTGCGAAAATTGCGTGAATGTCGACGCCACGGGTACGAGAAAGGAGAATCTTGAGAACGACGGCTCTCGTTCTGCTATTCCAATGGCGACGAAAGGTGCAAAAACCAAAACTGCGATGGTACCATCAGCCGATGGAAATCTAGCTATTCCGAAGAAGGTCGTGAGGAAGTCGTCGGTCGGGAGCAAACCGAGCAGGAAATCGAAGATAGGAACCGGTGAACCAAGTCAAACATCCAGCACCCGGCGGCGACTAGAATTGGAGTTGCAGAATGTCGACGAGTTGCGGAAGATACAGGAAGAAGAACTGGCTGCCGAAAAGGAGCTTCAGGATCTTGAAAGGAAACTAGAAGAGCAACTACGGAAAAAGGAGTTGGAGATTTAAGCCAGACGAATCGCAGAGGAGAAGGCCGATATGAAGAAGAAGATTTCCGATGAGTGGAAATTCAAAATGAAGCAGATGGCGATCAGGAGGCAATCGGAGGAGGAGAAGGCAAAGTGGATTTGGCAGGTATCCGAATACGGTAGCAGCAGAGGCAGTTTTATGGGTACCGAAGCCGATTCGAAGGATAAAGTGGAGGATTGGCTGCAGAAGTCGGCGCAGCAGACAGCGGGAACGGCAAAAGAGTCCACGTCAGCAGTCGACGCAAATGGGGGCCCGAAGCAGGTATTCCGTGAACTAAAAGCTAATCAACAAACAGCCAATCTTAGGACCGATAGGAGTGTAGGCCTCCCCCCTCTAACTCATGTCTCCCCTGCGAAACTTCTTACCACACAACCTCTAGTTAGGAAAACGGGTGAAGATCAGCAAGATCACACGAATGCTTTCAAAAATCGACATTTCGTTGATGAGTTTGATCAATATATGGGAAAAACCTTGAGTAATCAGGCAATTGCCGAAAATCGTCGCCTAAGAGCTACGATTGGTGGTATCGAACACGTCGGTGGTTTGTTCAATCGTCGTTGTGTAAATGGTCATGACCAAGATGAAGGTTGTGTCGGTCAAGAAACGGCGCATTGTTCGGTATCCTATGGCGCGGCGCAACAAACGGACATTCAACCGGTGATCGAGCGGCAACGGGCCAATGCAGGACAGGTCCATCAACCAGGGGCGCTACAGTGACGATCACGGGGATGGTCCAACAAATCGGCAGAAAGCAGCCCGGCAGGTGATGGGCAAAGATTTGCCTTTTTTCGGGCAATGCTGAGTAATGGATCAGCAACTTTCGACGATCAACATCTACCTGTGGTTTCTCTGACGACGAGAACCTGATTCGGCTCCAACGCTGCTTGAAAGGTGCCGCTCTTGAAGCAGACTGCAGACTGCAATGTTCGGCTAGTGTCCCACATGTGATGCACACTTTGGAGATGCGATATGGTCGACCGGAGACACTCATTCGTTCTTTGACGGAGCGAGTTCGTCGACTACCTGCGTTGAGGATCAACGCAGGTTGATCAACATATTGTGTAAATATCTAGATATGTATATTACAGTTATTGTTTATAGAACGCTGGAATAATATAAGTTAAACCGCTGTCGCTCATTTAGATACCTGACTTCAAGAATAGAATGGTGATCGGTACATCGTTCCACTGCAACGATCTGCACAAAAAATATTGATATATGGAGGAAAGGCTTGTAAGATGGAACAGCGCCACTTTTGACATTCATAGTGACATCACGATCGCGCTGACAAGTGTTAACCTCATTTTTTTTTACTATTCTTCAATTTTCATTTGCTTATGGAGTGAATACACTCATTCGATCTAGCTCTTTCTGGTTTCATTGTTCGAAAGTGGTGAAATAATTATAATAGCAATTATTTTTTGTGCTTAGTAAGTGGAAATTTCCCATCGATATCAAAAGGTTAACATTTGTGTTGGCTAGCATTTTTTGGTGTATTTTTATGATCCAAAGGCATTTCCAAACAAATCGTAAAGTGAAACAACTTTTTTATGTTTTGTGTTTATGGCGTCCTGTTTGTAAGATGGAACACTGTTGAGCTTGTACGATTGAACAAATTTTTTTTCGTTTTAAAACATATGAATGACATTTTTTATGTTTAAAAATGCCATGGAATCAATAATAAAATGATATATAACAATACATTTTTTGAAATTGCTATTTTCGATGAATTTCGAAAATTGGCCATAATTTTCTTTTTATTACTATAAATAATCAGTTCCGTGGGCAAACTTGGAGCCCTTTAGTTCCTCTTTCGAAAAATCCTCGAAAAAAATAAAAATTCTACATGTTACGAGCAAAAAACAAATCGTGTTCCATCTTGCAAGCCATTTTTTGAAATTGCAATTTTGGATAGATTTCGAAAATACGCCATAACTTTTTTTTGATGACTATAAATAATCAGTTCCTTGAGCAAAGTTGGAGCCTATTAGTTCTTCTTTCGAAAGATGTCTTTGAATCCGCGAAAAAATAAAAATTATACATGTTACGAGCAAAAAACGGATCGTTTTCAATCTTACAAGCCTTTCCTATACGTGACAATAGGGGTAAAGTCGGTAAAAAATAAACTTGGCATGCCGAACTGAAATGACATTCTCTACACTGAAATTTTTTTTTTTTAAAGTAGCTTTCACGCGTTTCGTAAACATGGATTTTGTACATAGAACAAATGTCTCGTTTATTGTATGAAACATTCATTATGCTTTTTATCTGGTGAAAGGCTATCATTACACCTTTTTGTAAAATGCACGAAATAAACTTCGTGATGACCAGCCAATAGCTGTTTCTCTTTTATACCGTACTCATGCTTGATGGTGTTCCTGCTGGTATGGGCGGGAATAATTTATCTAACCCAAAATAAAAATTAAAGCGCTGTCGAGAGCTTAAACTTCATGCTCATTAATCAAACATATTCTCACGAGTCACCGTGGCCTAGTGAGATCAACCACGGATTTAGAATCAGCACTTTACAAATATTCATGTTCGAACCCCATGTCAGAAACAATAAAAAAAAAAACGCTGGACAACTCCACGTGGTTGCGCTTTTTTGTCAATTACATTTTGAGTCGATAAAGTAGATCTGTCAGTCCTCCATGCAACCACCAGAGAGACGTTTCTTTTTAGTTTGTGACCAAATATTCGTAGCTCTTTGCATTGTTTCCGTACAATGTACGAATGTTCTTTCTGTGTCAACAAAAGCGTCGTGCTTTTGACAGTTGCGCGTGCAATTAATTACGAATGTATCTTCATAAAGAGTACAAATCAGTTTCGTTGCAGAAAACAACGAGTAAGTATCACTTTCGATTTTGTAATATAAACTAAAATTAACTTTCAGTGTAATAATTGCATAAAGCAAATACACCGCCATGAATCGCATATTTCTAACAAGTTGCTGCAACTGTTTGGTGCCAGGAACACATGGCATAGCATAAGTTGAAGTGTTCTTTTTTTTCTATAAAATATAATGATCCATGAATCCATCCAGCAACACTGGAGTTACATTCTTATTGTGTTCGAGATATCCCTTTTTGTTCGTTGATTTGAACTCAGTTTTCTTTCGCTTATCACATTCATTCGAATATGTGGATGCATATATGCACACTCATTCAAACTCCACTGCACTGCATGAAACGCATGCTACCTCTGCCACACGTTCATGCAATTTGTCCTGTGTGACAGAGCGTAACGAAACGAGTAACGCTGACGAATAGGCAACGGACAGCAGGACGAGCGAAACGGCTCGCCGCGCATTAGATACCTACCACTATTAATGCCGCCACCGCTGGCTCGTTGGTGGCGCTGTTCCCCCCTTTCATCCGCACCATACCGTGTCTCAAGCGGCACATATGTTTTGTATTTTTCGGTTCGTCGGACACCGTTTCTGTGTGTCACGCTCCTGACTCTGCAGCTGAGCGACCGGTAGGTTTTATTCACGAGGGTTCCCAACGGATTCAGTAAAAGTCAAAGGATTCTATATTAGTTGATCTCGAACTTTTGAGTTTTCATTGAGATGCTGATTATTTTTGAATCCGCGTTGAGCCGTACGGTTTTTTTTGGGGTAATGCAGTCAGCAATGCGAAGTGATCTTCCTGGATCAAAAGCAAGAACGAGAAATTGAGCAATTCGAAACCTGTGGCTTAGACGGGACAGCAACTTTCAAACAGTAAATACTCTAAAATGGCTTAAATTGATCGTTAATTACTTGACGAATCCCGTATAATTTCAATAAATTCTTAATCAGATAAAAGTGACGAACCTACTAATAACTCCTGTTCTGTAACCTTTAGGGTCACGAAAGTAAACTCCCCAAGTAACACCATTTGCTATATTAATGTGCAAAATAGGGAAGCGGAACCTATTCTCACCATAGTACATATATCCATCACATTCTGCAGCCATCCAACGTAAAAAGATGTTTAATTTCTCCAATAAATGGGCGCAGTAATCAAGAATATATAATCCTGGCCAATAAAATTAGGTCTTGAATATAATTCAAAGCTACAAAAACGTTTCGGAGACTTACAATATCGTAAAATAAATGAGCAGTCAGATTTTCTACACAATTGCTTACATTTGCACTACAAATTCGTAGTACTGATTTAACCATACTAGGGAATATACTCGAGCCAGACTTCAAGTTTTCTCTTTTATTGCACTATATCCTCACACATTTTCGTTGCGTAATCGCACAAACCATAAAAATTACACTTCATTTATTACACTAGCCACACGAGAATCTACGAATACGTGATAAAATACTAGAAAACTATGGGATTAATTTTCGCAATAATTTAAATACGCCTGCACGTATTCTGAACCGTGTTTACAATCGACGTAATCGCTTGAAGTTGCACTGCTCACATACTGTATAGCAAACACATCAACGCTAGTGTGCGTTTTCAATCATTCATAGAGCATTCTATGCCCAGTGTTATGGTGAGTCTTGTTGTCAATATTCTCATGGAAGAATAACAAGCAAACCCTTTCATTTTGTCTTGTTTATATGTATGCTATCCAACACACGTGATGTGCTGTCAAATGATCTACTTCATTTTTGGGTGTAGTAGTGGAGAGCGTTAACTTGTTTATATTTTTTCTTGATTAAAATCAGTACCATTAACATATGCACACAAATAGGATTATTGTTTTTCGTAATATTATTAAAATAGATACATAGCAGTTTCAACTTTTCCGTATTAAATTGGAAGAAAATTATCAGAATCGAATGTTTTGTGTGTTGCTAAACGATTAACGGTAAGTGGACGAATAAATTGTGAATAACTTGTGTACTTAGTGTTTGGTATTCAGTGCATATTCATTCACCGATTTCCACTGAAGGTCTGCTTATTGAGCTCAATATAAAGGGCGATACGGTCAAAATTTGGTCAATATCAACTTGACGTATTTCTTTCAATTTTGCATTTAAAAAACCTGAACACCCCTCATTTTGAAGGTGTGTGTGTGTAGAATGTTGCTCCTATTTTGATTTTGGAATTCACTCTTCAGTTGTCAAAATGCCGTCCAAGCAAGAAGAGCAGCGTATCAAAATTTTGCTCGCGCATCGCGAAAATCCGAGCTACTCGCACGCAAAGTTGGCAAAATCGCTAAAAGTTGCCAAATCAACCATTACCAATGTAATTAAAGTGTTTGGGGAACGTTTGTCGACAGCCAGGAAGTCTGGATCGGGGGGAAATCGAAAACCGGAAGCCACTGAGACGACAAAGACAGTTGCCGGTAGTTTCAAGCGAAACCCTAACCTATCTCTCCGAGATGCCGCAAATAAGCTGGGTGTATCGTCTACAACCGTGCATCGAGCCAAAAAACGAGCCGGACTATCGACTTACAAGAAGGTAGTGACTCCAAATCGCGATGATAAACAAAATACGACGGCCAAAGCGCGATCCCGGAGGCTGTACACGACGATGCTGACGAAGTTTGACTGCGTGGTAATGGACGACGAAACCTACGTCAAAGCCGACTACAAGGAGCTTCCGGGACAGGAGTTTTATACGGCAAAAGGAAGGGGAAAGGTAGCAGATATTTTCAAGCACACGAAACTGTCAAAGTTCGCAAAGAAATATCTGGTTTGGCAAGCCATCTGTACCTGTGGCTTGAAAAGCAGCATTTTCATAGCTTCCGGGACTGTCAACCAAGAAATTTACGTGATAGAGTGTTTGAATAAACGTCTGCTGCCTTTCCTGAAGAAACACGGTTGTTCCGTACTGTTTTGGCCGGATTTGGCATCTTGCCATTACGGTAAAAAGGCCATGGAGTGGTACGCCGCCAACAACGTGCTGGTGGTTCCCAAGGACAAGAACCCTCCCGACACGCCAGAGCTCCGCCCAATTGAGAAATACTGGGCTATTGTCAATCGGAACCTAAAGAAGACCAAAAAAACTGCTAAGGACGAGCAGCAGTTCAAGGCAAACTGGCTTTCTGCGGCGAAGAAGGTGGACAAGGTGGCTGTACAAAATCTGATGGCAGGGGTCAAGCGTAAGGCCCGGCAATTCGGATTTGGAAAAGCGGAAGCCTAACTGAATATTTTTCCTGAATTTTATACTAATTGAACTTGAAAAAGAAATTTAATTTGATTTTTTAAATAAACGATTTCACCGATTTACACGCGTTTTCCCTTGACCAAATTTTGACCGTATCACCCTTTAGGTACCGCTTCCCTACATATTTTTAACAAGGCTTCAGTTTTTTTTCTATCGTCAATGATATAATTTCATGCTCACATATAACAGGAAGAGCGCAATAAATGTGGCATTTTTGAACATTTCTAGGTAAGACCAGATGTCAAAAAATAGCATGTCCTACAAATGCTTCTATCAGCATGCTTATAACAACATTATTTGTTCTGTACAAGTAATTACTAACTTGGCAAAAAGTAAATTTGAGTAATGAAGCTATTATACCATGAACTAAACATGCAATAGACTTGCATATGACAAATGAATGTTCCACGAATTTGTAATTTTGCATTCTACATGAAACACGGTATTATGTAAAATGTAAAACTTACAAATAATAAGAAAAAGATTTTTCATGGTGTAACGATATCTTAGCTGGTAAAATTTTACGCGTTAAGGTTGATTGCATATAACTTTATCAAATGGGAAATTATAAGTAATTTACACATAGAAGTTGCATCAAATTTGTACATTCGGCTCAACTTTAGCAGTGTAAAGGGCGAACACGAAATTATTGCGACACCGAAAATGTCATGCCAATTTTCTTATAATGTTTAGAATCAAACCAAAATTTTAGGGTAGTTTTATACATATATTTACTTAAAAAATCAAAAGAAAAGTTAATCGATGGAGCCTTGAGTGTAAAATTGAACGCATTTTCGCTTGATGCCCTCCATCAAAGTCTTGACAGTGTCATCCGGTACCAGTTTCTCAGTTTTTTCCATTTTCTTAACATGTCCTTCTCGTCTTTGACTGTCTTCTTGCTCTTCCGAAGTTCCCGCTTCATCATTGCCCAATACTGCTCCACCGGGCGCAGCTCCGGACAGTTTGGCGGATTCATGTCCTTTGGAATAAAATGGACAGAATTGGGCTCATACCACTCCAGGACACTTTTAGAATAGTGGCATGATGCCAAATCTGGCCAAAATAGCGGAGCTTTGTCATGCTGCTGCAAGAACGGCAAAAGGCGGTTCTCGAGGCACTCAGATTTGTAGATCTCGCCATTTACTGTGCCCTTTGTCACGAAAGGCTCACTCCTCAGTCCGCAAGAGCAGATGGCCTGCCAAATGAGATATTTGGAGGCGAACTTCGACATTTTCTTCTTCTTAAATTTGTCGTCCACATAGAACTTGCTCTTGCCGGTGAAAAACTCCAACCCCGGAATTTGCTTAAAATCGGCTTTTATATACGTTTCGTCGTCCATCACACAGCAGCCATATTTTGTCAGCATCTTCTCGTAGAGCTTCCGTGCCCGAGTTTTAGCCGTCGATTATTGCCGCTCATCGCGGTTTGGGAAGATCTGTACCTTGTATGTATGTAGTCCAGCTCTCTTCTTTGCATTCTGGACGTAGCTCTGCGACATGCCGATCTTTTTAGCCAAATCACGGCTTGAGACGTTGGGATTTGTTTTAATCATCCGCTTCACCTTTCCCTCCGTCTTTTTGTTCTCCGGTCCCGGTTTTCTTCCAGCTCCTTTGCCGTGGTCCAACGTCAACCGCTCTTGGAACCACTTCAACACTCTGGAGACGGTTGAATGGTGAATGTTCAACATTTTTCCCAACTGCCGGTGTGACAGGTCAGGAAATTCCAGGTGTTTGGAAAGAATTTGTTCTCTCGACTCGCGTTGGTTCACCTCCATTTTCGTTGAATCGAAAAACACGACTTCGAGTTTGACAGCATGTAAACAATCCATGATTTTTACCCACTGGTAAAAAAGTTATGCCCTGTTGAATGTGTTGCAATAATTTCGTGTTCGCCCTTTCACTTTCAGTTTTACCTTCAATAATTTCATGCACCGTTGATTGGATTGGGAAATGATTTTTTGATTTCATTATGGAACCCACATGAAATTTCATTATGGAACCCACAAAAAGGCGATTTTTAAATGAAGTTTACAGTGCGGATGAAAACATAAGTAACAGTTTTGAATTATATGTTCATGTTTTCATTTCTGCGTTTTCTGTGTGAAATTGAACAGGGTAACGACATTTATTGTGAAATAAACTTTAGATATTCATAAGATTGCATTATGATTATTTGCCCTAAAAAATCAGTATGAATTTCATAAATTTGCCTTATGGAATATAATCATGTTGATAAAATGAAAATATTGAGCAACATTGAACGATGAGGTTATGGGTTCAGTGACTTGCCCACTAGTGTATATCAACACTTGTATTCAGAAAAGCTTAAAGGAGCAGCTATAATGGGGAGGCGTGTTGCGGCAGCTTTTAACAGTTAATCCATATATTTTATGTCAAAAGGTGCCACAACGCGCCATTGCGCTCCCCAGTGTAGCTCGGCCTTAAAGGGCTACAAGAACAACGTCGTGTAAAATAAAATCCATTCATAAGTCAGCCTTATGAAAATTCTAAAACATCGTTCCTCCTATAGACACTGTATACAGATCGGACAATGCAAAATCATACAATCTGCCAACCCTAAGAAATGTCATAAATTTGAGCAATTGATCTGGCACCACTTGTAATTGTACAAGCTTGAAGTGAACAGCGCAATAGGCTAAAAAAAGATTCGGTCTCGATGTTGGTAGTTTGTTTTGATGCCATTTTGAAGATATTCATTGAAAAGCAAAGTGAAAAGTGCCGGTTTCTTATTTCCGGTTTCCGAAGAAAGATAATAAAAGGCAGATATGGCTTGCATTCTGCGACCTTCCAGCAGATTTTCAGGTTGTAGAGAGCCATAGGCTGTGCAGTGTAAATACAAAATACTATAATTTGTTTTCTTATTACTAATTATAACAAATATATCCAGTTACATTTAAAATACCTACATTTACTGAATATGGAAGTAAAAAATCCCTTATTTGTTCATAATCGGCTTTTGTCAAAACAATACTTGATCACAATACTTGCTCCTTTAAAGTAAATCAAAAGTTTACAGCCCGTTTGGCTGCATTTTTTGACAGGTTGTTTGGCTGCATAAGACAATTGTTGTCCGGTCTAAATACAGTGTCTATAGTTCATCCTAGTTTCGCAATCACAATCGTTCTACTAATAAGCTCAAAAGTTTTTTAAATAGTGTTTTTAAAAAAAACTGAAAGTGATCGTTCATAAGTTAAACCTTATGAAATTCTTAAGTTTATTTGCCTTGTTGGAGATGATCTTATACTTCAGGTTGGCCCGGAAATTCTCGATAGGACGCAGCCGTGGGACGTTGGGCTGGTTCGCCGACTTGGGTATCACATCGATATTCAGCCACTCCATCTCCTCCAACGATCGCTTTGAGTAGTGGGCCGACGCCAGATCCGGCCAGAACACCGCGTCTTCACCCTTATGGTATTTCTTGATGAACGACGCAACTTCCGGCAGGCATTTCGTACTAGACATTTCCCCGTTCACGGCCAGTCCGGACTTAAAGAAGAGCGGCTTTGACATCCCCTTCTCGCTGATTGTTAGCCACAGCAGCACCTTCTTGGGCAACTGGGTGTGTGAAATGAACTTCACCTCGGAGCTCACTTCCTTCGTGGGGGAAGTAAACTACGAAGTGCCCTGCCAGTCGTTACCATCCAGGGTGAGATAGGTTTCGTCGTCCATCACCACTGCCACGTCACGATTCGCCGGGAAAATCGAGTTGACCATCTTATTCAGCCGCTGCCGCTGCGTCATTGCCTGCAGTTCCGAAACCAGTGGACGTAACTTCCGCTTCGTGACATGTATGATCATGTTCGCCAGGTCCTTTTTGTTTGGCCGGTTGAGCTCACGCAGCGATGTAACCATTTTTCCCTCGGTCTTCCTCTTCAGCATCCCTTGAAGTCACTCAGGGTCATCGGCCGTTCGGAACCGGGTTTCCTTTCGATGCTCTGATTGTTGTCTAATAGTGCCAAGATGTTGCAGATGCCAGAAAGTGCCGCATGATGTCCGTTTTCGACGCGGCGGGATACAGTTCTTTGAACGCGCATACTTCTGAACGGAGTTGCTTCACTGTTTGCTCATGGGTTACTATGATTGATGCTGTATGGGTAGTTTTGTCAGCGCGGGTGAAGGTAAATCCATGACAAATCGTCAATTTTTGTCCATTTTTTAAATGCAAACGTTAGTATGGGTCTGGAGGTTCTGGCAGGTGTGAAACCCTGCTTCTGGGAGCTTTCATGAAGAATACTGAACAAGATGTTTATTTATTTCGTCAAGCAATGTAGACTACATACAATGGTTACAGTGTTCTTCTTACATACTATACATTATTTCTGTTGTCTTTTAGACGACATTTTATTTGTTCTTTAGACATAGTGATGCCGATGATTTCGCAATGTAAGTTATACTGGCGCATCATTCAATTAATGGGGCCATTTTTTGCATAATTAGTTCTGTATGACTTTTCTAAGAATAATTTCCGTGTTCTAAGATGCCGACTGGGACTATAAAAGTTCAATTGCGAGAGTAGTTCTTTTGATTTTATGCGTTGTGAAATAATGTCATTGACGTAGAAAAGCATTGCAGATTCGCGGCGTTCTTTAAGTGTCTGTAAATTGATAAGCATGCAGCGTGCTTCATAAGATGGTAGTGGAAATACAGTCCAATTCAATTTCCTTAGGGCATATAAAAGAAATTGCTTTTGGACGGATTTGATGCGTTCGTCGTGTATGGAACAGTACGGGTTCCATACTAGGTTGCAGTATTCCAGAATTGGCCTGACATATGTAATGTATAATATTTTAATAGTATATGGATCTTGAAAATTGTGACTGAACCTCTTAATGAAGCCCAGCATGCTATTTGCTTTACTTATAATAGTGTTGTAATGTTCTACAAAAGTGAGTTTAGAGTCTAGGGTAATGCCTAAGTCCCTTACTATTTTGCATGTTTCTACTTTTTGGTTTCCTAAAAATATTTCCGTACGAGGTGTTTCGATTTTTCTGCTAAATACTATTGAGTTACATTTTTTCACGTTAAGTTGAAGTAAGCTTTTGCTACACCATGTGTTGAATAAGTTAATTTCGTTCTGGAATTCTTCTGCATCACTAGGATTGTTTATTTCCATGAAGAGCTTCATGTCATCTGCATATATCAGTATTTGGATTTTTTTAAGTATGTAGGAAATGTCGTTTATGTACAAAATAAAAAGAAGTGGGCCTAAATGTGAACCTTGGGGGACCCCCGAGGTGACAGAGATAGGTTCTGAAAGTTTATTTTGAAAGCGAACAATTTGTTCGCGATGCGTTAAATATGACAGCAGCCAATTTAACAGTCCAGGTTCCATTCCAATTGTTTGCAATTTGAAGAGTAATAATGGTATGTCGATTCGGTCAAAGGCCTTACTGAAGTCAGTGTAAAGTGCTTCTACGTGATTGCCATTGTCCATTGCATTCAAAATAAAAGTTACAAATTCAAGAAGATTAGAAGTGGTTGAGCGACCTTTGAAAAAGCCGTGCTGTTTGCTTGTAATTTGATTTTTTACTTGCTGAAAAATATTTTCATTCACGAGAGATTCAAAAAGTTTTGGGATGCAAGAGATAATGGCAATTCCACGATAGTTGCGGATGTCTGTTTTCGTGCCTGATTTGAAAATCGGAACCAAATAAGAAGATTTCCAAATGGTGGGAAATATTCCGCTCTTAAGAGACATATTAAAGAGAAGTTCTAAAGGGAGGGCAAGTTCGTCTGAAAGGTTCTTTTAAAATACGGGTGCAATACCGTCTGGGCCTGGTCCCTTAGAAGCGTCCAAGTTTTTTAGTGCATTGAGAATTTCGTGAGGAGGTAATTGATTTACAGATATATTGTTGGAAAATTCAGGAATGAATGCAAAGAAGTCGCGATCCCGGTCTTCTTCGGAGAATGTAGTGTATACTTCTTGGAAGAAATCTGCAAAAAGCTTGCAGATTTCAGAAGGATTATCACCTACATTTCCGTCAAAATGCATTCTTGGGGAAATTGCTATTTTTCAATTTCGTTTTTACATAATTGAAGAAATTCTTAGGACATGATTTGACTTCAGTTTCGACTTTACGATTATATTCTTCATGTGCAGAATTAATGGCCGTGTTAAGTTGGTTGCATATGTCATAATAGTTTTGCAAATTTGTGCTAGAGTTTTGCTTTTTATATAATTTGTGTGCTTTTTGTTTTTTGTTCTTTAAATGTTTCAAATGTGGATTGAACCACACTGGTAATTTATTGTTTTGGGTTCGCCTTCTTCTTTTCATTGGTACAGTTTCTGAAATAAGGTACTGAATAATTGAATGAAATTTGCCTACTTCAGTGTTGACATTTCCTTCAATACTTATTATATTCTGCCAATTTATTGTACATAGTCTACGTTTTGCTTCTTCGTAATTTGCTTTTTGATATTCCGGCACTTCCTCGAAGTCCCAGTCGCTGAGGGTGTGAGTATTATGTACGAAGATTGAATATTCAATTGCTGTGTGAAATACTTCATTTTTCCATAGAGGTGACAATGAAGTACTCACACAAAAGTCTTCAGTGCAGTTCGTAAATAAGAGGTCTAAAAAGCATTTTGCTGATTCTTTATATGATTAATTTGGTGCAAGCCAAAATGTGAAATTTGGTCGAATAGGAATTGTAAAGTTTCGTCTTCGCCTACGACTGGGAGTAGAATTGATTCATTTTCGATGTCAGGGATGAAGTTCGCATTCCGTTTATTAAAGTCATCATAAATATGCAGTTTTACTTCCGGTTCCATATTCGACGTGATAATTTCGACATTTTGAAAAAATAATTCGAAAGATTGTTTATTGGCATGTTCGGGTGGGAAATACACAGATGCAAAAATATGTGTTTCATCAGCAATGAGTGCTTTAACCCAGACATGCTCAAATTCTTTGTGCTTGATAGTTTTTAGTTCTTGAGAAGTAAAGTCTGCATTGATGGCAATGAGAACTCCACCTCCAGATTTTTTATTGCTATGTTGCAAATTACGGTCATGCCGGAATACATTAAATTTATTTCCAAAAATTTCTTCGCTTTTTACGCTTTCATCCCAGCTTGTTTCGGTTGCCAGAATAACGTTGAAAGAAGAGGCTAGAAGTTTTTGTTGAATTTCTTTAATTTTGCTGGGCTTTTCATGCGATTGAAATTTTGGCAATATACCAAAATTTCAGTCGCATTCTGTTGAGAAGACGAAGACAGTTTTGGAGGATTAATCATACTTACAATACTATTAAATGATACTTCTTCCAAAGGGCGCGTTAGTGTTTCCGAAAATTTGAAGGGTTATAAAATTTCAGGGCGGCCTCCCTACTACGCTGCAGTCGTTCTGTACGTTCACTAGGCAGGAACGCTCGATGTGACTGAAGGTCTGCCAAGGCGTCATTGCGTGGGATTCCTAGTTCTGCATGGACGTCCAGGAAAATTTCGCGCAAGAATTTTATGTCTGTTGGTAGTCCTTCGGCTGCTAGTATTAATGTTGCACTAATTTTTGTGATTCCGCGAATGCATACGGAAGGTGGTTGGTCATGCAGGAATGAAAGGTAGGTCCGCACTAAGTCCATAATTTTAGGGTCCCGTAGTCGCGCCTTCAGAAAGCGTTGGTCGCCAGATGCTGATTGTTCCGTCAGTCTGACTATAGGCGGCCGCATTGGGTCCAAAAGTGGTGGATGATCAGCTGATTGCTGCGTCATGCTTACGCTGGGCGGTGGGCGCATAGTGTAAAATGACCGACTAGGTATAGAATTCGATTCCCGATATGTTGATGTGTCGGTATTTTCGATGGTGCTTGCTTCAGTATGTTGTTGTGTCTGGTTTTCTGCTCGGTATGGGTTGATTGTTTCACCTTTTTGGAAGTTCATAAGTTTTGATACCGAGAGGGCTGCAATTGGGTGGTCAGTGGACGTTGGTGGGCTGGAAAATTGAACTTTTGCAGTAGCCAGTAGTTCTTTGTCAGATTTTTGTGTGTGTTTTTCATTTCCTTGGAAGTTTTTATTGGGTTTGTTGTCATAGTCTGGACGTCTGGTGTGGGTGAATTGTTGTTTTTTACTTTTTCTGATGCGTTTGGCTTTTTCAGCAGCTTTTTCCTGTAGCCTACGAGCCCGCTGTTTGGCGTCTACTTTGGACCAGTCTTGCTTCCAATGCCATTTATGACCCAAAAATCGCCATCCAGGAGATGTATGCTCTATCGAAATGACAGTATTATGTACTGACGATCTTTCTGCTAATTCTTCTTCCAGGGTCTTCTGATGTGGCTTTGTATTGTTGGTTGCATTGATCTTAAGGCTAGAAACAGCCCCAGACACAAATTTCACTTCTTCCAGAATTTCCCGAAGCTTTGAGTCATCATAGTGGAGTGGAGGTGATGACGATTCGGCATCTTTCGATAAAAGTGCCATGTCATTTGATATGCTTAATAGCCGTTCGTCAAAATGTTCCGTAATTTTTTGCGCCATCGTGGAATTCGATTTGTTGATGCCGGCCATGGTCGTGTGTATATGTAGGTCACACGACTTTATATGCTGACCGAATGTGCTGCTTATATTTTGATTATTTTCAATTGTTACTGCCAACGTTCCTTTCACGTCTTCAAGCAGGTGTTCAATACTTTCGAAGAGTTCTGATACTATGCAGAATTTTTTCAGGTCAGCAGCAATACGATGGTTCGCGTCTGTTTGAAAGCGGATTGCATCCACAAGTTGTTCCTGTTGATGAAGCAGCTTCCTCACGTCGGCTTCCTTCCGTAAAATGAGTTGGCAGTCAGCACACAAAGGCACCATAAATGCGGTGATGAAATGCTCACGTTGTCGTTGTGCACCGACGCAGGCAGCATGGTATTTTTTGTTACAAAATTCGCACTTCCATAGAAAGCGGTCGTCGCTAATGCTGCACGATTTAACACCACACGGCATAATTAGTTTTTATATAAAATGTTCTACGCGATTCGATTTACAAAGGCCAGTAAGACCCGCACGCGACGTTGTCAAAAAGGTAAAAAAAGGTAAATATACAAGTTAATTGCGGAGCGAAATGCAAACGCGTCCGCGCCCGAAGACTGTCCGTGGCGAAAAAAAGTATTGAAAAGTACCAACATGTCAATTGCAATAGAAGACTTTTCACTGATGGGTCGCGCATTGATGGATTCACTGGTTTCGGTGTCTACAATGAATACTCATCTGCCTTCCGAAAACTTCTGGAACCTTGTTCCGTATATGTTGCTGAGCTGGCAGCAATCAATTTCGCATTGGGGATAATTTTTGGCATGCCCATAGACCATTACTTCATCTTCTCGGATAGTATCAGTTCTATTGAGACCTTCCGGTCGATGAAAACAGCGAAGCACTCATCTTACTTTCTTTCAACAACAAGGGAGCAGATGTGTGCGTTGGTCGAAAGATCATTTAGGATTACCTTTGTATGGGTGCCCTCACATTGCTCGATTTCAGGCAATGAGAAGGCGAATTCTCTAGCAAAGCATAGCATAAATAGTATAGCATAGCATTTTCCGACCATACATAATCCTGGGTTGGCTGTTGTAGAGACGATGGAAGCGCCAGAAGAGCTGCCTTGGGTGTGACAAACTTTTCATCCATCGATCTCTTTGCACAATACCTGGCCAGGTCCTTATGATCAGCAAAGGATGGGAGGGAAGTGTTGATTAGATGTCTACTTAAGAAGATGCTGAGAACTCATGCTACCCTCATAGACATCTGGAGTTGGAATTTTGATGGGATTGTGTGGGAGGCTTTCCTAGGCGAGAAAGAATTTGTATATTTATATGTATATAGGTCGTTGGGAGTGATGAAGCTAAGAAAGTTAATGCACTCCTTTGTTGTCTGCTGCTATGGCTTGGGACACAGGGGTTCCTTCTTGTATCCAGACTCTTCTTGCGGTAGAGTTTGTCTTTCGGTTGGGTCATGAGCACTAACTCTTGCCCTAGCCTCTTATGGCTTATGGTTATAGCGCCATTACTCGCTTTCTGGAAAGAGATGCATTCGTAGAAAGTCACACACGCACAAACAAACACCCCCCCCCCCCCCCACTCACACACACATAGTCAGTCGATTGCGTCGAGGTGTGAGAGGTAAATGGCTCAGGAAGTGGGAGCTAAATGGCTCGACCAAAGTAGATGGGAGCTAACTGGCCCAAGAATGGAACAAATGGAGAGTAGAACAGAGGTCTAGCAACGCCGATGCATATGGAAAAATTAAGAAGCGAGTGCCCCACGATGGTGACCGTGAAGGAGAGCACGTCATGACGGTCGGCTACTCCACATCGGTACATCTTGATGAGCTGTCGATAGCCTCCAGCAAGAGCTGAGAAAATGAAGAAGTGCTTATTGGTACCCCTTGGTTACTATATAAAGGGTGTCCGCGATGAAATTGCCACACACAAAATTGATTCGCAAAATTCGAGTTTTCATCCGGTTGCCATCAAATTTTCAGGGATTGAGAAATAACTATTAAACTTCATTTTACCATTTTATTCGTATTTTATTTACAGTCCATACGCAAATGCCCGCACCTTGGCCTTAACCCCGGCCATAAGATTCTGCACAACCTGTGAATCAACCGTTTTTTGCATGTAAACCCATACTTTCTTCAGTTCTTCGACTGTCTTCACCGCCAGGTCGGACGAAGGTGCTGCTTCATAATCGCCAGTACTTCTCGATGGAACTCGCTGCCATCTTCAAGATTGAACATTTTCGGCACGAAATTGATCTTATTGTCCGCCACCACTTCAGCACGTCCTTGGAGTAGTGGCGGCAGAGGCAAATCCGACCAGAAGATTGTTAAGGACGTTGTCGGGCCTTCAGGAGAGAAGCAGCCGCTTCTGGAGGCACTTTTATGTACCTGTCCGTTCATCGTGTCCTGGGTCACGAAAGGTGCACTCCGCTTCCCGCACGTTCAAGCCATCTGCACGTGCAGGAATTTCTTCGCAAATTTGGACATCTTCTGAGTGCGGACATGCTCCGGAACGCCGAACTTATCCTTGGCCATGAAAAACAGGTTGCCGGGGATTTGTTTGAAGTCGGCCTTCACATATGTTTCGTCGTCCATGATGCAGCATTCAACTTTCGTCAGCATGTTGCAGGGTACAACTTCCTGGCACGGGTTTGGCGGACTTGTTCTGCTTCTCCGTCGCGATTAAGACCTTTGTACCTTGAACGTTTGAAGCCCAGCCTTAGTTTGGCCTTCTGGATGACTTCGGCTTAGAGTGCAGCTTCTTAGCCACATCCCGGTGGGCGTTCAGTTCCGATTGAAGGCCCCAACTACGCGGTTGTGATTTTTGGTGTTGTACAGGAATACTTTTCTTCGCCTGGGCTTCCGATCGGTGGTCAACCGTTCCTCGAACCGCTTAATCACTCGCGACACCGTGGAATTCACGATTCCCAACGTTTTAGCGATGGAAAGATGCGAGAGATCCTTGTTCTCGTGATGAATGCGCAAGATTTTATCACGCACGAGCTGTTCTTTCGACTCCATTTCCGCGACTCCATTTTGATCACAGGACTTTAAAACTTGCAGGATGTAAATAATGCACTATGAACTAAATCCACCCAAATTTTCATTAAATTCTACCCAACGCACAGTGGGCAAAAATGGAACCAAAATCCCATTAATTTAGACTGGCGCAGGGTTGGAGTCCTGAAAAACAGCTTTTCTTATGGGAAAAATGCGGGGAAATTGAATGGTGTTGGTTTTCATTTAGGGTTGACCACAGTAAGTGTCCCATTTTGTTTCTCCCTCATTTTGGATGCAAATTAGGATTATACCCAAAAACAGAACTTAATGCTATTATATTGCATTCAAATGCACTGTAAATTTACGGCAAAACCTGAAAAACTGAATGGAACAGATTTCACTTTGATCGGATGCCAGGAAGTGGTCCATGTACCAATTTGCTTGATTCTCCCTCATACTTGAAGAAACTCATAAACCATGCGGTTCTGAAGATTGGCACTAGTATTATTACTCTCGCTTGCACTGTTCTTATGTAATATGTCCGGACTATCGAATGAGGGAGGGTTTCGTTCGATTGACCTGGTAAGGGTCCATTTGCCTGATTTCCCCAAACATTGAAAAATAACTCACTTCATGCGGTTCTGAAGATCAGCGCTAGTAATATTACTCACACTTGCTGTTCTTATGTAAAAATGTCTGGAAAAACTAATGATGATGGTTTCGCTTAGGAGTTGACCACATTAAGGGGTCCATTTTACCCGATTTCCCCCCAAACATTGAAAAATAACTCATATGCCATGCGGTTCTGAAAATCGACGTTAGTAATATTACTCACACTTGCACTCTTCTTAATAACGAAAATGTCTGGAAAAACGAATGATGATGGTTTCGTTTAGGGTTGACCACAGTAAAGGGTCCATTTTACCCGATTTCCCCCAAAACATTGAAAAATAACTCATACCATGCGGTTCTGAAGATCGGCGCGAGTAATATTACTCACACTTGCACTCTTCTTATCGCAAAATGTCTGGAAAATCGAATGATGGTTTCGTTTAGGGTTGACCACAGTAAAGGGTCCATTTTACCCGATTTCCCAAAACATTGAAAAAATAACTCATATACCATGCGGTTCTGAAAGTCGGCGGTAATATTACTCTCGCTTGCACTGTTCTTATGTAAATATGTCTGAAAAATCAGATGATGGTTTCGCTTAGGTTGAGCTACAGTAAAGGGTCCATTTTCGTTCCCCAAACATTAGTAACTCATATACCATGCGGTTCTGAAGATCAGCGCTAGTAATATTACTCCCACACTTGCACTGTTCTTTGTGGCGCCGCGCGGCGCTACCTTTTGTAAAATGTCTGGAAAAACGAATGATGATGGTTTCAACGAGTTGACCACAATGATGAGGTCCATTTACCCGATTTCCCCCAAACATTGAAAAATAACTCATATACCATGCGGTTCTGAAGATCAGCGCTAGTAATATTACTCTCTTCTTTACTGTTCTAACGTAAAAATGTCTGGAAAATCGAATGATGATGGTTTCGTTAAGGGTTGATCCACAGTAAAGGGTCCATTTTACCAATTTAAACATTGAAAAATAACTCATATACCATGCGGTTCTGAAGATCGGCGCTAGTAATATTGCTCACGCCTCTTCTCATGTAAAAATGTCTGGAAAAACGAATGATGATAGTTTCGTTTGAAGGTTGACCACAGTAGGGTCCATTTACCCGATTTCCCCCAAACATTGAAGAAAAATAACTCATATACCATGCGGTTCTACATTGAAAAATAACTCATATAATACTCATATAATAGCTCATATATGAGTAATATTACCTCGCGCCGATTTCAGAACCGCATGATTATGATTGACTTTCAATGTTTGAAATCTGACCAAATAGACCCTTCCTTTAATGATCAGCCTAAACGAACCATCATCATTCTTTCCAGACGGCCACACATGAAGAGTGCAGGTGTAATGTGTACTAGCCGGTCTTCAGAACCGCCATATTATATATTTCAATGTTTGAAATCGAGAGTAAAATGGACCCTTGCAATGGTCAACTCATGAATACCATCATCATTCGGTACATTTATAGAGGCAGTGCAGATGAAATGTATTACTGGCGCCGTCTTCAGGGCCATGTGGTTATTTTCAATGTTTGGAAATCAGGCAAAATGGGCCCTTTACTGGCAGTCAATAAACGAAACCATCATCATTCGTTTTTCAGACATTACATGCAGTAATGATATTACTGGCGTAATTCTTCAGGCCACGTAATATGATTATTTTCAACTGAAAATCGTGAAATGAATACTACTGTAATCAACCTAAACGAACCATCATCATTCGATTTTCCAGACATTTTACTGCAAGAGAGTACCGTGAGTAATGTGCTAGCGCCGATCTTCAGAGCCTCATGGCTATATAGTTTTTCAATGTTTGAAGTCAGGCAAAATGGACCCTTCTGTAGTCAACTGAACAGAGCCTCCTCATTCGATAGTCCCAGACATATTTACATAAGAACGAATGCAAGCGAGATAACAGCGCCGATCTTCAGAACTACACATGGTCCTAGTTTCTTCAATGTGAGGGAGATCCGGGTTAAATTCTTCAATATGGACCACTTCTGGCATCCGATCAAAGTAATCTGTTCCATTCAGTTTTCAGGTTTCTTACCAAATTTACAGTGCATTTTGGATGCAATATAATAGCATTAAGTTCTGTTTTGGGTAATAATCTAATTTGCATCCAAAATGAGGGGAGAAATGGGCAAAATGGGACACTTCCCCACTGTGGTCAACCCTAAATGAAACCAGCACCCATTCGAAATTTCCGCATTTTCCCATAAGAAAGCTATTTTCAGGACTCAACTGCGCCGTCTAAATTAATGGGATTTTAGTTCATTTTTGCCCACTGTGCAACGGTTAAAAGCTGACAATTTCATAGTGTGGCAATTTCATCGTGAGACTTCGCCCAAACCAAAACTATATCTGTACCATCTGGAAAAACAGCATATCCAGAGAGAAAAACGCTTTAGCGGTATTTCTGTGTAGACTGTTATGGTGGGAAAAACTGGAAACTTTACTTGGGAACGTCCATTAATTACGTCACGCAAAAAATGACTTTTTGGCTTCCCTCCCCCCCTTGTCACGTTTTTTGTATGGACCTTTAAATTTTTTTGTATGGATCGTCGTTTTCTCAAACCCCCCCTCCCCCCTTACTGCGTGACATAATTAATGGACCTTCCCTTACTGGCAGTTCGGAACTTCTCCTTCATCATGGAATTATTTGATTTTATCGCTACAAAGTTTAGTCTTCTTTCTGCAGAAAAGGTGGGAGAAAACTTGTATCAACAAAAACGCACTGAACAAGAACACAATTGAGTTCCCCACATCAATGTGACCTTGAACAACATAGTGTCTGATAATCATGAATGGTTTTCCTGTCAAGCTACGAACAATATTCTACTAAACAAAATGGCACGAACTCACCAAGTCTACTGCCGCCTGGAACTTTACACACTACCAAAATCTCATTGTAAATTTCTGTCCCTGAGACCGACACATGCAAGCGTCCTTTGGCGCATAAGAATGTGTTGAAAGAGATGAGAGGAAAATAAATTCAACCAGACATCTTTTGTCGAATTGCGTATGTTTTCAGTTTCAGGAGACATAATTTTACACGAAGTCTTTCTTTACGTTCCCCGACTTTACGTTCCCGGACTATTTACAAACATGGATTAGGTCTCGTGTAAAATTCATAATTTCTAAGTGTGTAGGTAATAGTTGTTTCCTCTGCATCATCCAAGATTAAAACCACCGGCTTCTTCTTGTTGCAGAACTCACACATTTTGTTGCCCATAATCGCCTTGACAATCTCAGTTCTAAAATGGTTATGTTGTCAGTGCCAGCTCCACCATACTTGAGGTTCCAGTTTCCCGAAATTCGCAAAACACGTGAACATTTTTGTCACCCCATAAAGTGACCGTTGATATCATTGATTGATCGCAGTAAAAATGTTCGCGTATTTACTAGGCACTGGATTATAATATAGAACTATAAGAACTATTACTTTAAAAATAACGAACACGAGCGAAAAACATGACAGTCAACCACGTCGGTTCGTGGCAAAGCACACTTTTCGAGAAGGGTGGATACTCTAGCAAAGGTGGGTGCAAAAGAAGGTGAAATGCTGATAGAAGAATTCCACATGAAGATTTTTTCCCATTGGTACGTTAGAGTTCACTTCAAAAGATGGCAAAACGATTGAACAAGTAATTCTCTTGGGCGGTGATTGCTCTTCGATTAGTCAAATGTTTCGTCGAGATCGTGGTCATTGTATCCCAGTTATACTATCCTTGTGTTACCGTGCTACGTGTAGCTGCCCAGCACGCTATTGGTCAACCATGAGCGCCCCAGCTCGGAGAGGGTTATAGGAACAAGGAATTGATGGTATGATGCTGAGCAGCATTAATTTACTTAAATAACCCACCACTGCCTTGCCATTTTCAATCGATGATGTGACCCATTAATCTCGAAACCCAACCTCGAGTAATTGGCATCCATTTACTTACACCAAGCAATGCATTTTATATAACACTATTGATTATCGGCTCCGCAAAATGTAACACACAACTGAGTCTTTTTCATAAACGAACTAATTAAAAGAAATGAGCATTCCCTAACGAAAAAACGAAGATGTTCAAAATAGGATACATATACCAGAAAAAAAACATCATGTTTTCCCTAGCAATGGCACAACAAAATTAATTTTAAAAAAATACGGTTCTGGAAGAATTTCCTAAATGTAAAATTTAAGTATATCGAACACAAATAGAACGAAACTTTATTCGGTGTTCTGGTAATACGTTTCAATTGAATATGTTTGGAAAAAATATCCACAAAACTTTTACAAGACCAGACATGTTTGGCATTTTCTGGTGTTACTTGGAACGGTCTCTAAAACAACCATTTCCACCTAATTGCAAGTCAGTGGCCACTTTAGTACAATGTGAATCCTCAACTCCATTAAATTTAACCATGGATTAATTTCTTTCGTTCTGATCAATCACGGACTAGCAACCATTGGACATGTACTATCAGTCAAGCTTGCCACCTTAATCTGACTTAAATTTAACGAAATATTTGTCATCCCTAAAATCCTCGCGAGCAACATGGTATTTTCGAGGTCACTATTTCTATCAGGCAGAGTACCACAAGGCCTTTGACCACTGGAGAAGACGGCTCACCATACCCACAAAGACCGGCAGCAACAACTTGTTGTTTCATGGTGTGTAGTAGGTACAGGATTCTTCCAAGCAGCACGATGGGTGTTTGCGTTCTTCATTTTATTCTTGGTGCCTCGAAGTTAATTCTAATTGCATATAACTTATTGCCGGTTCTCAACTTAATCATCCAAAAAAATGAACTATTTCACAACCGAAAAATCAAGATGACGCAACCAACCACGATTTTTGGAAAAGGTCTGTGAATATAGTATCCACAGCAACGAGCCTCCCACACCCGCAGAGTGCAAGAAGATCAGAGAACCAGCAGAAGCCGAAGCTCTCGTATCGCTCTGGCTCCTAGGGGTTTTTTGCAGCCCTCCCGGCAGGGATAGTCGGTTTGTTAGCTGGAGCTTTTTGCACTTCTCTTGTGTTGTTTTGCTACATTCATTTCATCGTTGGATGCAATTTATGGATTCTCACAGCCACGGACTGTGTTGGATACTAACGTTTCAACTCAGACTGCAAAACGTTACGAAGCAAGTAGGACTTCTGGGTGAATGTTTTTCGCTGTAATGCCAGCCGTTTATTTTTAGATTCTCACAGACGCCAAAACATGAACGTAGCTACCTACGCGCTGTTTTGCATATTCATTCACTAGGTATGCCAGGGCAAATTTGAATAATAAAGAATTGTGGATGGTATGCTAGTACAGTGGTTTTTTATGTTTTCTTCTCAACAAAATGTGCATTACAGTTTGCATACATTTTTGTTTACGTTTTGAAGTGTGAAATGCGGAGAAGTAACAATCGCACAAGTCCTGCTCATAATTTTGGTTGGAATTATTGTTTATTTGTTCTGAACCGATTATTCTCATTATATTACATTGCCGCTCTATATATGTAGGATTGTCTAAACTATATGTAGACTACACAATTCATTTTCAACGCTGATTTCTTATATGATCGTGGAATGAACAAAATTATCATATAGAAGAAAAGTTTTAACTAGAAATTAGAAGAAAAATTAGAAAAGTTTTGCCACATCTTAGTAATAGAAATAGTAATTTATCATTTACGAGAAGTCGGTATCGTTAAAGCTCAGTAGCTTAAATAAATACAGCAAATACAGGTTAACCCAAAAAAATAGTGTGTTTGGAACCAAGTTTTGACCATGCAGTACGAAACTGCCTGGAACCGGTAAAATTTAAGTTTTTATACCGCGATTCTCCCGGCAGCAAATCGGAAGACAATAATTTGGAATTCTTGGTGCTTGGTTTAAAACCTAAATCGGTCAAGTTGACGCCGATCAAGGTGCTTCTCTTCGGGCGCAAGAGGTCAGCAAGCTATCAGGGCAAGCTGTACGTGGACCATCTGGAAAAAGATGGATGTGATCCATGCTGATCTGCAGAAGTCACTCTTCAACATCATCGTTTAGTTGGAAGCGTTACCGACTGCTAAAGAACGATATCAGGGTGTGCGACAACTGCCTATCACGGTATCAGGAACTGCCATATGAATTCTCGATGTGGCAAACGTGCTTCAGGGCACGTGTACACTGACTGGAATGAACGAAGGTGTCGAGGGTCTTAAACGATTGTGCCCAAAGCGATCAGAGTATATTGAAATCAGCAAGCAATCAACTATCAAAACGAACAAAAAATTCCAGCGACGACCGCCACTGGTGACAGAAATACACTTTCCGCAGCTCCAATACAATGTACCAAGCTAACCGCATCTCGAAGAAAACCATCGACAGCAAAACCTACAACCAAATACCACAGTTCAACACAGAATTGTAGCCGCCACAACAGTCCCCCCAGTTCAGTCAGTACCAGCTGTCGTCAAATCCGGAGACAAATAATTCAGGATCGCAAAAGTCTGATGATGACACGCCGGAACAAATGATAGAGTGCATACAGAACCTGCATCAGCAATCTAACTGTGCCGTTGCAGATCTAAGGAGAAACAAATCAACGCTGCCAGCATAGTGCTGAAGAACTTCATGAATAAATGACCGTGAAACCACCATCAAGATTCTAAACTGGAATATTTTTCCGGTCGGAACAAAAACTTGGAGCTAACCGATTTCCCTAACGAAAAGGAAATTGACATCGCCATTTTCACCGAAACACACCTTAAGCCTGACGTTACTGTTTATATTCCTGACTTTTGGCTCATCAAACGCGATCGGATCAATTCCAGAGCAGCGGGTGTTGCCATTGCTTTGCGATACAACATCAACTGCCGCCTGCTGCCGAGTTTCCAGCTCAAAGCCATCGAAAACATAAGTGTAGAGGTAGACACCACTGTCGGTCCGATCGTCGAAACATTACGGCCTACTGCCTCATGCAAGCGGCGACCACAACGCAAAACATGATGGCTATGGGAACACTCGGAAGAACAACAACAACGGATCCATCTTCCAAAATGATCTGGAGGAAAATAACAACACGATACTGAGTCCGGATTCTCCAACCCGATTGAGTCAAGCCGGGGCTCACGCAACCCTCGAAATTTTCCCCACCAACATAGCTTATAACATCGTTCAGCCGGCCGTACACCAAGAGCTCAGCTCGCACCACTATCCGGTGGTAGCTGGAGTTGGCTCCTCGGTCAGTCGGCACCCAATTAACAGGTGCAACTACCACCGAGTCAACTATTCCAGCGATACGTCGACGGCTCTATTGATTACGATGCACTCCCGAGATGCCCAAAGACATCGACAGACTACTGCGTGCCATCGACGAAACAACCTCTCGGGCCCGAGAGCAGCATGTTCCTTCAGTAAACCAGGTGAGTGATTCTCGGAACAATGACTACAAGTTCACTTTCGGAATGCGTAACTCGATACGAAATCAATTTCAACGCTCCGGTCTAACTCACCTTAAGACAAAATCAAACCGTCTTACTAGAAGTATTCAAGCCAGGATGATGGGTCTCAAAAATGGGCATTTCGGAACTGATGTCGTTTCCGGTTATTGCCAGTGCAGACTGAGTTCGCCCTGGGTCCGCCCTAAAAGCTGTCAAAACGTTGTTTATCAAATCGGGTCAGATCTGGATTCGCTCTGGATCAGACCCAACATTGATGAGGTTCGCTCTCAAACCTTTTCGAGGTCCAACCCGGATTCACTAATGATGATGATATGAACTACCATCTAAAGTAGCAAGGCAACTGCCTATAGCACTGGACTGTTTTAATTAAACGAATTGATCAAGGTTGTACTGTGGTAAATGTTTCATCATGTTCCTGTATGAAGGCCCAAAAATGTATTGTGGGCCCGTAAGCAGATACACTTACACGCAACCCAACGGGCCTAGAGAGAATCTCCTTCCAGAAACAAGTTCGCATAAATCACACCAAAACCGAGCCCTCGCTAATTAAAAAGTCCCATTAGATGGGGAGAAGAGCCCGCCCTTTATTCACGAAATGTTAACAACAGGAAGTTGGCAGTCCCACTCTTCCTATCCAAATCGCTTCAATCGGGTGCTCTGATGATCCCTCCATTTGTCCCAACATATGGTGTTACATAAATATATGAAAATTCAGAGAAATTCATATGATTTTCTTACCTTGATATTGAAATCATCTTACCTTGAAGCTTGTGTTAGCTTGTTTGGCTAAAAGTTAAATTTGTTAGGGTTCCTCGTGCTTCACTTACTGCTTCGGTCCAACCTGGATTCACTAATACACACAAACTGTCAAAATGAAATGTTTATGTTTATGTTTTGCACTAATACTATCATACTAACTTGGCTCTGGATCAATTTTCGCTCTGTAATTGCTAGTCAGAGTCAGACCAGACCCAGGCTTAAAACCGAAAACGACATCAAATTCGCTCTCTCCCAGATTGTGCAAAACCCTTTTGGAAGTTGATCAAAACAAGCCATGTCACTTAGTCCGCTCAACCAGAATTCTGTCCCATCTCAACTTATCACTCGGGTTGAAAAGGCCACAAAATCTTGAAATGAGATGAAAATTAGTGAATCCTAGAGGGTTTGAGCTGTTAAGTGGAATACTTGTAACTAGAAATTAGAAGCACGACACGTCGAAGATAAGCAAAGGTAGTTGTAATTAAATGAAGATTACTATTTTTTCTTCTAATTTCTAGTTATGAAAATTAGTATTTTCCATTTAATTGCTTATCAAGATAGGTAGTTGGAATTAAATGGAAATTGTTTTCCTTCTTATTTATAGTTACAGGTTTTTCACTAAACAGCTAACACTTTCTATGATTCACAAAATATTGGCCAATCTATTGTGAGCCCAGATGAGCCTACGGATACAGAGGCAATGTCTAGACTCACTGAAACTCCCATAGTTGTCTCTGATTATAGTAGTATATCGGCTCATGAGGTGATAGCTAGCAATCAAGGGAACCAAAAACGTGAAAACCACTGACGGAGTCATCAACCTCGACTTGAAAAACTAGAGAGCTGATTTCTTCCGACATCTAGCAGCGGTTTTTAACAGATGCTGAGAGTTTTGCTAATTGCTGTCTTGCTAGAAAATAGCCAAAGTAATCCCTATTTGCAAGCCTGGCATGGCCTCCAAAAAGCTGATTCTCAACCGATTACTGGAGTTTGCAAACCAGAATAACACCTTCTTTCAGGAAGAATTTGGGTTCAGGAAAAATCACTCCACCAGCCACCAACTGTCGCGAGTAACCAACATCTTCAAACGGAACAGGTGCGTGGGAAAGACATCTGCCATGGCATTGTTGGACGTCGAAAACTCTGGCAAGATGTTCTGGTGTTTAAGCTGTATTGATACAACTTCCCGATCTATTTTGATAAGATCATCCAAAACTATATGTTAGACGTTAGCAGTTAGATCATTCCAGATATTCCTTTTATGCACTATTCTTTTCGACATCTTCTCGTCAGATGTTCCTCCCCTGCCGGGTGGTGGAATTGAGTCGATGTTTGCAGACGACACTTCCATCATCTACAAGGATCGAGTAAACTGTGCTCTGACTAGAAAACTTCAGGAGGGCCTCAATGTTCTGTTGAACTTTTTCAATAGCTGCATGATTTGTATCAGTGCAGCTAAAACCTAGGCGATTCTGCTCCCGCACTCCAAGTTACTTCGACTCATTCCGCAAGGAGATTTCGTAGTGCACCTCTGTAACATACCCATCGATTGGTCTGGGGAAGTAGTCCTAAGTAACGTTGCAAAAACCATCTAGCTTAATTAAGTTTTATTAAAGTTTTATGAAAGCTACTAGAAATCAATTTGGTTTTATTATGGCAGTAAGAGGTACCAATAGGTTTCAAATGTTAGTCAGGTATAAGAGAACCTACACAGCCTCTAAATCTTGAATCTTGATCTTGAAACCTGGTCTTTTAAAGTTTCTTTTACTCCTATCAAAACTTTGATAGGAGACTTTTATTTTTACTTTATGAACTCGTAAAATGCTGTATAAGTACTCATTCAAATTATCTTATCATGGTCCGTTGAAAAATCATGTTAAAACCATTCTGCCTCCAGTAAATGCATTCAACGGCAAATTGGCATTGAAGAAAGCTACCAAATGACCAAATAGTTTTATAGTAGTCATTGAGAAGTTAAATTGGCTTTTTGGCAACACTGTGATGTCTTCCAATCGCCATATTTAAATATATGAAATAACTGAAATGTAGAGAAATGAACATACCAGATTTAAAATGCAAAACAAATGAAACGTAGATCAGAGACCAATATTGACAGTCTTTTCGATAACCTTATTGAATTCCATATATTTTCGGAAAATTTATGACTGATTTATCGAATATGTTTGTTTCAATTCTGTATTTGTTGATGTAAACTCGCATGATCTCCGAAGCGCATTTATTTTCGGCTCTTGTCGTGCCAATATTCACCATAAAATTAAAGCGCATATGATTTGGAAAATGATAAGCTACAAAAAAAACTCGACCAAGCACATACATGAACAAATCATGCTTCCCGTGGTCCAAATGCCACCATCGGAAACTACTGGTAGTTCAGAACAAAATCCTTCGTAGAATTCTGAACTGACCTCCAAGAACCAGAGTACACGAGATCCATCGCCTGGCTGGTCTACAGACCCTCGGTGAGAGAATAGATAGAATCCTGGAAAGGTTCAGAGAATCCTGCCTGAGGTCACCCCATCCAATCATCAGACAGCTGGTAAACTAGCCTTAAGTTAATATAGTTAGGTAGGTTATCAAATCAAACACACTACCAAGAAAGAAAACTATATCACATGAAAGACAAAAATTAAAACTAAAAAATAAGTGCTAAGGATGAAGAGCCCCGGAAATTGTACACCTAGATGCGGACGAAGTCTCATTGTCTTGATGGAATTTGTCAGAAGCAGATTATTTCCCATCAACATGAGAGGCTCTAGGAGTAGACAGTAATTTCCCATCAACATGTCATCAACAACTCATTGTCTTATCATGGATGATGAGACTTACGTCAAGGTGGACTTCCGGCAGCTTCCAGGGCTACTTTTTTTTCACCAACCAGCACAAGTATGATGTTCCGGGGAAGTATGGAAGAAGAATCTCTCAAACTTTTCCAAGAAATACATGGTTTGGCAAGCAATCTGCTCATGTGGCAAGCGGAGTGCGCCGTTTGTGTCTTCTGGGACTGTAAACGGGGAGATCTATCTCAAGGAGTGTCTGAAGAAGCGTCTGCTTCCTCTGTTGAAGCAACACGAGGGCCTTACAATTTGCTGGCTGGATCTAGCTACGTACCACTATTCGAATGTTGACCTGGAGTGATACGAAGCCAACTCTCGTATCCAAGGAAATGAACCCCACCAACGCACCGGAACTAAGACTTATCGAAAAATACTGGGCTATTATGAAGCAGGGACTACGGAAGCATCGCAAGGAGGTCAAAACTGAGGAACACAGAAAATAATAATGAATTTTAACAAACGCGTAAAAATTCCCTTCGTTTGAACTCTAGCCAAAGGCAGAGTAAACAACGAAATTGTATGCAATCTTCCATGCGCCATACAACAATGTTTGTAATCTTTTATACAACAGACTAGATTCAGGCGTAATTTAAGTCAAATTTACATGAAATATCCCATTTTATCTGCCAAATCTACCATTCCTTTCATGTGCATTAGATAACGCAGAAACTTAAATGTTTCTTTCTATCTGTGCAGACATGAAGACAAAGTGGGTTAACGTACAGAAAAAGCTTCAGCCAGATAGTGTACAAAACCAAATGAGCGTCGATAAGCGTAAACTGTGAGCGTACGGCTATGAGATTGAAATTGAATGAAATAAGTATGCCAAAAGCTTACTTACGGGTTATATTCTATTGTCTGAAAGTTTGAAAAGGATCGTTAAACTAGGTAATTTTCTAAAGCATTTTTTCCGTGATGCAATTTGATGACACGCCTCTTCGTTGCGTGTTCTGATAAACGGCAGTGTTCTCAACACGAATAAGTTTTCAATAAGACACAGAAAAAAAAAGAAATAATTTTAATAGACGTGTAAAATTTTCCCTCGTTTAATTGCCAGCCACAGCAAACGTAAACAAAGAAATTGTCTACAATGTTTCATACAACAGTTCCAATGCTTCTTTCAAACAGTGCAACAGAATTTCTTAATTCTAACTATACTACCCTTTTATCTCTTCAAACAAACCCCCATAATCTGATTTTATGTGTCTGGATTTCAAACAGATTTAACACAGTTATTTCTTAAAATTATTTATATTAATCAGTAGGAAGTACGAAAAAAGAGGAACAATTGTCGATCGAAGCACAACTTTATTTTGGAATTAATTTTTAAAATACCAACATTGTTCCAATCGCATAAACCATCACTCACCAAATCTTGTTCAGTAAATTTCACACTACTCGCAACGCTTGCGCGCCTAAACATCAATCAACCACCAGCGAGGATAATTTTAATGCGAAACGTGTGATAAACAAATAAACCTCTCAGGAAAGCGATTGCTCAACAGGCCGAGATTGATGAACTGAAATGAACAGGGCATATTTTTTGGATCATGAATAATACTCTTCCTCGCATTCAAATTTATTGCCCTATAAATTCCGCACGTTTATCTGATCATTTAACGAGTCCTTTTATTTGTCATACGGTGAATGCTCGCAACGGCGGGAAAGGCATAGGCAGTCAGGAAGGCGTTCGCTAGCTGCACTATCGAAGATGAATTCTCACATTCTAGAAGCGCTAGAGAGTGATAATTGAATGATAGCAATATATAAGGCTTAAAATCAGCTCACTTAAGGGACCACTTAATAATTACGAAGGCAGTTCAATGAAGATTTGGTGGAATTTTTTTTTTACTTGTATGTAAACAATTTTCCAAAGATTGATTTTAACTGAGCATTCTCTAAGCCCATAATGCAGGAATTACTAAAATAACTGATATGAGCGTTCTCCCACCAGGAAAGTAAAATTGCTAGTAAATTACTTACGTGGTGTTTGCATGATCCATTGAAAAAAAAGCGTGAAAAATAAATTCTTTTAAATCCACTGGCATGCTTATCGTGCACCGAACGTCCGCTGTCGTTTATGCGCTTGATAAATGAGCTTTAAGAGTGCTATTTGTGGAACCATTTTCTACGTGATGAGCGACAAGTTGCTTCTAGCGATATTACAGAGATCCTAGTGTATAAGCTCACGGAACCACGACAGTCGGATGGTAATTCATCTGGAGCCAAGATGATTAACTACGTACCTAGTTACTGCTCCGGTCCCACATAAAAGTGGGCGTTTGGCAGCAATGCGCCATTTGAGAGATTTTAATTTGCTTATTTTTATAATGGTGTTTTTATTTTCAGCGTGGCATTGCACATGATTGTAACACTTCAAACTTATAAACTAACTTCGGTCCCATATAAAAGCGGGCCTTTGGCATTTAAGGATTTTAATTTGCTTATTTTTAAAAAGGAAAAGTTATCTTTCGTCAAAAGTGGAGTCACTCGAATTTGAGTAAATGTTACAGGCATTGACAAGTCTATATATCAAAAACATCGACTCAAATCAAATCGATGTTTTTGATTTGTCGACTTGAGAATGCCAGTAACATTTACTCAAAATTAAGTGACTCCACTTTTGACGAAAGTGAGTCAAAAACGACAGAAAACTGAGTTGAAACGGCTGGCCGTGTATCTTTCGTTGTTTATCCTGCTCAGCGTTGCCAGGTATACCGATTTATCGGTATTTATACCGATTTTTATTCTCAATACCGATATACCGACAAGGGCTCTGAAAATACCGGTTTCCAACTTTTTATACCGATAAATGCCGATTTCTTATGAAAGTTATTTCAACATTATATTTGGTTTATTATTTATCACCGCTTTTTTTTTTAGATTTCTTACCTCTAATTAATTATTTTTCAGAAAATATTTTCTCAATTAAAACTGCACCAGATATGAATGAATAAAAAAAACAAAATAAAGGAATAAAAAGCTTTAAACGAAAAAAAAGTAAGTAACGATGATATCCAGTTCAATCAGTCACACATAACATTTTATTAGTGTTAAGTTTCAACATTATCCTTTAGCCAATGGCATCTATTTTCGTATCATTTAATAAAACCACAGATAGCCACAATTCATTTAACATTTCTTATACGTCAAACGCAAGGGAATTAAATGCCAACTATGACAAAATATCGCTTTGAGTTTCATACGGAGGTAATTGTATTGATCAATTTCTCTTAGCCGATTTTTGACTAATATCTTAGTCAAAGCAAGTTTTAGTATTTAACCTGCAAGACAGAGTTATCCTTTATCGTAACGGATATGCCAACTCGTTTACCTGTAGTTATCAATTATTTTCGGATCAAAGAAGAGAAATCGCTTTATGCAGTTCGCCCGTTAGAAACTCAACGCGAGAAACATTTGAATTAGTCTTAAATGCACGTACGATGAACAAATTTGGAGTGTTATGGTTGTATGTCTGTGATAAAATTATCGAGTTTAATTATGATATTAAATGCGTTAACAAATGAAGACAAGTTGTAATTATAAGCAAAATGAACTCAGTCCTCTGTATATTAACATGCAACAATACTTTATGCTTTTATGCTTTTTAATATGGAATTTTCAAAAGAAATTATCAGTTTATTGATAGGGTAGAGCGCTACTTCGTCGTAGTCGCCTATTTTTGTTCTATCAAGCAAAAAAATCAAAAATATCATATACACTATGCGCTCAAGAAGCAGTGTTGAGTAATCGATCATATCTTAGCTTTTCGTGACAAATCCAGTGGTATGTATGGAAAAGTGTATAAAATTGGAAGCGGTACACACTAGAGTTAATCCGTTCTTGTGTTAAAATCTATTTAAAAAAAATAGGGATGTGCTTAGCGAGGTGCTTAGCACAACGGGAGTTGGCTCAAAAACCACTATACATGATTTTTGTTATCTTAATAACATCTTAAGAAGTGTGTATTCTGAAAAATATATATTGTAAAGTATATTAATTCAAAGTATACATATTAAACCTCGAGAGGGTTAAATGAAAAAAAAATGGCCAATGCATTTTTTATTTTATTTTTTATGTTTACGTCAAACTTGTTCATATGAAATTTAAATATAGAAGAAAAATGATCGCCAAAATATCTTGGAATCTTGTATCAAAATTAAACTATAGTTCACTTGAAAAAAATCTGAATTTTACTTTATACCGATATTTTTTAACAAGCAATACCGATATTGTATAAATTCACCTGGCAACGCTGATCCTGCTAGACTTCTCTCTCTCTCTCTCTCTCTCTTAGCGTTTTCAAGCTTATTGCTTTCACAATTAACTTATTGCTTGTTCTCAACTTGGTGTTGTAAATGCACTTCCACAGTTATTAATTGAGAGCTTTCGATGCCAGATCCCATTTTAGCAATAGTATGATAGTGTGGCAAGTTCAATCATACCCTATGCCCAGGGACTCGAGAAAATTTTCCTCAACGAAAAATTCCTAGACTAGACCGGGAATCGAACCCAGCCACCCGCAGCATGTTTCTTTGTAGCCGCGCTTAAACCGACTGAGCTAAGAGAGATTCGCTAGACTTAATAGTCTCTTATGCACTACATTTTAAAAATATTTGAAAACTTTGTTATCACAAACTCGTCTATTAGCAGGCTATGAGACAGACGTACAGGGCCAAACTTTAAGTTTGTCATCGATCTTAAGCTTTGCAATGTGTATTTTTATTTCATTTACTCTCACGGAAATGTTAGACAAAGCGGCTGTGACGACAAATGGAATGCTTCGTTTAAAAACAAACAAATGTGAGAGACCGCAGGCTTCACGTTACAATACCGATGCGCTTTACCCGTGGTTGTCAAAGAAGAGAGAAAACATGGGCTATCTCAAAAGCAACAGTGATGCCATAGCTGCCGCTCAACAGCGAAGTATTATTTATCGTTTGAGTACTATTGGACAACTCCAAAACATATTTTTTATAGCATATGCAAGTGCCAGATGATGGACAATATTATCATAAGCATAGATTAGCCTCAAATGACTGGAAGAACAACTGCACCAACGCCTATCTGGACAACGACTCCTCGCCAGTGTACCCTCCAGGGTGCTACCACCAAATGCGTTCCTTAAGCAGATCTTGCTCTGCACCGTGTACCCGTTATATACTATTCATGGCTGCCTAGGAGACGTTCGTAACTTAAATATGAAGTCTGTGCTAGGACTATACTGTGAATTTGGTAAATTTACTCTGAAAATTCGACATTATAATACATCACTTTGTATTTACGTTATTTTCAATGGCTTTATGTTATAAATCAATCAATTCCAATATTTCCAAAATCGGTCATAAAATGAATTAGTTAATAACGTTCAAAACCTAATATGCTTCGTGACGCTCAAAATTTCCGTACTCGCAACGTGTCCCCCTGTATTGAAAACAAAGGCGTAGTCTCACGTTAAAAATGGCAGTTATAGATGGTGGTAACAAAGAAATGATACACTTGGACGTTGTTGAAAAAAAACATAAACACGTTTGCATTTTTCACTCACTGCCTTGTAAATATAAAGTTGAAGTAATAAACTTAATAACTCGATTATAATACATTGTGTTTAGTGAAGTTCAATTTTTTCTCCTTTATTTTTAATCAAGACTCGATGACCCTTTTTTAAATTGTTACAAGCCACACGCACCACCTCTTCCGGCATTGAGTTCAAACACATGTGCTTCAAGTCGCCCTGTTTTTCTAGCATGTATCCCCAGATACTTAAGTCCAGTGGTTCCAAATTTTAAGACAATGCAGGCAATTCAGAGGAACTGATAAAATATGGTAATTTAGCTAACACCACTGTTTCCTTTCGAAAAGTTCCTTAGCACAGGAAAGTAGAAGGTCTGTGTCCAAACCATCAAGAAGCACTTTGGCATCGTTCAACCCCTCGTTTGTCAGCTGGTATTTCACGAAGGCTTGCTTGATATTCACGATCATTTTGTTTGTTCAGAGACACTTTCAAAGTAAACAATTTTTCATCCGAAAAAAATATGGCATGACCAGCGTGCGTCTTAAGCAGCGCCCGCAATCTGGCAACTCTGTCGGTAATATTTTCAGGTGGCATTGCGTGAGTCCTCTGCTTTTAAGAAGTCCCATTATGGTGATAGGCGACTTTAATCTGCCTGGGATTTCATGGAAATTAACTGACAGTGGGTTTCTATTTCCCGATGCCAATCATTCTGTCATGCATTCCAATGCTTCGTTCCTTCTGGACAATTACAGCTCGGCCACTCTCTCCCAAATCAATCATGTCACCAACCAGAACACACGCAGCTTGGACCTCTGTTTCGTGTGCGCCTAAGACACCGCTCCACTGTTTTGCGAAGCTCCCTCTCCTCTAGTGAAACTAACTCTTCTTCATCCGCCTTTACTGGTCACGTTACGCTCAAAGCTGGAACATGACTTCGAAATCTCACCAGCCACAGCTTCCTACGATTTTGTCCGTGCCAATCATCGTAATATCGCCGAGTTACTCTCGCTTTTCGATTGGGATAACATTTTGGATACAGTCAATGTCGAGTCAGCCGCTCAAACATTTTCCAACGTTCTGGCATATGTCATAGACAGACACGTTCCAAAGAAAATCTATCGTCAAACGTCTCGTCCACTTTGGCAAACGAGCGAACTTCGTCGCTTGAAATCTGGCAAGGGAGCTGCCCTCAGAAAATTCACAAAGCACCAGACACTAATTCTAAGTCGTCACTATGTAAGAATGAATCACGAATACAAACGAGTCGCGAAACGTTGCTTTCTTCAATATCAGCGTGGAATACAGAGAAAACTCAAGTCACGTCCTAATCAATTCTGGAAATTTGCAAACGAACAACGCCACGAAGTAGGCCTTCCGTCGTCTATGTCAATCCACGGCAACAAGGCTTCCACCCCGCAGGGTATTTGCCAGCTATTTTCCGAGAAATTTTCTAGCGTTTTCACCGAGGAGACATTGAGCGATGACCACATTAGACTTGCGGCCAGCTATGTTCCCCTTGCCGGTCAAACCTTGGGCCAAGTCAACATCGATGCAGAGATGATAATCAAGGCCTGCTCAAAACTCAAATTACCTCATAATCCCGGGCCTTTCTCAAACTGCACTTTGATAGTTTGTTGCCCCCGCTGCTGCACGTTTTTCGACTATCTGCGACTGTCGGTATTTTTCCTCGCTGTTGGAAATTTGCGCACATGTTTCCAGTACACAAAAAGGGTAGCAAACGGGACGCTGGCAATTATCGCGGCATAACTTCGCTGGGCGCTGTTGCTAAACTGTTTGAGCTTGTAATTATGGAACCGTTGCTCGCTCACTGCAAACCGTATATCAGTACCGACCAGCACGGATTCATGGCTGGTCGCTCCACTGCTACTAACCTGCTGTGCCTTACTTGCTACGTTACTGACAGTATGGCGAAACGCGCCCAAACGGATGTCATTTACACCGACTTGTCTGCAGCCTTCTAAATTGAACCACCGCATAGCTATTGCCAAACTGGACAGGCTTGGGATCAACGGATGCCTGCTGCAATGGTTGGCAATTGGCGGTTTACAAAGACTTTTTAATAGGGTTTCCGCCTTGTTTGATTTTAACGTGACTCGCCAGATGCTTCGTCGTAAGTTTAGTCATATTTTTAAAGACCTGTCTAATTCGCATCTATAGTGTAATTTTTAGTTTGTTTCATGTCATGACCATTAATGTACCGTTCTAGTTTAGCTTTAAGTAACATCATTGGGATTTGTACATAATCTGTTGATGAATAAAAATAAATACTACCCATGTTGAAGATCCCATTTCAATAAATTTAGCATGGATGTGTGGCTCATTTTCAAATCACATTTTTCTCACCGACCGAGCAGGATTCTTTCTAATTCACACCTTCATTGATTCACCGCTGAGGGAGTGCGTACACTACGATTATTACTGGGTTTCATCTTACGATCAACAGTGAAAGTATCATTGATACATTTTACGGTCCTATGCAAAAAAAGTCTGCTTCACAAAAATACGACAGCTTCCATATGATTTCCTTGTTCGTGAATCCGTCAAGATGCAAGATTCGAATTTGTTCTCTACATGCATCCATTTTTATTTTCGTAAATTAAAGAACAATAATTCAGTATGCTGCTAACGAATGAACTGACAAAAAGTCACTGTACGTTTTGAACACAATGGGTTCACCGATAATAGTTTAAATTGTATCGAGGAGATCACAAATCCTCTGGTCCTCCCTTAGCTCAGTCGGTACAGACGCGGTTACAAAGCAACACCATGCTGGAGGAGGCTGGGTTCAATTTAAATTTTCGTTATGGAAAATTTCTTGACTTCCTGGACATAGGGTATGATTGTACTTGCCACACAATCATACGAATGCAGAAATAGTGCCTGGCATCGAAAACTCTTCATGTGGAAGTGCATTTAGGACAGTAAGTTGAGATCAAGCATTTCTATGCCAAATGAGCAAATGACTGAACTCAACCCTCTCCGATTTGGATGAAACTTTGCACATGTCTTCGAAATTGGTGACGATGGATTTTCCGCCGGTTAAGGGAATTTTTTGACTCAAGACAAATTTTTCAAAAGGGCGTATGTGTTTTGTCATGCGTATTTTTCAAAAAATCATAACTCGAAAACCGTTGGTTGTAATCAAATTGCGTCTGAGCAGAAGTTGTAGTTAATTAATTTGACTTTATGAAAAAAATATGTACACTGTAAAAAAAAATTTCTTCAAAAAAAATCAAAAATTAAACTTAAAATTCAATTAGCAAATCTGTCCAACGTACGATTTTTATAATTTTTTTTTTTCGAAAAGGCTTTGAGTCATAATGAAAAGAAAAAAAGTTGTTCTACGATGGAGCAACTTAAGATAAAAAGTTCTTAGAAGTAAGAAAAATTCAATATATTTCTAATTTGTTGTTTTTGCATAAATAACCATATTTTAATAAAATAATACGATTTTTCTAGTGATTTTAATCAAAAATGCTCCTGGTGAGCAACATTCTAAATGTATGCGTTTTCGAGATAATTTGAAATTAATGTCTAAAAAATGGCTTTTTCAATGAAAATATCCCTTTCTCAAATGTTAGTCGTGATTGTTCATCTGCAAAAGCATTCTTTTCAAATTGTACATAAAACTTTCTACAATGTACTTTTTATTACCGAGAATACTAGACAAACTGACTCCTTATATTTACTGTAGGTAACACGACAAAATTTGCTGCTCTTACTTACAGTATATTATGAAAACCTAACCTGAAACAAAAATAATTAGTATTCATGTTAGTGTACAAGCGTATTTTGTTCGGGTAGAAACATAATGTATTTAATTAGTTAAACTGTTTATACCAGTAAGAATACAATTGTTACGCCCATTTATACCTATTCATGCATTCCCTTTGGTGTTGACAGAAAATATAATTTACATGCATACCCCTGCACATACCAATATTTCAAAAAAGTACCTAAAGTGCGTACCTAGTACGTATAAAAAGGATTACATTACAAAGTCATAACATCAGTTTAACAGTGTCTTTCATAAGTAGCGTAAAGTGTAAAACTATTTGAAATGGAACTCGAAACAAAGCATTGTTGTAAACCTTTTCGTGAAATCGGGAGACGGTGTTCGCCTAAACTTAGAAATTTAACTGACAAGTTAATTGAAAAACTTTTATCCATGCAGTGTACGGTCTATTTGGACACGTCATTAAGAATTTGTTATTCATGTCGGTTATATTCGTATCGTCGTAATCCTGTCGAAAGAGTGGAGCAACCAGAAAACGGTGGACATGACGAAGCACCAAACACATCACGGAACGATTTGTAGGAAATACCATCGGCAGCTTCAATTACCTCGGCATCTTCTCAGGACAGTGACCTACCGGATTATTCCAGGATACACAACGTTGAGTTATTCAATAATGGAATTGCAGGAATAAATGTGTCTCCGATATCCATTAGAGAATTTAAAAACGATAAATACCGTCGGCAAAAATTTGCCGAAATTGTAACAGGTATTAGAAAATTTCTATTCAGCTTACCACCACAAGAAGCAGTCGAAGAGTTAGCTACATTGAAAGCAAAGGTTGTGGAATATGATGAAATTATTTCCAAATTGAAAGAAAAATTCATAGAACCAGATTGTTCGAGAATAGATAAAATACGTATATTAACAGTTTTGCCTAATTCGTGGACGATTCAGCAGATAACGAGCAAATTTGAAACAAACAAATACCTTGCATTATAAGCAAAAGAATTGGCAGCCGAAAATGGAGTATTGGCTACCCCCAACGAAAGATTGGGGAATCGTTTGAATCCGGATATAAAGAATCAAGTGATACCATTTTTTGACGAGGACGACATCAGCAGAGCCATGCCGGGACAAAGAGATTATGTCTCTGTAAACACTAATGGTAAGCGTCAACAAATTCAAAAACGGTTATTTCTTTCATCACTTAGAGAAACTTTCACTCGATTTAAAGAAGTCAGTGAACATAAAATTGGATTTAGTACTTTTGCAGAATTACGACCAAAACATTGTAAATTGCTAAATGCTCCAGGTTCTCACATCGTTTGTGTTTGCGCAATTCACGAAAATATTGATTTAATGCTTCACAGTTTAAAAAAATATTCATTTAACACTGATTGTAATCAACATTTTGAGAAGTTATTGTGTAATTCATCATCAAGATCAAAATATTGTTACCTCCGTGAATGCGCGGAAACCCACGCTGTCAGAATTTGAGATAAGATTTTTAAAAGAACTTGAGAAACATAACTTGTCTGAGATATCGTTCGAACAATGGCTTACAACTGATAGATGTAATTTAGAAACGCTAATAAAACCTGTCGATGAATTTGTTGAATATTTTAGTGAGAAATTAGAAAAACTATTAACTCATGATTATATAAAAACAAAGCAATCTAAATTTTTAAAAGATACAAAGTCTTCATTAAAAGAAGGAGAAGTAGTTATTATTTGCAATTTTGCAGAGAATTATTCATTTGTACTTCAGGATGCTGTTCAAAGCTTAAAAATCTGAGTTTTGTTGTAATATTAGAAGTTCTAAGACGTGATTCAATTGCGGTATAAGTATTTATTTCTAAATTACTAACGTATTTAAATCAACTAATGAATATAAAAAAGGCCATTTTAATGTCTGATGGGGCTGCTTCCTAATAAAAAAATAGAAAAAAAATTGCAAGCCTCTGCAAGTTTAAAGAGAAATACAACATTGATTCTGAGTGGCATTTTTTCGCAACTTCACATGGTAAGGGACCATGTGATGCAATTGGCGGCACATTAAAACGAATGGCAAGAAGAGCAAGCTTGGCCAAACAACATGAACATCCAATAAAAAGTGCGAAAACTTTGTATTATTGGGATATTAAGAGAAATCAAGAAAATTTCACAAAAATATCATTTTGCTATGTTCAACAAGAAGAATATGAAGAGGGAGCTGCAGAATGGGGTGGTAGTTATCAGCAAACAAAAATGATTCCTGGTACACAGAAATATCACTCCTTCATTCCAGTTGCAGATAATAAAATCGCTGCGAAAATATTTTCAACTGACGAAATACTGAGTTTTCATAATATTTATAGGAATGTTTGGAAATAGTGTTAGTAAAAATGTAAATACCAAAATTTTTATTTGGTAATTAAGATTCGTTAATTTCGTTAATTAAGATGATGTTCAATCTTCTTGTTGTCAAAAGGGTAGTTATTGAAAATTTTATGTAAAATTTGAAAAAAATACTTTTGAAGATGGACAATCACGACTAACTTTTAAAAAAGGGATATTTTCATGGAAAAAGCCATTTTTTCGACATTACTTTCAAATTATCTCGAAAACGGGTACATACAGAATGTTGCTTACAAAGAGCATTTTTGTTTAAAATCACTAGAAAAATCGTACTATATTATTAAAATATGGTTATTTATGCAAAAACAACAAATTAGAAATATATTAAATTTTTCTTACTTCTAAGAACTTTTTATCTTAAGTTGCTCCATCGTAGAACAACTTTTATTCTTCTTCTTATAACTTAAAGTCTTTTTGTATATATGTATGTATGGTAGCCACCATGCCCTCTAGCCCTTGGCTTGGATGCAGCTCCACTTAATAGCAAGATCAAATTGGGCCACCGATCTGAATTCGCACTATCGCTGTATGAAGGGCCAAAAACGGAAGGGTGGACCCGTAAGCAGAGACACTTACACGAAATCCACGGGAAATTAAGAATCTCCTTCCAACGATATGATCCAACAAATCGAATAACACAATTCGCAATACTCATTAAGCTTTCTACAGGATGGCTTGTTAAGAAGGGCGCGTCACTCTCCCTGAAACTGTTGGAGTAGAACTCGCAGCACCACACTCGAATCGGTAGGATAAGAAATGATACTGTTCCCTCCTAGACTCAGACAGTCAATCAAACCATCGTCCAGTTTCAGCTTGAATGATACCCTGGTGCTCCCTCCCAACCCAGTATTTATTATATTTATATAAATATAGATGTAATGTAATAATAATATGTTATATATGAATATATAGTAGAGCAAAAATTATATAAGGATATTTAGTTAAATTATGTAATAGTTGGAGTTCACGAGCCTATGATAACCATGTTAAACTAAATTAATTAACCTGCTGAAATAATAATATTAAGGCAGTAATAATAATATGCAGCTTCGTACCACTTTGTATCACTGATAGGTGACTGTATCTCTAGAATGTGAAGGTCATCTTGTTATTCATTGAGGTATAAATATCAATAAAGCATTCAATTGTATATAAAACCATAATATTATATTATTACGTATTTAATCATGACATATAGATATGTAACCTTCTGGAATGAAGAGCATTTATTATTTTTGATTATTATTTGATATAATGTAATAAAATAATTATATCGGCCGGATCACCAATCTGAAGCAATTAAAATTTTATTAATTATTTTATTACTTCTTCCATAATATTATATTTATGATATGCAATTAATAATGATGAACAGCTGTGTTCCGCTGAACCGCTCAAATAGTAGTTGATGATCGTGTACTGAAATGTTAAGGTCATATTACGCCATTTAATGGAAAATATAATGAAGGAATTAAAGGTTGAGTGGTCGAGAGAGTCGTCAACATTTCTATTAATGAAAATATGCTAGAGCTTGTAAAAAACATGCATCATATAATAACACATACTAGTATCTATACATCTATATATACATCCATTGCTACTTTCGAGAAGGCCACTCCGATGGTGCTAGATACAGCTGAAAATTTATCCCCATTCTTACTGCTGCTTCTACCAGAAGATGATCATCCTATAACCGCAAGACCTCCTCTCCTAAACTGTATGGTACCTGAGAGAAATTTACCTTTCTGGCGTAATAAATGTAATGCAATATACAGAATTAGGCTATGAATAAACAATGTCCTATAAGATAAAATATATAGTGAGGGTATATTGTAATATGAACTGAAAATTACATGTGTGCCGACTGCTGTTTTGTTGCAATTGTAGACAAACTTGCGCATCCATTATGAACCAGAAAATTTAGGCAATGTATGACCGCCATGAAAAAAAAGAATTTTAAATTTTAAATTATTTTGTAATACCTGACGACCTGGAAGACCTGAAAGATATGAGAATGGAAAATTATGATATGATGAACCGGTCGCACCCCCTCACTTCGCTATTGTCGGATTGACAACATTGCCCAGGCTACGCCAACCAGCGTCTCCATGTTTCAGCTGGCAGTCTTTTGTGATCATATGACTCGTGGAGGCGTGAGGTAGGAACTTGTGAGGACCAGAGGTCGGTCGCACCCTCCTGCCAAGTTGTCAACTCACCATTTGAAGCCCTTCTTATAACTTAAAGTCTTTTTAGAAAAAAAATTATAAAAATCGTACGTTGGACAGATTTGCTAATTGATTTTTAAGTTTAATTTTTGATTTTTTCGAAGAAATTTTTTTTTTTCACAGTGTACATATTTCTTTTATAAAGTTAAATTAATTAACTACAACTTCTGCTCAGACGAAATTTTATTACAACCAACGGTTTTCGAGTTATGATTTTTTGAAAAATACGCATGACAAAACACATACGCCCTTTTGAAAAAAATGTCTTGAGTCAAAAAATTCCCTTAACCCACGGAAAATCCATCATCACCAATTCCGAAGACATGTGCAAAGTTTCATCCAAATCGGAGAGGGTCGTGCAAGATTTTGACTTTTTCCGGCTGATTTCATCTGGATTCGCTCTATAAGCTAATTGAAACGCTGAGAAAGAAGGGATCACAAATGAGTGTATCACTTTCTTCCATGCTGCAACCCTGTAAATATCTGCTTAGACGTGATAAATGCAATGTCTCTTAGATTCGGTTACACTTCAGATGTCCGTAGAGGCATCATCAGCTCTATTAGTCTCAAAATATACTGATTATTTCAAAATATCTTTTCAAAGGAAGCCTATTTGATCTTCAAATATATGGGTTTCACAATATCACTATGAAAGACAACCTTAGATATTTAGGAGATGATTTTCCATGTCCTTGTATTGATAGTCGAAGCAAAGCAAATTCAATGATGATAACAAGTAGGTCTATCAACTTTGGTCTTTTATGTTTCCGTCAAAATGGTCTTCAATTTCACTCCTTATTAAATAAATAAGGTGTCTCCTATGCCTGTAGTTCATTAAGATTAAACCAATCAATGGCCTTTTCCAAGTATGTAGTACCTAGCAGCCCCTGGCGATTAAAACAACATCAATAACATGTGCTTTTGTAACTAATAATTCTAAAAGCATAACTAATTGAAAATTTCAGCAGAGTTTCGTAATCTAGGTATAACACAACGGTTATTAATTGCTACATTGCGTGATTTCGTTGCTGACGATCGGTGCCTGACTATGGTGCATTCAAATTAATTTAAATTGCACCTAGCAATGAACAGCTTACACGAAAGTGTTGTTCATTTCTTGATGTTCCTTCCACTTTTGTAGACTAGTTGATGCATAACGTGTTACCGAGAGCGACAACTGGAGACAGCAGAATAAGGATTGAAAGAAAGGTGAAAGGACTCACGAGTAGGCTTCCTCCGATGCGAGAGAGTGGCGCGTCCTAATGTGTTCTAACAAGTGCCAGAAGAGCTCTTGGTATAGTTGCGGAACCTACAATCTCCCCAAAAGGATGGTGTTGTTCGTAAATATGTGCACGTGCTACGTATAAACATCGCATGGCATTCAGGAAACACGAGCGCAAGGGGAAATTAAAAATGCCTTTACATTGAGTTATCCGTCGAGCGTATTTATTCCCCATATGCGATGTAATCAAGAAGGCTTTGCAAGTATTTTTTTTGTGGTACTGTATGATAGGGGCTTGAAACAGGAAGTAGGTTCCCCGGGGCAAATGTGATTATCAACAGGCGATCAAACAAGCAAAGCACGTGGATACAGCTGGCGCGGGATTCCCTGAATGAATTAAAATTCCATAATGGCCTTTCACTAGTGCTGCTTTTGAATTATTACTGACATATCATTAGAAGGCATAACGCCTCAACCTACACGCTTCCGGTATGGAATTTATAAGGGCTGTGCCTATTTATTGGAAGAATTTGTATATCTCCTTCGCTCTTCTCGAAAGGGTGACTAAATAGTTTTATAATGAACACAACGTGCTTGGTGTGCTTTATTCCGTTTTGGTTCCCTGACCTCTATGTTGCGTGCTTTTTGATGCGTGGCACAGTTGATTGGCGCATATGGTTCAGCAATTTTTTTTTCTATCGGATGTGATCGGAAGCGGAGGGGACAACGCGACACGGTGCGTCTGATTAAGGGAAGACTTTTTGATTAAGCATTCTTCCTCATTTGAAAGTGTAATTATGGCACGCGTGCCTTTTGTGTTGACGGTTTTTCATGTTTGAGTGAGTTAGAAGTTTTCATTGTCGTAAATGAACTAATGACGAACCAAATAATTTAGAATGATGTGCTAGCGTATGCGATTTGGATAAGTTAATATTCTTGATGTTTGAAAAATTTATGCAGATACAACTGAATCAATCGAATTTGATTGTAAATTCCAATACTAAGTCGGCAGGTAAGTGGAACTAAGTCTATGGAACGATTGGTTCTTCAAAGAGGTTTTGAAGAAGATGAACGTGAGCAGTAGTAATGCAGCTCGAGTTTCAAAAGAGCATGTACCGTTACAGAAGAAAACAGCAACAGCAGCCCCGTATATTTCGGGAGAAAAATAAGCAGAGTATGAAAAATGGAGCAGCTGCATCGCACTCAAGAAACGCAGAAGTTCTAAGGCTTGTTCGTGACAAAATCTGGACACCCCTAAATACGTATATCGCTGGAAATACTTCCTTCATCAACCCGTGAAATATTTCGCACACTGATGAACGTGTGTCTGTTCATTGTGTAAAATCAATTTTTGGTGAAACTACAAGCTTTTAGATCGAAGATGGCGTCGAAAGAAGAGCAAGTGCGAAAAGCAATTGTGTGCAGTCGCAATAAACATACGGATCTGTCAGTAATAAAACTTGCAAAAAAGCTTGGTTTTCCTGCAAACACTGTCCATAACGTTCTCATATCTTTCGATACACGTATGACGACAGCCAGGAAGGCTGGCAGTGGAATAAGAACGGATCTCAGGAACCACCAGAAGCACGCAAAAGTGAAGTAAATATTGCAGAAGAGACCATATCTTTCGGTACGTACTGTGGCTAGAAAAATAAAGATGTCCCCAACTTTCGTGTAAGCTTACAAACACCGGCAAGGTATGAAGTCGTTCAAGGTGTAAACAGAATGTGACGGCCAAAACCCGGGCTCGCAAGTTGTATCGCGAATATGTGACGGAGTGCTCCTGCATGATAATGGACGATAAAACTTATGTGCCTGAAGGCTTTAAGCTGCTTCCCGGAATGCCTTATTATGCTTTGGCAAGTAATATGCAGCTGTGGTCGAGCAAGCCGAAGCCTTATCACTACCGGAACGGTAAACAAGGAAATATACCGTGAAGAATACCTAAAGAAGCAATTGTAACCACTCTTACGCAGCCATGATGCTTCCTCGCTATTCTGGCCTAATTTGGCATCTTGTCACTACGCCAAAAATGTTTTGGAATGGTTTAAAGCGAATGGAGTCCATGTTGTACTGAAAGAGGCGAGTTCAACAAACTGCTCAGAGTGGCGAACAATCGAGCGGTGTTGGGCTCTCGTGAAGAGAGAACTCACCTAATATCAACAACAAGCTACAACTATTTATAGAAAAAAATTGAAAATCTTGGAGAAAAAAATAAAAATCGGTTGCAGAGAAGTCTGCACAAACCCTAATGGCTGGAGTAAAAGTTTGTAGTCCCTTCATGCAGCCTAATTAAGTAGGTGTAATTAGTTTTATCATGACTAATAATGTACAATTAAATGAATAAAAAATGAATCTTGGACTGTACTAACAGCAAATTTGATTTATTTCAAATTTAATCTATCCAGATTTGGTCGCGAACAAGCCTGATCAGAAGCTCAACGCATCTCGTAAAGGTTTTAGGCAACAAACGGAATTGTGTCGTGAAGGATGGGGGCATTCTGTGTGCAAATGCAAAGTTACAAGAACATTTCGGGTGCACATTCTAACTAGTTTGATTCACGTCGAGAACTACGGCAGGGTAATGGACTTTCATGCCTGTTTTTCAACAAGATTTTATGCGCGGGAAGATTTTATGCGAAGAGCCTGCTAAAGGCCGAGGAACGATTTTCACAAGCAACTGTCAATTTGATTGTTTCGCAAATGATATGAATTTGTTCACTTGGGTGCCCTGATGGTCCCTCCCTTTCCCCGCTGTATATTAGGTCGTGGAAATTTAGTATATTTTGAAGTGGTAATTTGATTGCTTACCTTGTGTTATCAAATTTGGCTAAAAGTAAAATTGGTTAGGGTTTATACCGTGTTGTCTCGGTGTTTCTACTTTTGAACAGAGCTCGAAAAAAATGACACCCGTCGTTAACGATGAGTAAAAAAAAATATTCAGTGGGTACAATTTTCGCTCTCTTCATTTCGTTCTATCAGTCACGCAATATATTCGTGTTTACTATTTTGCTATGCTCAGTCATTCCGTTGTCCTTGTGTTCCACACAACTCATTCACACCACAGCCAAGCACACGGCTATTCAAGCCTCAAAATATTTTGGTTGCTTGACTGAATGTTCTGGTAACCAGTCATTCATTTTCGCGTTCGTGAGTGATTTTTTTTTTTGCCACAGGATTTCAAGTATTCCCGAACATGGCTAAAAGCAAAGGAAGCCAAAAGGACAAATGGCCGAAATGGCTACAGAGTTTGTGGGGCATTTGTTCGAGAAAAGGGCATTTGCAGGATCGATTCGAGAAGTTTTGGTTTTTTCCACTTCATTGATTCTCCAAATGAATGACTGTTCTTTCGTCTTCACGGTAGAACGTTGAAATTGAATGAGTTGTTTGCACTTACGTACATTCACTGCTTTTTGGAACGAATGAATGATCAAAGTAAAGCAACACAAAACAAGTTGACTCATCTTGCACAAGAGATTCATGAAGGCAAATTTGTGTTTACTTCATGTTCGCTAGGAACAGTGCGTGATGACTAATAGTTTAACTCAGTCAGGGTGCAATTTGAGAATTTAATATGATATTTTTAAGCTCTGCTTTTGAAGAGTTGACTTTAGGATGTCATATTGCTCACGGTCATACGGTAGGGAAAAGAACAGAAAAAAGTATTAGCACAGACAGACGTTTAAGCAAGAGCAAAATTAATCGATAACTTTGTGTAAATTTTTGAATCGCTAGCAAGCGCTAGCGTAAGCAACTGTTGCTTCACTAACGCTACGTAGTTCACTTGGTCGAGGTGCCCACTGATGTGGTGAAGTTGCGGCATCTGCTAGCATGTCAAAATATCACTCCGTCGTTCGCCACATGCCACCCGATATTGACACGATGTTTTGACGTGCAATTATATGCCACATAGCGTCTACAAAACTGACAGATTTGCTTTTTGCTAAATGCTTATTGACATTTGGCGATTCCTTTCAAATTGACGGTTGCGGAAATTTACACAAGTCGAGATTCAAGCTTGAGTGGCTGTGGTATTAGTGATTGGTAACACGCTATGCGCATGTGAGATTTTCATGGTGAAATTCTCACAACGGCCGTTCAGAAAGGTTCGACGGATGCATATGATAGATCATTCCCGATGAGTTTCCACTCGTTTACGCAATTCTATCATGTTTGCTTACAGAAGACAAGAAACATTTTAAAACGTGCTACATTTAAGAATATGCTATGATCTCCCATCGCATATTTAAGTGATCATTACAAGCTGTCCATTTGGTTCAGGTACTTTTGAACGTTGATGGGGCAGCCAATTCACACATGAAATCTGCCACGACAAACTCGACAGAACGTGCCCATACCCCTTTCTGAACCGAAGGGCAGGGTGTGTATTTTTTTATTGCATGGGCAAAACTTGATGAAATTGTGGGTAAAACTAATGTAATGAAAAGAGTGTAACGTCTACATGTGCAAGATTTCTTCACAATCTGTAAAGTGGTATCAAGATGGCTTCTGAGTTAGAAGTGCTTCAACAAAAAATTATGGGCGTAGCCGTTGAAAACCCATCCTACAAGTGCACCGGGAAACAGTTGGAAATCGACAATTCGACCCTGTTCCGTATGGTAAAATTGTTCAAGGAGACCCAGACAAACCAACGGCGAGCTGGCAGCGGAAAAAAAGCGAAGACGATCAACCCCGTGAACGATAGGAAGGTGAGGGATTACTTCAAGCTAAATCTGAACCAGTTTATCCAGCAGACAATGAAGCAATTCGGATTCTTCAAGATACGAATGAACCGAACCGCTAAACAGAATACGGCTAAAAGGTCGACAAATGTGTCAAAAAGTGCTTTGTAGTTACCCGTGCAGGGTAAGGGTGCTCAATCACAGATAAACGCGATGGCTGAAGCGCCACTCCCATTAAGGAAGACCACCAGTCGTGTTGAATATGCCCGACTAATTTTGAAACTGGTTTCTCAGAGGAACCACCCGCACGGTACTCTAGGAAAATCCTACTTCAAACGCACATTTGCTACCAAATCCTCAAACGAACAGTTTTTGCCTGTAAAATTTACGATAATTCTGCCAATCACTTTAAGTCATATGCATTCCTCATGAACTTACATGTTCCTCCAAACAAAAGTAAGTATACTGACATGGCATATTAAAACGATCCATGAGCTTGTTAACAGAGGCTCTGACAACGATTGCCTACTGGTATGCGGTGACTATAATCAACCTGGAGTGACCTGGAATTTTTCTGATGGCCAGATTCAACCCGAGAACTCTATATCTTCATCGAGGGCTAGCACGATCTTGATTGACGGTATGGATTGCTTCAACATGCATCAAAGAAATCTCGTGCACAACCACCTAGGACGCATTCTCGATTTGTTCTTATCTGTTCTGTTCCTGATCTTCCTGTTGAAATCTCGAGGTCTGTTTCACCACTCTTACCAATTGACCTTCATCACCCGCCACTGGTTGTCTGTGTACCATCTTTAAGGAGTGTAGCGAATATAAGCTATCCACATACATTTGCGTACGCATGTATTTGTGATGGTTTTTTATGCTCTGAACACTGCATGCTGTGCGTTTGACTGTCAGCTTTCTGTTGTTTACTTGTTTGTGCGGTTCAAATTATGCGTTTTCAAAATGTCGCGTATTGAAAAGGAAGTGAAAATTAAGGTTCTGGACACATGGCTAAGTGAGGAGGGTATTACTATGCGAAAATTGGCGAAGCGGTTTGGAATTCATCATGCGAGTGTTAAAACCATCATTAATAAGTTTGGGGAACACTATTATTTGGATGTGCTACCAGGAAAAGGCAGAAAACCCGGTTCTTCCAACCCGAAACTGGAGCAAAAAGTGGTATCTCTAATCATGAAGAACAAATCAATGTCAATACGTGATTTGGCCAAAAAAGCAGGAACGAGTGTCGGAATGATCCAGCGTATCAAGAGGTGAAACCACCTGAAGACCTACAAGAAGCAGAAAATCTCGAAACAAAGTGCAGAACAGAAGAAGCGAGCAGCAACAAGGGCCCGGAAATTGTGTTCGCGTCTTTTGCAGCGTCCGGTTGCATGCGTTTTGATGGACGATGAGACCTATGTAAAGAAGGACTCAAAAACCCTTCCAGGTCCACAATACTTAACTGCCGTCGTTGGGGAGGATGTGAGCGAAGCGCACAGGTCGATTCAAGTGGAGAAATTCGGTCGAAAGGTACTGGTATGGCAAGCAATATGTTCCTGTGGTTTGAAGTCAACCATTTTTTACACTACCGGAACTATAAAAGCGGAAATCTATCGATCTGAGTGTCTCCAGAAGATATTGTTGCCTTTATATAAGAAGCATAGTACACCTCCACTGTTTTGGCCGGATTTAGCGTCGGCTCACTATGCCAAAACCACTCTCAATTGGCTTGCGGAAAAGGGTATAGATTTCGTTGAGAAAAATATCAATCCACTAAATTGCCCTCAGCTTCGACCCATCGAACGTTACTGGGCAATCGTGAAGAGGGTCTTCAAGAAGACTGGTAAGGCAGCTGGGAACATGCAGGAGTTCAAAAAAATTTGGGCTCAAGCGTCCAAAAAATGCGATGCAACACTTGTCTGGAACTTGATGAAGAGCATTCGATCCAAAGTTCGAAAATTCGTGAAGGAATAACTTAAATTTCATCCGGTCTTCATTATGTTCAAGTTTAACCTCGTACAATAAAGGATCATTTTTTTGTATGAATAAAATATCGGTTTTCAACATAATTTGAAAGAAAGTTTGTGGATAGCTTATTTTCGAAACACTCCTCAGTTGATGACGATGTACCATCGCATGGTGTGAATGAGAATGTTGTGCTGGAGTTAGACTATAACAAAATTGACTTCGATGCTCTTTGGGATTTTCTTTCTGCCATTGACTGGGATGTTCTTTTTGCTGGAGTAAATGCTGATGAAATGGCTGAAATGTTGTGCGCTGTACTAAATGATTGGATAGACACGAATGTTCCTTATCGTCGTCCCGCTGTTTCTCTTCCATGGAGCTCTGCTTTGCTACGAAAACTAAAATGAACACGAAATGCTTCACAGTGTAAACTCCGGCGATACCGTTCCCTGGCAAATAAGCGTATTTTTCACTTGGCATGTAATGAGTACCGTAAACTTAACTCGTCACTCTACAAATCTTACGTTTTACGGGTACGAACTCACTTAAGGCGAAACCGCAAGAGTTTTTGGAGCTATGTAAAGCTATAAAAAAAGAGGAAAAATACTACTATGCCAGCTAGCGTGTTTTTGAATGATGTTGAAACGTCTATAAGTAAGGAAAAATGTGAAATTTTTGCTACTCATTTTTCGTCAGTATTAACCCGAGTGAACTTAACTCCGCTGTTTTGGACGTTCCATCGAACCTTGTAGACGTGGATATTTTTGAAATAACGCCTTTCGTGGTAAATAATGCCATCAAGAAAATAAAATGTACATTCTCGCCTGGACCAGATGGTATTCCGTCTTCAGTGTATTGTCGCACCAATGGAGCTCTTGTCGAGCCGCTCTGCAGGATCTTCAACAAATCTTTTGCCGATTCGAAATTTCCCGCAGTCTGGAAGGAGTCTTTGATGGTTCCGGTACACAAGAAAGGAGACAAACGTGACGTTAAAAACTACCGGGGAATCACTAATCCCTCAGCTGCCTCTAAATTGTTTGAGATAATAGTGAGTGGTTTCATTCTCGAGCGCACCAAATGCTACATCTCTGGCGACCAACATGGTTTCATGCCTGGACGTTCGGTTACCACCAATCTCCTAGATTTTACCACGACCTGTTTTGATCAATTAATGAAAGGGGCACAAGTAGACGTCGTCTATGCTGATCTAAGAGCAGCGTTTGATACAATCAACCATGGAATTCGTCTGGCGAAGCTTTCAAAACTCGGCACATCGGAAAGATTGACATCATGGCTGTGTCCGTATCTAACAGACAGGGCTCTGCGAGTAAAACTTGATACAATCACTTCCTGTTTCTTTACGAACTCGTCAGGTGTTCCTTAGGGTAGCAACCTTGGACCGCGGCTGTTTGTTCTATACTTCAACGACGTATTGCTTCTACTAGGAGATGGATGCAGGCTTGCGTATGCTGATGACCTAAAGCTGTTTTTTTGTGGTACGGACTGCCAAGGATTGTACTCGTCTTCAATCATTATTGGATCGATTCACTGATTGCTGCCGTCAGAATAAACTTATGATCAGTATTCCAAAGTGTATGGTAATGTCGTATTTCCGCATCAAGCAGCCGATTGTTTTCGACTATACCATCAATGGCGTCGTTCTACATAGAACCGACCAGTTCAGCGATTTAGGTGTTCTACTGGATCATAAATTATCGTTTAACCTCCACCGCTCTGCTGTGATTTCTAAGGCTAATCGCCTGCTAGTGTTTGTGTCAAAAATCTCAAGAGACTTCACTGACCCGTACTGCCTGAAAGATCTCTATTGCTCACTGGTACGACCGATCCTAGAAAAAGCCACTTTGGTCTGGCTTCCTTATCTATTGACTTGGAGCTTGAGGATAGAAACAATACAGCACAGGTTTATCCGGATGGCATTGCGTAATCTACAATGGCGTGATCCGCAAAATCTCCCGCCGTATTCAGATCGCTGCAATCTGCTGCAATTGCATACTTTGGACGGAAAAATCAACAAGCGGTTTTTGTTGCTAAACTTCTGAATGGAGAGGTCGACTGCTCAAGGCTTCTCTCTCAACTGAACATCCGAGTTCCTCCGAGAGCATTACGGAGTGGTACTCTTCTCCAACCCAGATTCTATCGAACAGCGTTTGGAAACAACGGACCTCTATCAGCTATGATGCGAGCGTTTACGACTGTCGAAGATTTGTTTGAATTTGGCGAATCTGCAGCTCACTTTTTGGCTCGTGTTTGTATTGCCCGTTTTATTTAGTTTTAAGTTTGTGTCATGCAGACAACAAGCTCGATGAACTAAATTGATTAAATAAATAAATAAATAAAATAAATTCCGTAGTCCCTTTAGACTTTAAAGCCGAAACCAACCAACGAACCTTTTTTTAAACGAATGTACTCGATTTAAACAGACGAACACAATATTAAAAATGACGAAAGGGACCCGCTAGAGTACGAAACGTAGATAAAAAACGGACACTAAACAAAAACTCAAATCTCAATCTATTTAACATCTATTTACAAGCTTCGTTTACAAGTTTACAAGTCGTGTTGGACAGTATTTTCTTTAAAGCTACAAACTATTTCTCTATTCATGGCTATAACATTGTACGGACATATCTGCGCAGGTTTTTCCTGATGACGGGGGTGACGGCGGCAAAATGGCGATTATGGCGAAGGTTTTCAAAAACGACAAGGATTTGGAGAAAGAATGGATGGAAGTGTGTAAGAAAGATGACGCATGTGTTGCACAGGATTTGATGGCTAGCGTTAAGTTCAAGAGGCGGGAAGCATGGAAGAGGAGGTTGATTAAACCTTCTTCAAAAAAACAAAGCTAATTTATTTTTGTTTATTCCCTGAAAGTTTCAAAAATATCCAAACAATTTTGGTCCTCATTTTTGACTGTTGCTTTTATTTAAAGTACAATCTTTACATGGACGGAGCGGGACAGGACCCACCTAGGAAGCAGCATTATGATAGATGGGGATACAATAGAGGTGGTGGAAGATTTCGTCTACTTCGGACCCTTGTTTGCAGCCGTGAAATCCGATGACGGATAATCAGAGGAATCTGTTTTTCTCTATACTCATAATGGGCCATAAATAACGATACAGTTTTAATTTATTTTACTTTTTCAGCTATCCAGGTTCCAGCATGTGCTAGCCTGCTACTACTTATTATGCCTAACGTTCAGGACATTTCTCGACGTTCAGGACAATCTAACGTACATTATGTCAAATGTATTGATGCCTAATGTTCTTGTGCCAAGCGGTTTTATGCCTATCCTCGTGCACCCGTGTAAAAGTGTTAGAAGAACACTAAGTTGCTCTCAACGTTCACCAAAGAAGTGTGAAATGCCAGTCAGCTGGGCTGAAAAGTCCCGGGTCTCACATATAGATGGCACTAGTATTTTGATTCGCTTTATTTTCAGTGAGTACCTATAGCTATGACAGCTTATAAAATTGAGGAGTTTGTAAATTATTGTGCTAAAAGGGATACATCTTTTGTCATTTTCACGACTCCATATGAAAAGCAAAAATTGTGCTGTATCACCAAGACAAACCGCCCTCTTACAAGTCACTGTTAAAACAGAAGCAAAACTACATGAATTGAACTTCTCATTGCTCCCGCATCTACCGTACTTTCTGGGACTTTTCAGCCCCTTGATATAAAAGTTCATGTTCATGGGAACATTATTATCCAAGAAACATGGGCTTCCAGAACAGGCTGAGATGATCCAATAAACGAAGACCTCTACCAAAAATGGCACCAGTGGGTGAACCTCTTCCTGGTGCTGGATAAACTGATGACCACGTTGCTACTTTTCACCGTTCCCCGATATCTTTGAAGGCCTGCAAGTCCATGTTTTCGCGGACGCTCGTGCGCCGTATACTTCAGCTGTCGCTTGTGGGAGCAAAAAGCAACGTGGCTCCTCTGTAGACGCTTTCAATCCCAAGGCTCGAGTTGAAGGCACGGGATTTCGATTTCATACTTCGATTCTGAGTTATCATACCTTCCCAGTTGCTCAAATTTTTTTCTGGAGTGACTCCACTACGGTATTGCCCTGGATTCATTCTTACAATCGCCGTTTTCTAAGTTCGTGTCGGTTCGCATAGGAGAGATCCTCACTCTGAGTGACCCACGTGACTGGAGATGGGTACCATCGAAGTTTAATGTTGCGGATGTTGCTATGAAATGGAAGACCGGTCCGGACCTGGAATCTGATAGTCTATGGTTTCGAGAACCTAAATTTCTGCACTATGATGAGGAATCTTGGCCCGAACAACCCTCCGTAGCTACAGCCCATGAAAAAGTGCGAAAGGTTCAGGTACACTCAACCAAATAATCCTAAGAATTTCATAAGGTTTGTCTTATGAACGATGCTTTGGAATTTCATAAGGCTGACTTATAAATGGATTATATTTCACACGTTGTTGTTCTTATATGCCTTTAAGCTTTCTTGATGTCAAGTGTTGATATACTAGTGGGCAAGTCACTGGACCCACAACCCCAACGTTCAAGGTTGGAATCCAGGTTGCTCCATATTTTTATTTTTTCAACATCATTGTATTTCATAAGATAAATTTATGAAATTCACACTGAATTCTTATAGCAAATAATCATAACGGAATCTTATGAATATCGAAAGTTTATTTCGCTGAATGTACATTACAATCACCCAACGCTATTGGAGTATTCCAAGTTCAGTGAATGGATGAAGTTGCAGCGAACCATGGCGTACGTAATTCGATTCATCGATTACTCGCGCCGAAAGAACATCGGCGTATTAATGTTCTCACCCAGAGAGAGTTATCCAGATCCAAAATGCCGCTCTGGAAAAGGGTGCAAGACGATGTTTGTCCAGAAGAGAGAACCAGACCGGAAGAAACTCAGGGTAGCCCGGATAAACGTCATCTCACCGTGTCCAAGTCGAGTTCCATCAATAAAATCTGGCCTTTCATGGACGAGCAAGAAATCCTTCGGATGTGTGGTCGCATAGGTATGTACCATTCGAAGCCAAGTATCCTGCTATTCTTCCAAAATGTCATCAAATAACAACACTCATTACGGATTGGTACCACCATCGTTTTCGTCATGCGGCAGCGCATCGAAGTGGCCAAACGGAGATCTCTTGTGCAAATGGTTGCAAAAAACTGCGTGTTCTGCAAGATCTCCAAAGCCATTCCCAAAGCCGGTATTGGCACCTCTCCCCATGGAAAGAGTTGTGTGCATAGAGGTAGTCCATATCTTGTCTACGGAATCATGTGTTATGGCTATACAGAGGTTTATATGTCGTCGTGGATCACCAGCAGCGTTCTACTTCGATAACGGCACTTGCTCTCAAGGGGCCAACCGGCAGCTTCAGGAGAAGATCGCTATAAGCAACAAGGACATAGCAAACACCTTCACAAACTCAAACACTGCCTAGAAATGTATCCCTCGGAAGAGTTGTTGCAGCGACGCCGTCGATGTAGGTCGACGCGTTCAGAGCAGACCACAAACAGTGAACATGCCTTGAAGAGGAGCGTCAAACGGAAGCATAAGTACTGAGACGAAATTTAGTTTGCCTTTTTGTCGATTAGTAAGATTCCTTAAAACTAGTAAATTTTCTTTATAATAAGTGAGGACTTCTACTTGCTATCATAAATGAATTTATTAGAAAATTTTGTGAATTTAAAAGCTAACTTACAAACTATAGGGTGTCCACAATTCAACTGCATCACTTTACACTCGTCCTAAAGAACATGTCTCTCAACCGATTGTCATGAAATATTCAGGGAATAAAAAAATATGTATAATCTTGGTTATAGTATTTATATTTCACTGTTTTTCTCTACCAAATCCAAAAGCCCGAGCTTTCTTCTTAGTACCACGCATTAGATTTTGTACAACGCATGAACCGACATTTTTTTCACTTTCAACCCTGACTTCAACATTTCCTGTTCTGTAGTGACAACTTTTGGATGCTTACGAAGTTCGTGTTTCATTATAGCCCAAAATTTTTTAATCGGCCGCAACTCTAGAGTGTTTGGGAGATTAAGATCGTTCGGCACGAAATTGACACCATTCGTCTTGTACCACTCCAGAACATCCTTGGAGTAGTGACAAGAGGCTAGGTCCGGCCAACAAATTGTAGGAACGTTGTGTGTTTTGAGAAACGGAAGCAGTCGTTTTTTCAGGCATTCATTCATGTATACTTTACCATTTACAGTTGCGGTTGTCACGAAAGACTTGCTCCGTTTACCACATGAACAAATCCTCTGCCAATTCATGAATTTCTTGGGGAACACATGCTGTTTCCTGAGAGACTCTGGAACATTGAACTTGTCTTTCGCAGTCACATACTGGTTGCCGGGAATTTGTTTAAAGGCTGCGTTTACGTGTGTTTCATGTTTCATCGTCCACGATGCAGCAGTGTGGTTTCGTCAACATTTGTGTGTATAGCTTACGCGCTCGTGTTTTAGCTGTCCTATTTTGTTTTTCATTGTGGCTTGGAGCGCTCTGAACTTTGAATGAACGGAGCCCGGCTCGTTTCTTGGCTTTCTGCACGAAACTTTTGGTCAAGTGCAGCTTTTTCGCGACTTCTCGAACGGAACAGTTGGGTTTTCTTTTAAAGGCAGCAACCACTTGCTTGTGATCCTTCACACAGTACGGAACACTTTTTCTACCACTCACCTTCTTTCGATCGACAGTTATACGTTTCCCGAAACATTTTATGACACGAGACACTGTAGACTGGTGAATATTCAACATCTTTCCGATGTCTCGGTGTGAAAGAAGTGGGTTGTCGAGAAAATGTTCTCGCACACTTGCTGTTCCTTCGATTACATTTTCGAAACTACGACATATTTCACAATGAAACTCACGCAGTGTAAACAATACACGCTGAGGTCATTTCACCCAAAATTTCATTGAAGTCAACCCAAATGGCGAAATGTTACAGCTTATTGAAAGTGATGCAATTTAACTGTGGACACCCTTTACCAACTATGCCTTACAGATAACCTAAGATAACATGAATGGAAGAACATATTCCTCCCATATACTTATTCCTACACTAAAATTGTGAGAAAATCTAAGACTTAATCGTAAACTATCAATTATAGAAACGCCATGAATTCTAGCTCAAAGCTAACACCATCACAAACGGCTGTTTGCTTCAAAAATTTGGTGACACATCCCCACAAAACAAGTGAAAATCCATGAACCTGCCCAAAGATTAGCTCAACTTCAAACGTGATTATGTTATGCTGTCTTCCTGTAAAATTAATCTCCTTACCATAAATCCGGAAGCTGCATAACAATTTCAAGAATAAACCACCGCCCTTAAACAAAACCCATCTTCTCAACTATACACCAACACTCTGCTAATAAACGAGAACACCAATCAAAGTGTCCATTAAACCGTAAAATTCCCCTCGGATAGCAAACCACTTAATAGGATTAAGATAGTAACAAAGATTATCGATGCGGGAAAGCGCTTGGTAGCAATCAATAAAAATTAATTTTCATCGCCTTCATCTGTCGTTTTAAACCAATGATAAACGCAAGCAATGAAAAAGTGAACTCTATAGCGCTCTTGAGGCTATCAATGGCAACCGAGACGGCCATAGTGTTAGCCAGCCTCATCGATATCCTTTCGTTGGTAAAGGACTCTTCGAGTCTAACCCTCAGGGCAAACCATTCTGATTGGCTGCATTCGCACTGCGTCCAGGCGGAAGTGACAGAATGTATAATCGATAATAAATATGATAATTTAATGATTATTTTATGGCAAGCAATTTGCATACTAACGAGATAGTGAGAGGCGCGATCTTCTTCATTATCATTGTTATTATTATTATAATAACAACAAATTATGACTGTCGCATCGTTATTTATAGTAAACCACCATCGTTGTTGGTGCAACTTATAATGGAAATTTTGGGCATCAAGAGATAGATTCAACCGATGTTGTCCGATACAAACGGAAAAATCTGATTAAGAAATTCTTGAATGTGTACTTGCAACACCAAAACATATTCTGGTGAGCAGTCACTGTGGTCGTTGGGTGATTCCTATACTTCAGCTGTTAACACGACCGGAGTGAAGAAAATTAACCTCCCTAATATAGAAAATGCATGATGAATTATATAAGAACATTTTTCGATTGCATTATGTTGTCCTTCATTTCCATTTCATAGACAATACCATCCCTTCATACAGTCACATAACGGGGCGAAGGGTCTATGTGTCCACCTCTTCATTCCTTAGTTGCCGAAAAACAAACTGAGCATACATTGGCCATACCGATACTATTACGAGTCGCACAAAAGTGAAAATCGATGAATATCAAATTATCCACCAAGCCGGAGAGCTCCATTTGCCGTCAGAAGGCGAAACCTGCTCCCAGATCACACTTCTGTTCTATCTTCTGACATGTGGGTTATGCTAGACACTTCAGATGGGCTTTATTATGTTTGCATAGCGAATCACGGATGCTATGAAAAGGTTAGAAACATCAGAATCGCATTAAAATCATCAACTCCGGTGGCAACGCTATTCACCGCAGCATACGGAGAGGCTCAGTTCAGCAGCTTCTTCGTTATGTCAGCCGTAACGAGCTATGTCCAAAAGCCATTTCCAATAGAACTGGCGGAGTGGTATGGAAAAAGTTGGAGAGGGATGATAGAAAACGTTTAGTTTTTTTTTTTTGGCTATCATGGTGAGAAATGACAACAAAGAATCACATCAGCTTTCTTCATCAATATTGTCCAGTAGCAGATGGGATTCATCCCTTCTTTCAACCATGAAAAGTGCTCCGAGAAGCCTCATTGGCGGGAATGCAAACAGAATTGCAAAGAATACGATAAAATAGCCCGTGGATATTTGATGAACGAGAATGAGACGTTATACTTGGAAACATCATGAATGAAGCTCGTTGCTGCATGAACCGTTAAATGCTCCGTTCAATGCGGGTAAATTTAAGGGAATGAAAATGAAAAAAAAAATGATCCCAATTTTATGGATCAAATGAATTCTTAAAATAACTGGAAGGCCGGAACCTCAAAAGGAAAGTCAAAAAACAACAACACTGGAAAGCAAATTGCACAGAAAAAAACAACAATGGCTTGCCCGATATTGTTGTACGAAGCGTTGACATGTAACTATTAGCAAGCAGCTTGCCATTATTTTTTTTTTTTTTTTTGGTTATCGTAATAATCAGAATTTCTTTTGAAGAGAGCATGATGTGATTGCTGTAAAATTCAGAAAAAAAATCATTCTCCAATCGCAATGAATTAAAATATTCAATACGAATACTTTCGTTAGATGTAATAGTGATTTATTTTCTGTATTGTTCTTCGTCTCGAATTAAAAAATAAAATCAACAGACTGGTACTTAACCTAGGTATCTAATTCTATTCTTAAGCACACATATTAAAATCAAAAACAGCACTCACATTGTTAAACGATCTAACACAGTTATCGAAAGGGTTGTTTTGCCCATACGTAATTTTATGGCGACAGACTACAAATAAACTACGGTCACGAAGCTGGCGATAAGGAACACAGAAGTTGATTTTTGCAACAGCTCCGGGAAATCTAAACCACCTTCGATAATGTCAAAAACAAATAACTTCTGTAGATTTTTTTAAATATATTTTCCATCGGCCTATTTCCTCACATGGTGACAATCACCGACGCCAGGGAGACGACTACACCATCTGGACCTTACCTATCGACTCATGAATATGAGTCGGGACCAGCGGTTTTACTTCCCTTCCGAAGGAAGACGTGACCAGAAAAACCACCAACGGCGACTGGGATTGAACCCAGACTCACTGGGGTACCAAGAAGCAGTCACGCTTACCACTTCACCACCGACGCTGGCTCACTTCTGTAGGTTAATATGATTGTGCATTAAGGTTTCTAAATCGATGGTCAGGTAGATTTGCTGGGTCATCCCATGGAAGTGAGAGGATAGCATACCGTACAAAATTGCGTTGAACCCTTTTCATCCTGATAATCTGCACTGAGTGGTACCACAGTGGCGACCACACACTAACAGCATACTCCATGATGCTGCGAACGATCGAACAGTACAGCGCCTTTCAGCTAAATTCGTCCGTTCAACCAATCATCTTCAAACATCTTCTTCTTCATCTTCTTTCAGGGAGTGAAATAAAACATGTTATGTATATTTTTCCATGTTTGTTTTATTCAATTTCAATTCCATATCCAAATGCACGAAGTTTCTTCACTACTTATATCCTGTACAACATTTGGACCAACTTTTTTTTGTGCGTGGCAATCCACTTTTTCTTTAATTTTATTCCGTACAACCTTGGCGAGCATGGTGAACGAACAATTTGGATCACAATTGAAAATGATTCCCATCACTTACTCACCCCACCAGCCGAACTACAATATCTCACTGGGAAGCAGCTAGATTGTTTTTTTTTCTGTGCTCATCCGACCACTCGCGCCAAGGTAACAGAAACAATAGAAAACGTTATATGCCCAACAGCAAAATATTGCACAACAAAGCATCGACACAACCGTTCACATCCGATGCCCGACGCACCCGATTATTAGTTTTTCGCAAAAAATTAATTGGTACAACTTCATTCTACAAAGTACTTTACCACTGAAAATGATATCTAAAACAAGCAGGTTGAGCATCCTAGGGACCAGTCTATAACTTAAATTACGATTGAAGGATTCGGTGAAATTACATATGAAGAGAAATACGGTCAATACAGACATAACAATTATAGTATGTAAATCCCTTAATGGGGGAGCCCATTAACCCATACTGGTGGGGACCAGTATCCCAACACTTTAAGGTCTTTCTCTCCAATATCTCTAAGTCAGAGTATGACGAGAGGAAGTTATTGAGTAAAAACAAGCAGTTGTGTACAAAAATAAACCCAACAGACGAGGCTTCCTTTCCCATGTATGTAACAAAACGGAGTGTGCACAAACTACCGTTGAAAACTATCACAAGCTGTTACGCCGAGATTGAAAGGGTCAAAGCCGTGAAGGCAACCCGTGTTCGCATTGTAGACAACGTGGTAGTTGTATGTGGAATTATGTAAACACAGGGCGCTGACATCTTTGTCATATATATATGATAAGAAGTAAACTGGATTAGAAATATTCGTTGAATGTTTGCATTGAATTGAATCAGTTGAATCGTAGTGAAATAGACGACACAAAATTATTAATCCTGAGGAAACTGCAGGAAGTACAAAGAAACCCTCAAATTAGAAAGCTTACCGTAAGTAGCTGTGAGTTTAAAATTGCTGCTGATTTCTTATTAGTACTTTGTTGTAGGGTACAGAGTTTTTGTTAGTTGGAAAGGTTTTTTGGACAGAATTTTTAGAAGGAAACTAAGTTTGTGAGTTATATAACCCATTCGCAATATAAGCGACTAAATTAAATATAGTTCTAGTTTTGAATTTGTTGACAACTTACTTCAGGAAGTGTTTTCAATGATGTCCCGAACTCCTCCACCTAACACAAGCTATCAGTAATGAGCGCGCTCAAACACATTACTTTTGCTTGTCAGGGTGGCGGAGTCGTCCGTGGATTGACCTACCCCGCAGTGGAATGTAAGGCAAAATCTAGACCGGGAAGCTGTATAAAGTCTTCGAGTACGTATGTTTCGCTCCTTAGCATGACTTTTTGCCGTGAAATTTTGCTTGTCATCACGGTTGGGCACCTTTTTCACATTGTACCCCTTCAGTTCTTGCCTCTTTTTTACTTTTTGGACGTATGATTTTGAGCCACATTTCCCCCCGAAAGATTGGGATTTTTCTCAATAATGGCTACCACCTTCTGGTTCATTTGTCCGGAGCATACTTTTCAATTTGTTCCACTTCCAACCTTCCGTCAAGCGCTGGTGAAATGATTTTAAAACACAAAACACAATACTTTTCGGTAGTTTTAGTTTACTGGCAAGATCGCGTACCGATGTATTCGGATTTTCTGCCGTTCGTATTTGATTCGACGCCATTTTACTGTATGTAACAAGAATGAAAACATGTTGCATTACATGGAGGGTTTCAGCTGTCATTTCATTATAACAAAGCGATAGCATCGGTTTATTTACATTCGTGCGCCGGATTTTTTTTCCTCAATTTCTCGCGTGTATTAAGGCACAATTAATAAGTATTTGCATTGAAATAATTTCGTTAGTGTGTTAGTTAACTGCGGAATGTGTATGTTCCCTGTTTAGTTGCGATACAGAAGGAAGTTCAAGTGATTTAATTTTGGTGAAACTGTGAAATCGACTGCCGTACCAAATACGGCAATGAACTAGCAAGGAACCCGTCTCACTTTGTGTACATCACCTTCGTATCTATCACAGCTGCACACCAAGGGAAATTTACGTAGGCAGCTTCGGCTATGGCCGAGGCTGGTAGAGGCCCCCAGAAGGGGGGACCTGCTGATAATCCTCCAGAAAACATGCAAGGCACACTAGTTCCAAACTGGCTCCTAAACAGCGATGAACTGGGGTACCAAATTGTCCTAGTCATGCAAGTCCTTCGAGAACAAAATTCGGAAAACATGACAAACACCGAATTAAACGCACGTCTCCCAAGCCCTTTTGTGATTGTTGTGTCGGTCGAACAAGCGGTCGGTAAAGACAAGGCAAGGGAAATTGATGCATCCAAGGAGGGCAGAGGTACGAAGTACTTGCTTCGCACGGAATCGCGCTCTATTGCCGAAAAATTGCTTAATATAACAAAGTTTGTCGACGGAACTCCGATAGAAATCTTCGAGCATTCATCTCTAAATTCAGTGCAAGGTGTAGTCCACGAACTCGACTCAATCGACGACAACGAAGAGGAGATTTTGAAGTATTTGGAATCACAGAGAGTAACCAAGGTGCGCCGAATCCGAAAACGAGTTAACAATACTCTACGCAACACTCCACTGCTAGTATTGTCAATTAAAGTAGCAGTCCTTCCACAATATATCTACTTCGGCTTGCTAAGAGTGCCGTTACGTACGTATTGCCCATCCCCTTTACTGTGCTACAACTGTGGTATATACGGACACCCTAGAAAAGTTTGCAAGGATGCATCGATTTGCCTACACTGTTCTCGGGAAATACACTTAGTGAATGGGGAACATTGTACAGAACCCGCGTTTTGTGTGCATTGTAATGCCAATCACCCTATTACTTCGCGCGAATGTCCCAAGTACCATGAAGAAGCCAAAATCATACAGCACAAAACTGACAACAGAACACCCTTCGGTGAAGCACGACGTGCGTTGCGCGATAGGTGTGGGGAGACGTACGCTAGGGCCCTACAACATCGGTTGCAACAAGTCGAGACAGAAAAAACCAATATAATTAATTCACTTAGGAAGGAACTCGAAGCAGTGAAAACAGAACTGAAACACTTGAAGGAAACCTCCCAGGTGAACCAACCACTCTTAGGAAAACCTCAACAAAGTTGTAAAACAAAGTAGTATATCAACACCGAAGCAGAAGGAAACATCTTTGCAAGCAACCAGCAGTCAGACTGCGTCAGCACGTACATCTCTTATCAACAATGGAACCGAAGCAACCGGACACAACTGTAATGGAAGAAAATCGCGCAAAGACAAAACATCAAAGTCGCTTCCGGTAAATCTTCAAAATCACAGAAACAACATCTCACTGTTCAACATGCAGTTATGTAGCCGAAGCCGAAGTGATAAGCGAGCAAATACCTCTCCTCCGGTCAGCGATCGCCATCCAAATGGAAAACGAAGACACCAGAATGAAAATGACGACTGCAAATAGCCCATACGACTCAACGTCCAACAACTTAGACCCTGCAACGAATCCGGACTCTGACTTTAACAATGAACAAAAATATCAAGAACTTCAGCACAACGACCAACGAACAACCACGGACGACGATCTTGGAACAAGCACATACATCAGAAGACGACAGGAAATCCGAACGACTATTGAATGGCATACTCCTGCCCACATCCTGTATAACCACAACCCATCTGAAACTTTATCACCAAGTGCAAAGCCTACCACTTCGACCCTTACCAGAGATGTTCTGGCTTTCGCCGAAGACCCTCTGGCGGCAGTCAACGTGGCGCCTACAAACTCTCGGATTACCAATCTCTTAGCTTGACTGCGACTAGAACCACAGCAACAAGAACCACCCCAACCACCAATCCCGACCGCTGCTCTAAGAAGCTCTGAAGCATATGACAACTACTACCGGATACAAGTGTTACCCTAGCACAGCAGCATAGCGGGATGTCTATTCTTCTCCAACAGCAATCCCGCTCACACCCTCTACAACCACGATAGATGCAAAACTCGTTCGCCAAGTGCAAAGCCTACCACGTCGACCCTGATCAGAGATGTCACGGTTTGTTCCGAAGAGCCTCTGGCGGCAGTCGACGTGGTGTCTACAAACACCCCGGCAAGTATTCTCACAAATTTATCATATTGTGACCAATCCGACTCTATTATCCCTCCCAACATTGTAGGGTTACCAGTCAATGGCAACATTGGGCCCCATCGTGAGGAAGGTACCAAGGATGAGGACGATGCCCATAGCAGTTCAACCGACAATGATCCACGAACGCTGTTCTTTCAGTGGAACATCCGTGGACTATGGAGTAATCATCCTGAACTATGCCACATGGTATTGCAGAACCTTCCTATAGCTATTGGTCTACAAGAAATGATGTCAAAAAATGCTAGCAACGCCCTCCGAAAGCAATATACATGGAATCTCGCTAATCGACATTATAGCCAAGGTGCTGGAGCAGCTGGGCCTGGAATCTTAAACGAAGTTGCCCATAGCCCC